>CM031238.1:855174226-855350346 GCA_018340775.1 Taxus wallichiana var. yunnanensis | reverse complement strand
ATATGATGACAAAAGGAAACACATATAAAGGAAATTGCATTAAAGGAAATCCTAAGCTAATTTGAAATATTGCCTTGTTACAAAAAAACAAGAAGACTTGTTTATAGTAGGGCTTCAACCTACTCCCATTAAAGAAACTAGGAATCCGTGTGTCATCTAATGCTTCTAACTAGAAATGCCGATTGAGTTAATTATATAGGTTATGACATACGGTCCCAACCAATGCACTTGGAACTTCCCAGGGTGGTGCGAAAACTTGGCATCATACAAAAGAACCATCTTCCAACCTCCGAGCTTCTTGTTTTTAATGTGATGGTCATGTCGGGCCTTCTATGTTGTTTTCTCCATCCACTAGCTCCATCGAGCTATAACATGCCTCTCATCCAACTGCATTAGTTTATCTATGTGATCTTCAAGTGATTTCTCATCATCCAATCCTCCTACGTGTGTGCAATATGTAGGGATGGTAACATCATTTCAACTGGTAATATTCTTCGTGCATAAAACACCAACTGAAAGGGTGTGGATTTTTTAGTCACTTGTAGGTTGTTCTAAAAACAAAGTACAACAGATACTTTATCATCCCAATCCTTCCTTCCAATATCATAGATCTTTTTCAACGTGTGGTTCAAAATCTTGTTGAAAGATTCAAGCAGTCCCATTAGCTTGTGGGTGATAGGGTGTAGTATTATGATGGGCTACCATAAACTCGCCTAACAATATCCTAACACTCTCATTTAAGAAATGAGTACCCCTATCACTTGTTAGAATGAATGGGCATCCATACCTACTTATGATATTTTCCCAAAGGAACCTCTTGCTGGAGTAGTTACAATGTAATCCTTCGTAGGTAATGCTTCCACCCACCTTGTGAGATAATTTATACAAGTAATGATGTAGTGTGACCTGTCCCTGTGCATTAGTTGGGAAATAGGAACACAAAGTCAAATTACCATTTTTCAAATGGTTTCACACTTATTATAGGCCTCATCAACATTTCATCTATATTCATAGGCTTCTCAAGGTACTGGAAATGATCATAGCCCTTGGCATATTCTCGCACAATCTTTGTATAATGTTCCCCACAAAAACCAACCATCAAAATCTTGTGCATGGTGGCTCGACCTGCATAATGACCACCAAGTAATCCCTCCATGAGCTTCCTCCATAATACCCATGTGCTCATGCTCTAGTACACACTGGCAAAAACCTCATCCCGACCAAGTTTGTATAGATCTCCACCTATCAACATGTAAGGCATGACATGAATGGAAAGTTACTTCCTTTCTATACTCTTCATTTCGTCATGCGCCACACCTATTTGTAAAAAGATAACAATATCCTCTAGATTAGAGGGCCCACGTTGTAATTTGAAAAAATATGCATTTGACATTGTGTCTTCAATGCTCTATGCATCCTCACCTGAATTAATTCTAGAAATATGGTCAGGTCTTGAATTGCACTTCCCTAGTTTGACTACCACCGAAAATTTGAATTCCTAAAATAACAATATCCCATCGGCATGCACCCTTGTAAAACATGCTTGTTCACCAAATACTTAAGTGTCATGTGATTAGTGTAAAAGATAAACAGAGTAGCCAACAAGTACTTCCTAAACTTATGTAGTGCATAAATCATAGATAATGCTTCATGCTCCATTGTTGTGTAATTCTACTCAGCTGGAGTTAAATTTTTGCTTGCAAAACATAAAGGGTGATCAACAATCCCTTCTCCATGTTGTGCTAGAACGCCCCAATTTCCATACCCTGACGATGTATCTACATGCATAATAAAGGTTTTTCCCAAGAGGGAAAGTGCAAAAATGGGTGCAGTAGTAAGCTTCTCCTTCAACATATCAAAAGCCACCTATTGTGCCTCATCCCAGTGAAACCTCCCCTTATGCTTTAACAATTCTTCCAAAGGCATGGAAATCCTGACATAACCTTTGATGAATTTTATGTAATAACCCGTATGCCCTAAGAATTCATGCACTCGCACTTTAATTGGTAGGCTCATCCAAACCCAAGATAACAACAAATTTGGTAGGATCCATCGATAAGCCTTCCTTACAAATAATACGACCTAGCAATATTCCAAAAGGAGTAAAGCAAAGACACATTTCTTAATGTTGAGAGAGATACTTAACTACCTGCATCTCTCAAACATTAACCTCAAGTTGTCACAATGATATTTTACTAATCCCTACACTGTCCAATCATCTAGGTAAACTTACAAAACCTTATGAATAAAGTCTTGAAATGCTTGCACCACAATGCACAAAAATATAAAAGGTGCATTCTTAAGTCCAAATTACATAACCATATAAGCAAAACTTTCCCCATTCCATGGTGAAAGTAGTCTTCTCCTGGTCTTCCTTTACAATCCTTACCTAGTGATAACCTAAGAATCCATCTGTAAAAGAGTAGATTTCATGCCCACTACACCTTCCAAGATCTCCTCAATAAAAGGCGTTGGAAAAGGATCTATCACACATGCAACATTCAAATCTCTATAGTCCACACAGATCCTTATCCTCCCATCCTTCTTGATACTAATCACCATTGGGCTAACCCATTCAGACTCTTCAATAGCCTCAATGATCCCAGATTCCAACATTTTGTCAATCTCTTCTTTAACCTTCATGTACAGATTAGGATTCATCCTATAAGGTCTCTTCCTAATCAGGCATGCACCTTCCTTCAACTTGATCCACATTTCTCCCAATGAGGGATGAAATCCCTTCAATTCATGGTATCCATGTGGGAACAAATCCTAGAAATCCTGGAGTAGTTCAATTATCTTTGAGACCTCTTGGTTAGTTAATAATCACTAATAATTAATTCTTTCATTTCTACTTCTATGTCAATGTTGACCTTCTTTGTCTTTAAAGGCTTATGGTAATTTCATGCCTTATCATTTGCACTATCCAATAATTTGCATGTACCTTCTGTATGATCAACATCGAGGTTCTGACTTCCTCCTCATCTATCAGAACACCATTTTTCCTTTCTCTTTTCTAGGCGAGGCACTCAAACCATACTTCATCTATGTTTTCTTCTTCCTCGAAGTCTGCCTCCAATTCAAGGCTCCTAGAAAATATAGAATGAGGTCCTCATCTTGGAACTATCTCCAAGAGTAAGGTGTTTTCCTACCTATAAGGTTTCATTCATTGATGGTTTAGAAGATAGATACTCAAAAGTGTGGATAATACCGGTCATCAACTCTTGCCAATTTCTTGTCGATGACGTAACTCTGAATGGATATATCACATGCGCACACAACCCTGTAAGGTGGAGTATAACTTAAGCACCCATAGTGAAGGGGGTAAATATTTTGGGCCTTCCATCCAAGCTCTCTCACATTCCTGAACATGGAACAAGGCCGACTCCTTCCCATGATAGTTGTGTATCCTTGTAGGTGCATTGCTTTGGAGAAATATGATAGAGAACATGATTCTTACTTCACACCAATCCATAAGATTATCCCTGATAAGTCATCCACCAAAGTCGGAAAATATGGGCTTTGTCAATGCAAGACAGGATAGTGAAATATACCACAAAGATTTGCAAGGCCCATTTAACACATGCAAGCTTAAAAATGTCAACCATGGCATACGAAGAAATTTTAGAGCATTCAAAGAAAATCAATGACATCAAATCAGCTTATGTTGTCATCTGTACCATCATCCCACATAAGGTATAAATAAGAATATTCCTCCACTCCCTTTGCACATGTCCATTGTAATTCCATAGTGCAAAAAATACATCAAGGTTACCTTCTCCAATGTAACTTGGTAATTGTCTTCGAACTAATTGCCTAACCGAATGAGCTTCAAAGTTAATGACAACGCAAGTCATGGTGCCCTTTAATTATCTCCCAATTATCTCATAAGTCCCATGCACCCAATTATCACATGCAATGTTAGTCATATCACTCATGTAATGAGCATCATCCCACTAAATGACTCCTTCTCTTAATGGATCAATAACCTCTGGATCTTTGATAATGCACACATAAATTTTGTTCAGGTCTTCTTCACCCAAAGGTTCTACATAAGGCATAGATATTCCATCTGTTAGTGGAATAATAACGAAATCCTTGTTATCAAAGCTGATGTATCCCTTATTCAAGCGCAAATCATCTTTCTTCACATAACACCAAGGGCGTCCAAGTAAAGCTGGAAAATAAAGGTGGAAGAGACTGGAAAATGTAACATTCTGCTCAACAAGCTTTAAGACTTCAAAATCCCCTATTAACTTGGCCCCTTGAATGGTTATGGAAGCATTAGTTAAAACTCCAATGGCCATAGCCTTAGTTCTATCCGCCATGTACAACATATTGGAAGATGGTTGCAATGGTGGTCTCCCCATCTAATTCCACGCATCCAAAGTAAGAACATTAACCTCAGTGCCCGTATCAATCAAAATATTAATCAAGAGCCAACCATCAACAACAACATTCAACGTGATCTCCTTATCATAATCTAGACTATGAGGGGGAAAATTAGCATGAAATATCTACCTCTCACACTCACATCCAATGCATGGTACCTTTCCTCTCAACCACTCTCCTAATAGGGGAATGATATTCTCCTTAGCACAACATCTTACACACCTCTTTGATATCATCTATGTCCCTATGAGGGATCTCAACATTCTTCACCTATTCCAACTTCCGTGACTTCTCTTTCAAGCACTGGATCTCTCCTTGCAAAAAAGTGTTACAATTCTAAAAAGATCAAGCAAAAATAAGTGAAAGTTATCAAACATACAAATCAAACACCTCCATAGTCTCCTGGTAAACCTCCTTCTGATAATTTGGATTAGGGTACTTTCCATGAAATACCTCTTCTCTTGTAATGAGAGGCCTTTTCTTTGGTATTTATTTGGCGCGTGTAGCTTTAGCATGCGTAGTCACTAATACAGGCTCTAACTATAGATTAAATGCTACCATAGGTATGAACAAAGGTTCAACGCATGCTTTACACTAACCATGCTCATGTGCCCTTGTCCTACTTCTTATGATTCTAAATCATGTGATCATATAAATCAGGGCATTCTTCATACTAGTGCTTCTTCCCACACCACGAGCATTTGAGCAAATCCAGGCACTCACATTGTAGTGATCTGTAGATCCACAATTGAAAAAAGTTCCATGGGGAAACTCACCTCTTCCTCTATCATGACCACTATGGCCTCTAAATCCTCCATGAAAACTTCTTCCCCTTCTTGTGCCATCTTCATGGCCTTCATGTTGATGTCCCTCATTCTTATAACCATTGTCAATGTTGGTATGGCACACACCAGTGTCAATTGCATCATGAATCTGATCGATCAACTGGTAATCCTTCATGTCATAAGTAGTAGATGTACAAATGTTACAATAACAAGGCACATTCTTATGGAGTGCATGCTATAACAATGGGCATCTACTTGGATCATGATCTCTGTGATAGATTTCACAATCCAATGACATGGAACACACCTTCTTTCAAGGAAAATTATCCTTAGTTTGTCATTCTACTTCATAATTTGTACACCAAAGTATGATGCGAGTCTCATGCATGTCGAGTTCATAGACAATTTCTCAAGTTATTTTGCCATAGAAAGCAATTTGTGCCTCCTAAAAAATGGGACATACCCTACTATTAATGCTTCCTATGGCCTCAACGTGTAAATCAATCCTCCAAGGCCTCGCGTGGATCCATGAAAGTATTATGTGAAAGCACTCATCTGAAAGGTGTTATTAATCCTCCAAAGAACCACTAAGCATGTTGAGGGGTGGATATCATAAGATAGATTTGACAAAAGGGTCTTAAAGTACGCATCATACTCCCACACACTCTCTGCCATACCCTATTGAATCTCTTTAAGCATGTTAATTCTCTTTTCTCAAATTTAGGAATATGAAACTCCACCAAGAAGGCATCACACATCATGTTATAATCCATTGTTGTCTTATGTGGGTCATACTTTTGGTACTAGCTATGTGTACCTGCGCAACATAGTTGTACAAACCTGGATTTCCTTCCACTATGGGGTAGTGATCCCATTCATGCCATAGTAATTCACACTTGTGCACATACTGCAACATCCTCAACACCTTTATAATCTAGAAAATGAAGAGATGTCTCATAAAACACTTATTGATGGGGTTGTGGTCCTTTCCCACCAGATCCATAACCTTGATTTCCTCTTGTGTTTCCTCCACCACCAAATCTACTAGGCCACTCACTCCTAAACCACCAGATCCACTAGATCCTCCTTTATAGTTTGTATAGGGCACGTTGTGGCCTTCAGCCTATGGCCTAAAGTGGTACTAATTTTATTCCCACCGTTGCGCTAAATTGAGCTCCAACGATATATGAAATTAAACTCCTCCCAAATGTGATACCCACATCATGTTTGCCCACACCTTGTCCAAATGAGGCACCTGAAAGAATACCACCAAATATAGGGAATGTCTATGCAACCATAGATGGATGTAATGAAAAATGATATCTACCTGATGTTGTTTGCTCACCAACACTAATACCAACCGAACTAGCAATACTTGTCTCAGATAATTGAAATCTAAATGCAAGGGCTTGGTTTCCAGGTGGGTTCAAATGCATGCCTATGGTCCATCTCCTTTCTTCACATGACTAGCTCTCATCGCCCGATGGAAATTCGAGGGGTTCTCCTCTGCACTTGCCAAGATGGCGTAGAACAAAATTTTATCTTCCCGCCCTCTGCATGAACCTCAAATCATTCCCATAATGTCTACCTCTAAACATCCATCACTCCTGCAATCTCACACATGTTGTTTTGTGAATTCCCTCTCCCGAGATTCATTATACTTGAGCCACCTCTCTTCCCTCTCTACTTCTACCATAGGATCCACCATTTCTCGCCACACACTTCCACGCTTTCCCGCACCTAGTAGAGGTTTAGCTAGCCATAGGAAATGCTTCTAAACTCAAAGTGATGATCAAGATCTTAATGGCTAACGATATAAAATGTGAGAATGATCCTCTTGGTTCTCGTAAGAACTCAAACACAACAACTTCTGGGAAAGAATACGTAGAAACCACGTATTCCAACATATAGCTAGTCAACACACCACTCCACCAACAATCAACAACACGAGTCCAGATCAGATCAACATCATGAAGTTGTTGATAATATTCTTGAGTCCAAACATGAGGTCTATAATACCAACTCTTCCTTTATGTCATATGCTGACATCCATTCATATAGTTCTATTGGAAAACAAAAAAATAATGTTTCATAGAGCTCATAATATAGATGCTCCTCTAACCATGTACGTGCATCAAAATTAGGTCTAGTGTTGAATCTCTATGAAAACTCATCCTCCATGTTCTTAAGCCAAGTTTTTATGTTTTCCAAGGTCAAGCGTTCTACCATCACACACCATTCTTGTAACATCTTCAAAAGAGGTCCCGGAAATGGAACCAAGATGTAGTCACTTTTCTAACCTTTTAACTCCCATGTGGTTCGGTATATCACCCATCTTAAACTAGGTGGTCACCGAGGCAAGCACTAAGAGACCCTCCTTTATGTGAGCTTTGCAAGAATTTTACCATTAATGGAGGAATATTTCATAGACACAAATGCATACATTCTATAACAAAGATAAAGAAACTAGATCCAAGCATAGATGCACCATAATATGAATGAAAACATTATAGCAACATAAAGGAATCATATCTAAACCATGAGCAAGTATGAAGAACAAAGGGTTTGAACCCATCAACATAGTTATTCAGAACAACACCATTATATTCATTCATAAGTATTACAATAGCCAAATACATCAAGAAATCCATACATGGACCAGATACATCATCAGAGTTCTAATATTATCCTATAATGGCTCCATTACAGAAGTTACAACAATGATCACACATATCTCTCCTAGTTCTCTCTACCTTCTTTCCACACATCCTTCACTCATTATGTACTCACCCCTCCTCTTGTCGTATAAATCAATACATATCAAGGGGTTCTTAGGAATATTCTCTTTACCGCCTACTCATCACTCAGAGTGAACCACCTACCAAATGTCATCATGTCTTTCCATACTCAAGTATCCTCAACATGCAAGTGTCAGCTAAACCATAATGAAACTCCACTTTATAACTCCTAAACTTGTCATGATAACCATAATTATACCCCCCTTTGGGTCCAAGTCTCATGTTCTAGCCTTATTGATAATTAAATCTAACCGACATATCACATGTCCCTTATTGTAACTCCGACTGTGGTCTAAAATATGGCTAAGTCCTAAGATTTTTCTGCTTAGGGGGAACCTCGGCCTTCCCCAAAGTTACTTTATGTGAAACCCTTTATGCCTTGTGACAAGTGACAAAGCCTTCCACACCTTAAGTTCCTAGTATCCTTGGGGTCTCAACAATTATACACTGGATATATGCTATTTATATGTATTTTGTCTAGAGGAATCTAAATTCATATTCTTTCATGAGCTTATAGGATCTTAATGTCATGTTATACATTTATTAATAAAGATCTTGATTATAGAACTGGATTTAGAAAACCTACCCATGGCTAGTTAAACCCCCAATGCGTAGGGAAGGTGGGAGAAGGTGTGGAAAAAGATGGTAGACCTTGTGGAATAAAGACAAAGAGAGGAAATATAGCTCAAGTTTAACGAAGTATGAGAGACAGACATAACAAGTGAACAATAGATTGAGGAGGTAATATAATTGAGGAGGATGATGGATTGTGAATTTTTTAAAGCTCTCATGGAAGACGAGGAGAGGCATCATCAAGCTCTCCCAAATTTGGGAAATCATATTAGAGAATGGCCTTTGGCTTTAAATGATAGAATGTCGAAGAGAGAATGAATCCCCTTTGGCTTTAAATGAGTGCATTTGATCCCACCTATATACTACCTATCCCTGCGCATGTGGTATTCAAGTCTAGAGGTATTCATAGAGAAGTAGGATAGTATAGGAAGAAAGAAGAGACAAGTAGATATCAATTTGTTTTGAATTCAAGAAATCAAGTTAGTATCATGTGACCATGACATCATATTCAACACCGTTCTTTGGGAGTACTTTGCAAGATTTTTTTAGGCACATTCTCAAGATAGAGTATTGGCATAAAAATTGTTGGAAGTAATTTAGTAGTAGTATCTACAACCATGTATATCATTGGTGTCTAACCCAATACTAAAAATGGGACAAAAAGAAGTTCATAAACTAGACCACAACATACTGCATGGGTGTGGGGATTTGGGAAGATCAATTCAACTACCTAAAGGAAAATACTAGTGGGAGTTAAGTTATAGATCTAGTGGCTCGGGGACCATAACTACCACCTCGGAACCAGAATCAAACAATCGAAACCTCAAGTTTACTATGAGATTTCTCTCTATTTACCAGAGTATATAGGTATTTAATATGCATCAGAGCATGTGCATGACTGTGAAATATATGGAGTGCTAAGGGGATTACAACCTTAGATAGAAAGGTGAGTCATTTGCTACTACACTATGTGAGGGTGCATGCATAATTGGTATAGGAAGTATGATCCACATCATATTGTGGTAGATTATAATGCTTTACGCACTACATTTCTAGCATAGTTTCACATACAAAAATTTAAACAAATAATCAATGTGCTCAAAGATATCAAACAAGGCTTATCTAAAAGAATGAGGAGTATGCCACACATTTTAAGACTCTATTTTCTAAGTTTTCCCATGATATTCATCCAATTAATCATGCACATTGGTTCATTGGAGGATTTTGACTCTGTTCCAAAGAGCACTTTCTCATAAGATGTATATGGATCTCGCGTGAGGCCTTGGAAGCTACTCTATGTACCGAGGGGGTTGGGAGTTTGACATTGGAGTGAGCCCATTATTAAGGCATAGATCACATCTATGATGAAGAAGTGGAAGAATTTCGTAAACTTAGTACATGAGAAAGTAGTGGTATATGGTGCATGGATTGTGAATTTGAGGGAAATACTAAGGATAGTTTTATTTGCAAGTTTAGTGCATTGTTACTAGATTTTGAAGTCTTTCACCTGAACCATGATGTTTGGGATTTTTGTTTTTGTAGTGCATGATTTATAAGAAGGTTTCCATTTATTGTAAGATTTTAAAGTCCCATACTCATGACACCACTGACTATAGATTGATTGATCACATCCATGAAGACATTGAGACAAGAGTGCACCAAACTAGTATGGCGAGAAGATCTAAGGAACATGAAGGAAAACATAATGAAGGGCACAACACTGGAGATAAAATAAATGGATGCTTCGAGGAGGATATCATGGAAAAATTTGTGGTGTTGGTAGAGTTAGGAACACTCGAGGAACATGTTACACTTATGTATCACTTTGATCATTACCAACTAGATTTCCCTAGAATACATATTACTCATAGTGTGGGAAGTAGCATAAGTTAGAGGATTTCCAGGCCTATATAAGAATATGGGCATAGGAATGATCAAGATGCAACACATGAATGTTGATCAATGGGTGCCTAAGAAGATGTTTGATCTATAATTTCAACCCATACTGTTTACAATGCATGCTAGGTAGCGGTGAACACAAACCTCTAAGGATAATCCTCTCATTACAAGGGAGGAAGTGATACATACTAAGTATGCAAACATGGTGCATTAGAAGAAAGTCTACTAAGAGAATATGGGAGTCATTAGAGACATGTAGGGTGAGTTATATTTTTAAAAAGAACAAGTGCACGAGAGAGAACGTGAAAATCATGTTGAGCTCCCATAGAAGGATGTGGATGACCTGAAAGAGGTGTGTAAGATGTTATGTGAGGAGAATATTATTTCGCTGCTAGGGGAATGAATTCATGAGACAATACCACACACTAGAGTTGAGTGTGAGAGGAAGATACTTCATGTGAATCTACCACCTCAAGACCATGAATTTGATAAGGATATCACACTTGATGTGGTAATTGATGGTTGGTTGGTAAGAAATATCTTTATAGATATAGATGTTGAGGTAAATGTGTTGACTCTTGAAGCATGGAAGTAGATGGGAAGGCCTAAATTGCAGCCATCTTTGAATATGTTATATATGGCAAAAAAACTAAGGATATTCCTATTGGGGTATTGAAGGATGCATCCATTATTATTCAGGGAGCCAATTTTACTGGGGTATTTGAGTTATTGGAGATTTCCAAAGAAAATAACTTTCCAGCATTACTCGGATGAACTGGTGTTATGCAAACAATGTTGATTTATGCTTTAATAAGAGATACATCAATTTTGAGAAAAATATGAGTGTATGATTATACCTCTATTTAAAAAGAAGGAAGAGCCTTATGTTGAGCCTTTGAGTGAAGAATATATTAATCAAATTTACACATAGATGGTGCATGATCTAGAGAATCTAGAACCATCAAAAGAAGGTGTACTTAGTGGGAAGATGATGTCTGTAAGGGACACTACAAGTGTTGATTTTGATAACTAGGTGCATGGCATGTGAGATGGATGGGCATGAAGTTCAGGGTCAATTCAAAAGGATGATCAGGCCACACATGGTGAGGTTCTTAGGCTCGGCTCGGCTAAGGTATTGAGATATATTGTTGAAGGGAAGCTCGATACATTCCTGCGCACTATGGAGACTTAGTGGCTAAATGAAGGAGATAGAAGAAACATGCTACTCTATACCTTGCACCAGATAACAACACGTTGGTGGGAAATACATAGAGATAACCTCTTGGAATGGTGATAAGTGAGAATCACCTTTCCACTAGGTTTACTTAGAGAAATGTACCTACACACATATTTGAATTCCATGGTAAGAATTTGGATTCACATCATGTCCATAATTGTGAGAGACTATGGGACATGAGGTCTAAGGATTTACCACCATCCTTATGGGTACATACATTCTAATCCACACTATGTTGGATGCAGCGCACACCTGGTATGTCTATGCTAAGCTAAAAAGGGAGACTGAAAATTGGCAAGATATGACTATAGGTATGATTCAAAATTTTGATTATTTTTTACTAAGCCTCAGTCCATGAAGCATTACAAATCATGAAGTGCATCACATTGGGGGATAACATGAAGGAAGAAGAGCTCATGCTAGATATTTTGGGAGAATTTTATTCTAAGGTATGCCTTAATCTTGAGGAGACAGAAGAAGTACAAATGGGTCATGCCTGGAAAGAGAAAGAGAAAGGAAAGATAGTATACATGATTGATGATGAGGAAGTAGACCACCTATATGTTATCCACACTAAAGGTGCATGCGAGGTGATGGATTCTATAGATAAGAAGGAATGTGTGTACCATGCCCCCATGAAAACAAATAAGGTGAATATTGGCACAAAAGATTAACCCCAAGAAGTAATTATTTGGGATTACTTGGTCGAACAGAAGTAGCCAAGATCATCGAGCTTTTGCATGACTTCTAGGATCTCTTTCCAAGAGGTTACCATGAATTAAAAGGTGTACATCCTTCTTTAGGTTAAATGAAGATAAAATTGAAAGAAGGCATGCACCCGGTTAGAAAGAGGCCTTATAGGATGAATCTAACTTATGTGTGAAGGTGAAGGAATAAATTGATAAGATGCTAAAGTATAGAATTATTGAGCCTATTGAGGAATATGAATGGGTTAGTCCCATGGTTATAAGAATCAAGAAGGATGGGTGGATCAGAATCTATGTGGACTATAGAGATTTGAATGCTTTATGTGTTATAGATCCCTTTACCACACCTTTTACTGAGGAAATATTGGAGGGATTATCTAGGCGCGAGATATATTCTTTCACTGATGGGTTTTCAAGATATCATTAGGTGTACATCATGAAATAATATCAGGAGAAGACAAACCTTCACCACTGAGTGGGGAAGTTTTTCATATACAGTTATGCCGTTTGGATTGAAAAATGAGTCGGTAGTATTCTTGTGCATTGTATTGCAAGCATTCCATGATTTCATTCATAAGTTCTTGCAAGTATATTTGGATGATTGGATGGTGTATGGATTAGTCAAGGATCATTGTGATAATCTCATGCTTATGTTTGATAGGTGTAGGTAGTTGAGCATATCTTTGAACATTAAGAATTTTATCTTGTTAAACCCTTTGGAACACTACTTAGGCACATTATTTGTAAGGAAGGATTGTTGGTAGACCCAACTAAGATAGTTTTCATTTTGGGATTGGAGGAGCTTACCAATCAAAGTGAAGTGCAAAAATTCATGGGACATATAGGTTACTACAAGAAGTTTATCAAGGGATATGAAAATATTGCCATGCCCCTGGAAGAGTTACTCAAATCTAAGGGAAAATTTTATCGGGGTGATGTGCAATAGTAGGTGTTTGAGAATTTGAAGGGGAGAATAACTACTTCACTTTTTTGCACTTTCCTTCATGGGATAATTCATTTTATGTACATGTTGATGGTTCTTGAATGGTAATTGGCACAATGTTGGCATAACTAGGAGAAGGGATTGTGGATCATCCTATTTTCTTTGTAAGAAAGAAGTTGACACCCGTGGAGAAAAATTACAATACCACCTAGTGCGAGGCATTATCTATGATTTACATGTTGTATAAGTTAAATAGTACTTGTTGGAAACCATGTTTATCTTCTATATAGATCATATGGCACTCAAGAACTTAGTGAATAAGCATGTTTTGCAAGGGCGCATCTGTAGGTGGATACTTTTGTTTCAATAATTCAACTTCATAGTTGTTGTCAAGCCAAGGAAGAGAAATTTAGGGCTTGATCATCTATCAATAATTAATTTTGAAGAGGATGCACAAAGCATTGAACATACCATGCCTAATGTGTATTTGTTTAGATTAAACTACGCACCCATGGATTTAGAAGACATAGTTGTATTTTTATGCACTCAAATGGCACCGAGAGGAATGAATACATTGGAGAAAAAGTAGTTTTCCATACGAACAATGCCTTATCAATTGATTGGAGGTGACTTGTAAAAAATGGGAAGAGATGAGGTTTTACTTGGTGTGTTCTCGAACATGAGAGCGAAGCTATTATGGAAGAGACTCATGGAGGTATAGCAGAGGGAATTATGTAGGTGATGCTATAATGTACAAGATCCTCTTAGTTGGCCTATGGTGGGAAAAATTATACAAGGATACCAAGGAATATGTGAAGGCATGTGATCATTTTTAGTGCCTTGGGAAACTGGACATAGAGATGAGATGCCACTTAGACCGATTACAAGCACGAAACCTTTTGAGAAGTGGGTTATTGAATTTGTGGGACTATTATGCCACCCACACATAGGAATATCATGCACTACATTATTACTTGAGGACTACCTTATAAGGTGGGTATAGTTGCGCTATAAAGGATTGTACTGCAGCCACAAAAACACATATTTTATGGGATAATATCATTGGCAAGTATGACTGCCCATTAATCTTGATAAGCATCACATCGAAGGAGCCTAGGAGTTGCGCATGCTTCGGGTGATCATTCAGCCCAACTAAATGAGGTGTCAACGCGTGCATAACATTTAGGTGAAATAAAAGACTACATTTTAGGTGATAATTCATCCCTACTTGAATGAGACAATTAGAATTTTATCAAAAGAGTTTATAGTGGCACACCATAAAACTAATCCTTTTCATCCCCAAGCTAATGGTACTACAGAAGCTTTCAATAAAATATTGGGAGAAACATTGAAAAATATTTGTAATGTTGGAAGAAAGGATTGGGATGATAAAGTGTCAATTGTACTTTGGGCTTACAATACCACTTATAAAAGTTTGAACAAGGCCATGTGATTTCAATTGGTGTTTGGCATGGAAGATGTTAAAAGGGCGATAACCAGATTGTGCCAAGTAGAACACAGATGCTAATCAACCATCACGATCAATAAGATGAATGTAATTCGCGAATAACTTTACATAAACCTTTGCAAACAAATGATGATATCATATATTATTATGGAACTCACGTTGAAATACAATGAGAATGGGCCTTGCTTATATAGGCAAGGAATAACAATCTAAGAACTAGTCAAGGTCATAGATCAAGCCATAAATCATGGAAAGAACTAGTCATCAAAGAACTAGTCAAGTCCATAGATTTACGAGTGAACTAGACATCAAGGATCTAGTCAATACCATAGATTAAGGAAAGAACTATACCTATGACTAGATAATATCTCCTAATATCTAAATAAATAAAAGAAATATCCACACACATAAGTGGGTGAGGATAAATACAATAAAGGTAAATAATGTACCTAGGTGAACATGAGCTAAGGTAAATACCTACTCTAACACCCCCTCAAGTGAAGCTAGGGGCCAAAAAGAAGTGACATGTCCACAAGTATAAGTCCCGTGTAACTAGGCCTAATGAAGTACTCATGTACAATATATCCATGAAGAAATCTCAAACCAAAAGAAGGAAAGAATCTGTTATAAGGAAAGAGAAGAAGAAGAAGAAGAAGAAGGAAGATGTTCTCACGAACACCCCCAAGAACAAATTCTGAAACCCCAAGCATTCATACAACTCAAGGTAGCGAGGTGATGCAAAAGGCTTCGTAAAGATGTCTCCAACCTGTTGCTGAGTTGAAAGGTACTCCAAGCAAAGAACTCCATCTTGAATGTGCTACCGAATGAAGTGGATGTGTATCTCGATATGCTTGGTTCGCTGGTGCTCAACTAGGTTGTGAGAAATGTGAATTGTACTTTGGTTGTCACACCAAAGTACAGTCAGTGAATCTTGTGGGAATCCAAACTCTGTCAATAATTGGCGAAGCCAAAGAATCTGACTTCACTTTACTTTGTAATGTTGCCTGTACTTTTCCTCTCGAAGATGAAAGTGCAATAGCATATTGCTTTTTACATGCCCAAGCAATTGGAGAAGAACCAAAATAGAAAAGATAGCCAGAAGTAGAACGCCTATTATCAATAGAACCTACCCAATCCGAATCTGTATACCCAACCAAGAGTAGTAACCCTAGTGTAGTGTAGGTAAAAGTGGGAAGTGCCACTTGTAAATAGCGCAAAATCCTTTTAGACCTTCCAATGACTACTATGAGGAGAATGTGCAAACCGAGATACAAGCCCTACTGCAAATGAAATATCAGGGCGAGTATGGGTCAAGTACATGAGACTCCCAACCAACTGCCTATACAATGTAGGATCACAAAGTGGTGTGGTACATGTGGATGTAAGAATAACTCAGACTGAAAATGAGATGGACTTGGCTTACAATCAGCCATATCAAAGTGCCTAAGAAGATCATGGGTGTATTTTTTTTGCGACTCAAATGAATCCTTAAATGCATCTAAGAAATCAGAAACCAAGAAAATAATGCAATAGCCCAAGATCTGTCATGTCAAACTATGTAGAAAGAGCCCTCTGAATACTCTGAATGTGGGAAGAAGAGCTACTAGTAAGTAACAGATCATCAACATACAAGACAAGTATCACAATATCCTCACCGACATGCTGAAGATACACTGTATGATTGGAGTGGCAACGAACAAAACCAGTAGATAGAAGAAAATAATCCATCTTCTCATACCAAGCCCGAGGGGCTTGTTTGAGACCATAGAGAGACCTTTGGAGCCTACAAACAAGAGAAGAATCCTGAACAAATCCAGCCGGCTTCTCCATATATATTTCCTCTTGTAGATCTCCATGTAAGAAGGCACTCTTCATGTCCATCTGGTATAGGGGCCACCCATGTGATGTAGCAATAGCAAATACAAGGCATACAGAATCCATATTGGCAATGGGTGCAAAAGTATCAGAGTAATCAATACCTTCAACTTGTGAAAAACCCTTTGCAACAAGACGAGCCTTATACTTGTCAATGGACCCATCAGTTGTGTATTTGGTTCGGTATACCCACTTACACCTAACCATATTTCTTCCTTTAGGAAGAGATACCAAATCCCAAGTATGATTCTTCATCAAAGAAGAATACTCAGCTACCATCGCATCATCCCACTCCGGTATCCCATGAGCCTTTGAAAAAGACTGTGGATCCTCAAAAACTACCACGACACAAAATTCGGAACTTTTGTAGAATGCGTGATGATGCCTAATGGGTGGAAGATCCTCTATGAAAGGTGTTTCCTCGAAGCGTAGTACGAGCCCACTTAGGCATAGTGACAACATCGGTGGGAATAGGATCCTCAATGGCATCTATAACCTCCTCATCAATCTACTCAAAGAAAGGATCCTCAATATGAGATGAAGAACAAGAAGGAATGGAAGAAGATGAAGAATCATGAGGAGTGAAATGCTCATCAAACTAAACATGTGTTCAAAAAAGAACATCATGCATGTATCAAGATCTAAAAGACAATAAGCTCTCATGTCCTCACAATACCCTACAAAATTCAAGGGTTTACTCTTCTTATCCAAAGCTTTCCTTTTCTTCTTTGGCATAAAGGCCCAAGCATGGCTCCCAAAGACTCGAAAAAATGAGACATCGGCTTAGTGTTGGACCAAGCTTCCTCTGGAGTCAAATTCTCAAGTGCTCTATGTGGTGTGCGATTTTAAATATAGTTAGCACAATGCTACGTTTTACGCCCAATAGATAGGAGGTATATCTCTAGAATGCATCATACGAGTTAGCCATTTCCTTCAAAGTTCTATTCTTTCTTTCTGCTAAGCCATTCTATTGTGGAGTATGAGGAACAAAATGCTGGTGAATAATGCTTTGAGTTGTAAAAAAATCAGAAAACTCATCGCTGAAGTACTCCCCCCCATTATCAGTACAAAGGTTCTTTATGCAACTAGAAGATTGTTTCTTGACCAAAGCCTTGAAGACTTTAAAGTGTGAAAAATATCACTTTTGTACTTGAGAAAATAAACCCAAGTACGCCTCAAGAAATTATCAATAAACGTAAGTGCATACTTAGCTCCATTGAAAGAGGGGGTGGGAAAAACCATCAAGTCACTATGCACAAGCTCAAGTGGTGAAGAAACTCTCTTAGAAAAATTCTTAGGAAATGGATCTTGGTGTTGTTTCCCTAATGCACAACCAGAGAAAACTCTCTCAAGACTAGAAAATCTAGGAAGACCATCTACCATACCATGAGTGCTCAAATCCTTCAAATATCTATAATTAAGATGTCTAAATCTTTCATGTCAAAGCTCACTCTCTGAATATGCATGAGAAACCAATCCTGTCCCTATAGAGGAAGTGTCATCAAAACCCTCAAAGTGATATAGTCTAGAACTATGATCAACAATACCCTGAGAAACAAGTGAATTTGGCTCCAAAAAATTTCATTATACCCCATGTGGTGTAAAAGTCATTGTTTTCCCTTGACGAATGACAAATTTGATACACGAGAAAGCAAATTGCGGTGATGTTAGGAACATATAGTGCATCTTGATACTGCCACCATCAAGTTGTATATCACCTTTTCCTTTAACAAAAAAAAGGAAGAATCTCAACCTCAATTTTGAAAGTAGAACTCAAACCTAGAGAAACAAAAGACTCCTTAGAAGAAGTCATGTGATGAGAAGCACCATAATCTATAACCCAACTTATTTGTTTGCAAGTGGTGATTGAGATCTCCCAACAACATTAAGTGCTTTGACATGTTGATTAGATGGAGGTGGAGTAGAGATAGAAATTTTGTTTTTTTTTTGCATCCTCTACGGCTTGCATTCACTTATAATACCTATTTTCTTCATGATTACTACCCCCACAAAAAGAGCATGAATGACTAGACTTATTCTTGGATTTATAAGACTCCTTGGGTTTTGAGTTATTTTTTTGGGTTTAGGAGCATTTTGAGATGGAGAAGGGGTGGATTTGGTTTTACTATTTGGTTTTCCCTTACCCTTAGGATTAGATGCAACTAGTGCCTTTTGAGAGGTAGAAGACTCAAGGTGAGACAATTTGGATTCTTCCCTAGTAAGTCTTTCACAAAATATTTCTAAGTTAGGCATTTTGAATGTGTCACCTAAGGCATCCATGCTAGAGAAAAAATTAGAAGCAAAAATTTGGAATGGTCCTCTCAACTTGGATAGAATCAAGTAAACACACTCTTCATCTTTCTTATCTCTTCCACTCCCCTTCAACTATGTCAACAAATGCTTGAACTTGGTAAGATAGTCTATAATTGTTGGAAAATCTTTAGGATTAAGAGAGGTGATCTCAATTTCAAGTTGCATGGCTCTCATATGATCCACCTTACCAAATAAATCCTCCAATTTCTCCCATATTTTGAAAGGAGAATCAAATTTTCCAAATGAAACAAAAGACTGTCACTTATATAAGTTCCTATCAAACCCATACACTCATCAAATTTGCACTGGTACTGAAATTTCTCATATTCTCTAGTGAACACTGGTTGTTCTAAAGAAGTTAAAGCCCATAATCATTTCCACTTAATTATTGTTTCCATTCTTGGTTTCCATGTGTGGTAATTATGTGTTAATGGCTTAACATGATCTAATGTAGAAGTAGATAAAGACGCCATCCTCAAAAAAAAAAATCACCAAAAGAAATGTAAAAACCAAGCAATGTATACAAGAGCCCCAAACAATGCAACAAGAGCCCCTAGATTTTGGCACTTTATAATGAGTGCATGTTACAATATGGCACTTTATAATTATAGTGTGATTCTCAAAATAAATATTTCTAATGAAAGAGCATAAAAAACTACGCACTTTTGCAAAAAACGGCACTCAAAACTGAGTTACCGATCAAAAGATACAAGTTTTTCAATATTATGCTCTACTATTTATTTTAGTTTCCACTAAAATAGAATAAAATACTCTTGGAATGTGTGGACAAAGTGACATGCACTTTCTGAAAATAGCAGGATACATTTTCCGAAATAGCAAAATCGATCTTGGCCATTTTAATGGAAAAATTAGGTGCTTTCGCATGGTCTAGTACCCTACTAAAAGAGGAAAGTTTTGTCCTTCCAAAAACGTCTTCTATACGTAACCTAAGAATAATATGCAGCAATAGAAAAATGCCCTGTCAGATCTCAAATTGAACAACAAAACCCAAAAAAATCTGCATTTTCTACTAGGTGACACGAATCTCGAAAGTAACAAGTGCCTTCTCTCAATAAGAAAAAAACCAAAAATGATTGCCTCCATAAATGAGTCGAGCTTTGATCGATATTAGGGTTTTTCCACCTTCCGGATCCAATGGAATACTTTTTTTGCATAAAAATGCACACTTCAACAAAATACAGACAAATTCTGTATATATGAATATAGAAAAAAATGTTTGCAAAGCAAAACTTACAGACGGATGTCAACATCAATCTCCTGCTTTGATACCATAAAAGGAATGATAACTAGATCATGTCGGGACAACAACACAGATGCTAATCAAACATCATGATCAATAAGATGAATGCAATTAGCTAGAATAACTTTACATAAACCTTTGCAAACAAATGAGCAAAGCAATATCATATATTATTATGGAACTCAATGAAATACTGATGAGAATGGGCCTTGCTTATATAAAGGGAATACAATATAAGAACAGTCAAGGTCGTAGATCAAGCCATGAATTATGGAAAGAACTAGTCATCAAAGAACTAGTCAAGTCCATAGATTTATGAGAGAACTAAACATCAAGGATCTAGTCAATACCATAGATCTAGGAAAGAACTAGTCAATACCATAGATCAAGGAAAGAACTATACCTAACAACTAGATAATATCTCCTAATATCTAAATAAATAAAAGAAATATCCACACACATAAGTGGGTGAGGATAAATATAATAAAGGTAAATAATGTACCTAGGTGAACATGAGCTAAGGTAAATACCTACTCACGATGCATGTGCTACTAGTAGAATTCATGTTACCATCCCTGCATATTACGCGTGTAGGTGGTCTAGATGATGAACAATATTTAGGAGAGCGCATTGAAAAACTAATGTATTTAAATGAGAGGCATGCTATTACATGTTGGAGTCAAAAGGCCGAGAAGGTAAGAAAAAAAAGCATGGCATGATAGGCACATTAAGAATAAGAAATTTACAATTGGTAAGATGGTCCTTCTCTATGAATCCAAGTTTTCATGCCACCCAACAAAGTTGAAAGTACATTTGTTGGGACCTTTGTAGTAACCAAGATACTTGAATCAGGTGCATGTTAGTTGCAAGGAATTGGATGGAACCATGTTGCCTAGTTACTTCAATGGGAGTAGGCTAAATCCCTACTATAAATAAGTTTCTCAATATTTGTAATAAGGCAATATTTCCATTTAGATTAGGTTTCTCTTTCATGTGTTTATTTCAGTTGTTGTCATGTTTTGTTATTTTTTTCTTGCTTGTTGTAATAAGCTCGTTTGCATGCAGGAGAGCTGATTATTATGTATTGAGTTCATGCACGAGATGACTACTCATCATTTTAGTTAGTGTGGGGTGAACTATGTTCAAGTGCACGAAAAATAAATCCACTGGTGTTGAGAGGTGATGTAGTCCAATAAGCAACTCAGTCAAGCAACACTCCTATTAGGTGAAATTTCTAGTATAGCCTCCTTTTAGTCAAGAAGGTTAAATCCTCTAGGCTTATATTCTTGACTCTCCTGATCAATTCCAACTTCAATTGCTATTTGGGATAGTAATCCTCCTACAACATATGCTTAGACTCCAACAATGCTCATCCAATTAACAAAAGTGGTTAGTTTAAAAGAAATCATCATCCAACCCAATTAGTTAAAACTGCCCACTCATGCTCTCCTAGCCCTATCTTAAGAGGTTTGCAACCTTTTCCTTGACTTTAGACACTTAATCTCGGAACATTTGAAACCTCTATATACCCATTCACCTCTTATTCTTATTCTCAAAAATCCTCTAGGTATTTTTTTCCCTCAACTCTACTCAAGATCACTCTCTTAACCTCAATTTAGGCCTTAAGTATAGACACCTAAATTTGGTATCTACGCCTTCATTCACCGCGTGCGCATATATATAATCATTTATTCAATCATCCCCCTTGTTTAATTAAATTATCTCCCAATCCTTATTAATTAATTAATTAATCATTTAGATCCTCATGGCCCTAATCAACCTTATAATTAGGATGATTTTATCCTACCCATAAATCCCTATGATTTTTCTACCCAATCCTATCTTCTAACTACCTTGGATTTATCCCCAAGTAACCTAATCTCGCTCACATGCTTTAAAGCACTCACCCAAGCCTTAAAAGCAGGAAAAATCCCGCCTTAAAGAAAAAATCATGCACATTGGGGAAATTTTCCCTATAGTTGGTGGCGACCTAGCCCAATCACCATTAACCCTTATAAAAATAGTGTTTTCTTTCCATTAGGTGAGGAAGGGAAATAAAAAATCAATCAATTAATCCAACAATCAGATGCATGCAACCCTCCTCATGCCTGAGCATTTCAATGACATCCACAAACCTCTTGAACATCCCTTCAGCTTGCTTTGCATCACTCACAATCATCATTCATGAGATCTTTTTATCGTTATCACATTATCTTAATCATATTATCATATATGCTTCACTTCTAACATCTTGCAGTGCATGCATGACTTTAAAAACACTCAACAACCTTCTCCCATAGCTCCTTTTTATTGCAAGTTACCATTTTCATCCTTTCATCCTTGGCTTTACATTTTTATATTACATTAGCTCCCGATCCTCCCTCGATCACCGTCGACTAGGGTCTTGTCTATCCAAAAACCATTTAAATCCTCGTTTCTATCATTTATCCTAATTCCCTACTTCTAATTCACTAATACAAACCCTTTTACAGTAGCTCTCATTCCTCATCGACTTGAGATCACTCTCGGACTTTGGAGGTCTTTATATTTCATCTACAACTCTAGGTCCATCCTACTAGTTCACGTCGACCTCGACCTACGTGCACTGGTTTGGGTTGTCATCGACCAGACTAGGTAACACATTATTTACAATTATTTTCATCTAAATAGATTTAGACTAATTTCTACCATTTTTATATTCAATGATAGCTCTATTTTTGCATGCTTTTTCTTTTACATCCTTTTGTTTAACAAATGGGGGCTGACATCCACCGAGGAAGTTAACACTTCTCGGGTCCACTTTCTCAGGAAGCCCCCGCCCATATCTATCTAATCAAATCATGTTTCAATCTTATTTATAGGTTTGGTAGTAGCAACAATTCATCATTCAACACTCGTATCAAGCATCACACATCCAAGGTAACATAAACCCTCTTTCATTTCTGAGTTGCTAGTTTCTTTAGTAGCTAGTGCATTAACTTCATAACGAATGAGAAATTTAGACAACATTCTGTACATTACGCCGGTGGGACCACCCTTTAGGTGGTTTCTTTATTTTCTATATTTTGCTTTTTCCTACTAACATCTGGAGCGTGAGGCTTCATTGCTTATTCATGTTAGGTTCGTGGCTTGGATCACTCATCACTCGAGAGTGTAAAAAATAGGAAAAGCATTATCCAAGTATTCTTCTTTTCCTTATTTTCTCCTTTTGCATTGTACCTTCCCTTCTTGTTTGTGTACTCATCAAACATCACACCTTGTTTTAGGATTAAAAATAACCTTTCCTTTTGCATCCTTCTTGCTCATATAGTTTAAGTAGGGGTTCAATCTTCTACATCACACGTCTTATCACACACATCCTAAAAATTCACAAATCAATTCACATCAAAAATTCCTTTCACTGGTTCATTGATTGGGATTTGATCACCCAATAAGAGACCATTTCAGACATTTCCTAGCCACAACTTACTTGAGACCAAACATAGTTTTCCATCTCCTAGGTCCTCTCACATCCATCCTCTTCACACTTTCTTAATCAAAACATAAAAATGAATTGTTGTTTTCTTTCTGTTTAAAAATGGAACCAAAATTTTCCTCGAGCAGTTCTCAGTAGTCCTCTATGACCCCATCCAGACCAATTAGGTTGCTTCAGGGATTCCTCTATCCCTATCTATGACTATCTTCTCCATAGACCTCCCATCTCTCGCCCATATCAATCCGTAGACCATGCTTCACCCTCATTTCCTTATGCATCATCCCCTTTATCTCCATCACCTTATACTCCATTTCCTTATATCTCATCACCTTTATCCTCATCATCTTTAGCCTCATCCCCATGCACCATTCCTACTTCTACCCCATCTTATTTGACCTCATTACCTTGTTCCCTTCTGTGTCACCCGACATCACCATACCCACTTCTCTTATGGATATTCCTCACGATAACCCCATCTGTGACTTCCTTCTCTGTAGGTATCAGTCAATAGATCCTACTCCATCTTATGACATCTCTCCTCCCATCTCACCGAGGGATACCTCAATGAGCCTGCCATATTAGATCTCCCTATTCTTGCCCCATCTCCATCATCTCATTATGATCCCACTTATCACCATGCTCCTATATCCCCAAGAAATCCAATCCTCATCACATGACATCTTTAGACAACCATTTCCTAATCATCCACTTTGGTAATTTCATCTTCACCTTCTACATCACACCTATTTAATCCATTCTCAATCAATACCATACATCAGACACCTCTTTCCACATCAGTTTCACCCATTTCCTCATCTACTTCCATCCTAAGTATTTCATTGGCCCCTTCTAACATCATTCCTACATCTATCACATCTACAATCACCTTACCTACCTCCCTTACTTCTACCACTTCTCTTACAACCACATCCAATCCTACTCTCACTACATCTACATCAGCCTTGGCCACACCTATCTCCTCATCTGCACTTGTCACTGCATTGACATCCTTATCACACATTTCTTTACCTATACCTACATCATCTGATATTATATCTACCCCGACATCCTACCACCTATCTCGTCACTTATGACCACCCCACTTACCTCATCTTCCACATCCACATCTATTGCCATGTCTATCACACCTCCTCAATCTGCTCATGTGCCTTTTGAAACTCATACCTCTTCCACCCCTATCCTAGCTTATCCACCATCTTCCCCATCTCACATAGATATCATTAATCATATAATATAGATGCCTCTCATCATTTCCACACCGCACCTATTGCAGATCCCACACCTATATCTAACTTATCTAATTCAAATCAATTCTACACCTCCATCTACATCTTATGAAGTAGATCCTATTCCTCTATACACATCTATTCCACCCTTACCTATCCTACCTTCCATAGATTCAGTACCGGTTCCTCTTTCCATACTTCTACCTACACCTACCGCATCGACCATTATCACTGTATCCCCGTTATCTCCCTCTTCCTCCACACCGCCTTCGTCATTTGAACAATATTGGAGGGAACTTTAACTTGCAGTATGTTGGCAAGAAAATTTTTTGGGACAAATTGATGGAATTATTGCCAACGCTCTGGGAGTCTAAGTCCCTCTACTTAACTAGTGCAGCTTAAACTCGTATATATATACACGCATGAGTAAAAGGTGGATTTTCTGGTGTCCTTTTGGTGGGGATCTAACAAGGGCACTTCACTGACCATGCGAAAAGATTACATGATTTTTGTAAGGGGAGAATTTGTTAGGAGAGTGGGAAAGGGAGTGAAAAAGTTAGAAAAGAGAAACTAATGTTACAAGTAGAAAATCAGAGACTTGCATACACCAGTTAGAAATTACATCACATGCACTAAAATTAAGAAGAAACAAATCTGCATAACAAAAACAAGACCAAATAACATTTAATGAGCACAAAGTATCACTAAACTCCTTAGTCAAAAAAGGCTAAAATTCCTTCTTCTTGTATTGATGCTCAAGAAAAAATTGTACATAGCATAGAAATGGAAGACATTTTAGAATAAGGAAAATGGAAGAAATTTTTATCTCTTTGTTCTCTTCACAAGGATATCTCTCTCATGAATTCACAAAAAACAACTCAAAAGTATATGAAGATCTAAGAAGACCCTCAAATGAGGAGCTTGCTACAATTTATAGAAGAGAAGGCAACTCTTCATCTTCCTAGTGACTTTTCAAATACCATATTCTTACTTTAGACTATTCATATTCCAATTAAATATTTAAGTCCCTTTTATAAAAACAAGGTGACTTAAATGTTACATTATGTTTCTAAATTCACTTAAATATATATCAAAAAGTGCAAACCCCAACGCAAGATTATAACATTGAAGAGAGAGAGAGAGCATTGGGAGAGAAGAGAAGAGAGAGAAAGAGAAGAAGAAGAAGAAGGAAGGAAGAAGAATTATGCAGAAGAATGAGCCCTGCTGTGGTGGATTTGATCTCACTCCCTGACTAGTCTCCATCCCACGCTAATGAGAAGATCCATGTTCCTCCAAATTCCTTACTAAAATGGACTATTGCAGGTTCCACTTTGTCAGCATGAGGAATGAAAACACTTCTCTAGGTCTTTCATCCATCCATAAAACACACTGTTGATGTCTTTGCATTTTTTGAACCATGATGGAAGTTTCTTTACAATGAGTGCAATGACAGCTTGAATTTCTGAGAGGAAATATAGGGTATCCTTGGTGAAGGAAAATGGATTACCTACCTCTTTCTTGACATGTTCCTCAAATGGACCAATTAGTTCATCGGCAGTTGTGTTTTCTCCTATTGTAGGTACTCCAAGTTTCTAAATTTTTGATTTATACTATCCTACAACTTATACACTTGTTCCTCCTTTTCCTCTAGCTCAATGATGGCCCGATTGACTGCCTCAAATCTGATTTCCAAAGTCCCTCACCCATACACGTGAAAAGTATTCAAAATTATTTTAAAAATATTCTATTGATCAACTCCTATTAACAAGTGTTGCTCATTTCATCCACTACTGGACCCAGAGGATCCTAGTAGTCCCTTTCTTTCTCCAAGTCTTCCTTGAGTGCCTACATCTGTTTGTTGTCGCACACATGTAAGTGAAGAGTTTGACCACTTCTTAGAGCACTGACTTCCCTTTTTCATAAATTGAATTGATCCATTCATTATTCACTTCCCCTGCATTGTGAACTTGTGTCCTCTTGATAGATTCTAGATTGAAGTTGCTGATGGGTGTAACTTATTCAATGGGGATTTTCATGGCATTTGGCTCAACTAGATGTTGCACGTAGGATGAAAGAGTTCACACCTGTTCCTTTAGTTCATCAATCTTATTTTTATATTCCTTATTCCTTTCCACCATGTGAGTAGAATATTGTTGATACATGTGTAAATCCCCTTCATGAGTCACGGTCCTAGTTGGATCATGCTCATCTCATAGTCAGTTGATGTCATCTCATCCATTGGCTTGATCACCTTTGGCCGAGCTACCTTGATGTATTGATTACCTATTTCCCCATTGTAGAACTATGAGGATATGTGTGCAAACTTCCTTTTCTTTCCTTTAGCTAGTGAGGAAATTGTTGATAAGTCAGGGGTTGTTACTTGTTGAACAATGTAGTGTCAGGGGAAATTGTTTCTGCATCCAAGGGAACATCTCATCGGACTCAAGTTCTATGACAAGTGCATCAACCATTCCTTGTTCTGGAAGAGAAGGCACATCTTGGATGGGAGAGACATTAGTGTTAACAAGAGGTGAGGCCTCTTGTGGTGGTTTCAAAGATTGGGTCTTGAACTACGTGTTCTTCTTTGCTTGTGCTTTTATCACTGGATCTTCTTCTTGCATTGTTGCAATTGAGCCTTCTTCCATCCTATCTTTCTTTGGTGACCTTCCATGAGAATAAGTCTCCAATTCTATGGATTTTTTTAGAACTTGCTCCAGAATGCCTTGAACTTGAGGCAACTTCCATGACTCTTGATGATGACTGATGAGAGGCTTGTTTTTGACCATGGGCATACCTCATGATTGGATGATCATGGTTCTCTTCTTCTAAAACCAATTTCTTGTTCTCTTCACCACCTTCTTAGTGCTCCTTTATATCCCTGATTCATGAACGTACTAGTTGACTTGAGGAAATGGAGACATTTTGACTGCCACGTACTTAGGATCATACATCTTTGTCCCATCATCCTGTAAGATGTCTTCATACCAAGAGAACTTGAATTTCTTCATTTCATTGAATGTCATCCTCATATGGTCTTTTCCCACACTTAAAATTCATCAACATAATTATCCCAATAGTCCTCATGATTTGTGGCTCATGTTGTAAGTATGGAATGTGGAAAGATTCGGGATCATCTCGAATGTCGAAATTAGGCATGGCAAGTGTAGGAATGCAAAGTCAAATGAGCGAAGGTAGCCTCCAGATGAGATGCATCATTTGAGATCTTGCACATGAACACTCTAAGAGAGATGGGAAATGAGATCAACTTATTCTTCTTCTCCTGAGCCTATTTTTACCTGTATGATTTACCTACAAAGCTCGAATAGTACACTTTGATCGTTAAGGTACTTGGGTAACCTTAGTGGAGCTTGGGTCAAATCGGAAACTCGTAGGTAGGAGAAGGTTGAGAATTGGATGAAGTAAGAGCCATATCTCTTGATTAAGGACGTCACTTGTGGTGACATCCTAGCCTCCAAATCACCTTCCAAGTTTGGACCACATACATCGTGAATGCATCATTCATGTAAGCAAAGTGCTGTGGATTTCCTCCATCACCAACTATGGAAGTTTCTCATGTGTGGGCACCTTGGCAGCAATGTTTTGCATGAGATCCAATCCTTTGAATGATCTTGAGCTAGCGAGAAGATAGACCAAGTAAGAATTCATGTGAAACTTCTTCATCATGGGAACCTAGAGAAGTTATAGATGCAAATTGTCACTGATGATCTACCCCCTAGTCAATTCTTTACTTTCCTTTAGTCACAATCAAGATGAACATGCCCATCCACTCCTGGAAGTCTCTTGTGTTCGCTTCTCCCATCACCCTGTTAAGGAGGGTGATTGCATCTGAATACCCCTCGCAAACTCACACCTCGAAGGGTCTTGGGAATCCTTGAGGGCTTTCTCCCTGTCTTCATCCATGATCCAAGTGTAACCCCTTGTATATATGCATCTATCATTTCCTAGTCATGCAAGGCCATATCCTTTGAAATGAAAACCATGCTAGGTGATGTTGGGATTTACAAAGAGAGTGAGATGGTTTTGGGACTGATGACCACCATTTTTTTCCATTTTCGGCTCAAATTGTTCATGTTTGGTTCATAGTGGTGTAAACAAGCCAAGACCAACTCAAGGCTTTGTATCAGACATGGGGTGTCCTGCAGCTGTGAATAATCCACTTGTGAATACATGATCCTCAATCTTCCCTCATTCCTTAGTTGTCATGTGAGCCCTTAGATCATTTAGGTCCATATATGAGACATCATTATCTTCTATCTCATACTCGAAGTGAAATGCTATGCCAACTTCTGTGTTGTCCACTTATACTTCATGGTTTCTTAGAAAAAGTAACTTATTATTTTTAGTAAGTGTGAAAAATTATCTCCTTCGAACCTCAATTAGATGTTGCAACTCAAATTCTCCTTCTTCCTACATTTTTCTCACCTTCTGGATCTAATTTTCTATTTTTGGTAGGTGCTCATGAGACCACTTACTATTTTTAGTAAGTTTCAATTTTGGACCAAGATGACGTTTTGATGAATTTTCCACTGCAATACTTCTTTTGTGTTTAATGCCTCTTTCACAGTTTCTTCAATTGATGAATTTCCCAAAATGGAAGTCCTATAATGTAGAAGACCTACTATTTTTAGAAATTGAACCTCTTGGTGGTTAGATTTCTATAAAAAAAAGTTTTTCTGATATGGGTTTTTACCCAATATCGCCCCTCTAAAATCTTGGACCTACCCGATCAGCGGTTTGGGAGATTTTAAACTTTCAAATTTTTGACCTAACAACACATCTAAACATGGAAGCCATTAATGGACCTCAAAAATTATAGGTCTGGTTTTCTCCTTATTCATGATGAAAATCAATTTTTTATATGGGTTTTTTATTCTTGTTCTTGATGAATTTTTCTTCAAACTAATTTCGATATGAAATCCAACTTTTTCTTTCGTTGTGCAAAGAAATGGATTTCTTTATTTGAAAACTTCTTGCTATGAATGGGAGGTCTGAAGGTGATTTTTTTGTGGTCTATGAGAAATATAAACACAGAAAAAAATGGTTTTTTGTTCTATGTACTGGTTTGCAAGATCTCTTTGAATTTCTGTTTCACACAATGGAGGTTTTCGGAGGGATTTCTTCGTTCGTTCTTCATTTCTTCTTCTTGGTTTGATAAATATTTCTTCTAGGACCTATATATTATCATGGATTAGAGTATTTTATCTTTTGTGGTGGAACTGGTTCGAATCTCATCAATGGTGGAGTGGTGGTGAGAAGTTACAGAGAAAGTTGTAGAGTGAAGTTGTGCACAAGAATGGAGAAGAAGCGGGAAGAAAGCAAGAAAGAGATTTAAAACACTTTTTCAAAATGGACCAATCAGGGGTGGGCACATTTTTATGTCCCCCATGTCCCTCAAGCCAAAATTTACATGAGGGAAATCAAATTTCACATGGTTCCTGGTAATGACAAGTGGTGGAGATCCAACGATGAAGGTTTAAGCCCAAAAAGTAAGTTGGAAGCATTGGGGGCTAGAAACTGGTCATATGAGGAACCATGAGGATTCCTGGGGGATGGGTGAATTTTTGTGTCCTTCATGTCCCCATAAATAAGGGAAAAAGGGACATCAAATTACATGGTGACGCCAGGTGATGACATGTGGCAGCGATCTGATGGTTGAGGATTCAAGCTCCACTAGCTCTTAGGGGTTGAGAAAAAACTTGGAGAGGGTCATATGAGTGACTAGAAGACTCCCTTGGGGCTGGAAACATTTTCATGTATCTCATTTCCATTTGATAAAAAAGTACATGAGGGACATAAATTTTCATGGTGTGCCAGAAGCCGGCACTTGTCAACGATATGACGGTTAAGGGTTTAAGCTCCTTCAAGCACCTGGGGGCTGAACTAACAGTCCAAGAGGTCATATGTGTGACTTGAGGGCTTATAGGGTTTGGGAAATTTTTATGTCCCTCATGTCCCTTTCTTGAGGGATGAAAGGGACACAAAATTATGCCAGGCTCCTAGAGATGACACGTGTCCATCTTGAAATTTGACTAACTACGAGAACTCATCAAGAGGGAAACTTGAAATGGTGATATCTTGAGTTCCTGATGGACGTTTTTGGTTAAATTTTATATGAAATTGACTTAAATTGGCCTTTAGGAATCTAATGGTTTGGATATAAGATCTTCATTCATCCATCTAATCCCTAAAAATAGGATTTGTGATATGGTCTCTTAGCGGTGCATGAGAAAAACTCTGCCAGACCCATTTCAAAAAAGTGTTGTGAAAAATATAATTTCACAATATTTTAGGTCTTGGAATTACATTTCCAAAGATGTATTTTTTTCTCCTTAATCCATCTAGCTCTCATGGAATCACCTTCTCGAAGCTCAAGCATCTTTTTTGGCATGTGCATTGCCTAGACTGTGAACCCTAATTTTGGTGAAACTACCCCAAATCTTCCAAATCCTTTCTAAATCTTCCAAAATGACTTCCATGATGTTTTTAGGCCTTAAATTCATCTCCATGTTATATTAGGATCCTCCATTTCACTCTAGGGGTTGTTACATTCTTGGGAAGGCCAATGATAGCCCTTCCCATAGCTGCCTGAAATTTGCATTTTCAATGAATTCCTAAAATCACCTAGGGGTTGAATTGAATTTCCTAAATCACCTAGGGGAATGAGTTAACATAATTTGGGAGGTGCCTTGGAAGAGTGAATTTTGAAATTTTCGACACCGGGGTATAGTGGTCATGCTCGAAAATAGTCAATTTTCCTGTTGCACATTTGCATGACAACAATTGGCTCTAGCTTGGGGACATGGTATGGAATGAGTATAGCAAAGACATGACATGAAGAATCAGAATCTCAACTTTAGACCACATAATTCATTGACCAGTGCCTTATCCATTGGGCCCTACAGAGTTATGTACAACTTACAACAAGAGAGAGAGTATAGCGAAGAAGGAAACACAAACACACCAAAAATGATGAAAGGAAACACACAACACACACGAGAAAGGAAAAGACACACACAACATAAAGGAAACACACCTAATAATCACCTATGGTACAAGGTGAGGGATAACCCACTTTCACTGATGATACAACTTCAGATATTTCCCACTGTGAGGAAATTCTAGTGGCTTTCTATCCATCCATAAGAGTAGAAAAATGTTCTCATGTAAATCTTCACGAATCTAGAATGGGCCGAGCCATAGTGAATCAAACTTTCCATGGCTGCATTTTGGTTCCCTCCTTTTGTCCCATAGCAAGGAAAGGTCTCCGAATTTGAACTCTCTCACCTTGGCCTTCTTGTAAAATATCTTCTTCACCTTTAGTTGATGATATTTGATACAATCAACCACTCTGAGTCTATTTTCTTCTAGCTTCTTAAGAAAAAGGATCCTCTTTTCATTGGACTCCTTTTATTGTCCATCTTCTATTCCCTGGAGAAAATTGAGATCTAGCATTTCAACCATGATGGGAATGTTTTATTCAACTCCATATAGCAAGTTGGAATTGTGACATGCCTATTATCTTCTTGGGAGTGATTTTATCTGCCCACAATGCATCATATAATGTTTTTTTTCCAATTCCTTTGGTTTTCATCCACGCGCTTGCGAACAATGGTCACGATGTTATTATTGCTTGATATGGCTTGACCATTTCCCTATGGATAGTAGTCTGATGAGTGGGATAGAGAGATTCCATAGCCATAGAAAAATGCAGTCAACTCCTTAAAGAGAAATAGGTAGCATTGTCTGCTATAATCTTATGTGGTACCCCGAAACATACTATGATATTCTCTTTGATGAAGTTGCATACCATTTCGGTGTTTGATTTCTTGACTAGAATTTCCTCCACCCACTTTGTGAAGTAATATATCATTGTGAGCATGTAGGTATGCCACGCACTTGAGTGAGGATTTAGAACACCGATGAAGTCTAGCCCCCCACTGCTGGAATGGTTCTTCAATGATATGGCCCGAGTGGTAGTGCTGCAAGATGTGATCTCCCAATGAATTTTGACATGCTTTGCACTTGGAAACCCATTCTTTAGTATCAGTAAAGAGGGTTGGCCAATAATACCTACCTTAGAGGATATTATGTGCACTAACCATAATTGAAAAATGCCCACCACACGCTTGGTCATGGTATGCTTTAAGTAAATTCTCTTGTTGTTCTTTTCTACGCATTTGAGAAAACATCCATCAAGACCTCTTTTATAAAGCACGTGGTTCTAGATTACAAACTTTGTTTCTTTCATCTTGAGTGTTCTTCTTTTCTTGTAATCGAGATGAGGAGGGAATTCTCCATAGGTCAGGTAATAGGAAATGTCTACATACCATTCATCATTAGTGGTTACGAAGAGAACCTGTGGATTATCTTCAAAGCAAGTTGAGCAAAGCACAATTATCTTCACCATGTTGGACTTTGAGGGATTCATCTTCGGAAATCAATCTACACAAACCATTTCCTCACACCAAATTAGAGGTCCTGGATTTCCAAATCATACTCTTGAGTCCTTTAACCTAGTTTCTTCTTTTAGCTCTAGGATCTTGTTGTGTCAAGATGGACTTGATTGCACTTTGCTAGGGACCATCACCATAGTATGAGAGTTGAGTATGTAGAATATGAAATTTTTCATAGCCTTGACTAATACATAGGCATGTTACTCAAACTAGTTGTAGTTTATTTCATGCTTCTTCAATGGGTAGCTCATGAAAGCAATGGGTGCCACCACACTTTCATCATTCTTTTGGACAAGAACAATAGAAAGTTTGTGTTCATATGCATAACAATACATGATGAAATATTTTTTGAAATCCAGAGACACTAGATTTGGATCTTTGGTGATGGATTTCTTGATTTTTCAAAAGATTATTTTCCTTCGTTATTCCACTTGAAGATTAATTGAGGTTTCATAATGGTCGTGATGTGTTTTGTCAATCCTACAGCAAACTCTTGGAATGAAGCAAAGCATAGAAATTTTACCTTGCCAAAGAAGTGGAATCCTTTCTTGCTTGTGGGTTGAGATAGTGCTTGAATGGCCTTCACTTGTTTTGGGTCAATGTGTACTCCATGCTTGTTCATGATGTGCCCCAACAACTTACCTTCCGTAACTCCAAAAATGCACTTTTTGGGTTCAAAGATATGCCATGATTTCTACATTTTACAAGTACCTATTCCAGATGGTGAATATGGTCTCCCTCTTTTTGAGAATGATTGTGAGATCATCTAGGTATATGAAAATACAATGCTTCAAATCTTTGAATGCTAGGTCCATCACCCTTTGGAATGTAGCTCTTGCATTGATCTAGGCCAAAAGGCATTCTACTATATGCAAAAGTGCCCCCATTGTAAAGTTTGTCTTGGTACGATCTTCCTCTACCACCTTGGTTTGGTTATACCCCGAGAATCCATCGAGCAGTGAGAGCATTTCAGATCTGGTGACCGTCTGCAAAATTTGATCCATGACCGGGAGGCGGAAATTGTTTTTCATCTAACCATCATTGGTTAAACCTAACCGGTGTTGGCTTTTGGCTTTCTAGTTATTTTACCGGAATAACCTTCATCAATCTTTCTTTTATGTTTTACCCTTGAGCATCATCTATTTCTTCCCTGTTGATACTTACTTTCATACATAGTTTCCTAAGTACATGTCCAACATTCTTGTTTCATTCTTTGAGACTTGTATTTTCTTCCACAAAGTGACTGATATCGGTTTCTATGACCATCGTCATTTTTTCCTCAATCTGGTGGTTAACTCACGACCATCGTCAATTTCTTGTGTTTGCTTTTCAAATCTAGACATTAACCAAGCTTACCTTCCGAGAACCCACTATTTTATGTTTTCTGGGTCATTCATAGAATACAGTCTTACCAGGTCAACACTCATTCACATGGTGCTAACTCATGACAAACTAATGCTCTCGTATTTCACACCAATCGTCAGCCACTCCCACCTAGTCCCTCATCACCTTCCATCTTGTCACCTATGGACCCGACCCAGCCTATCACAATTACTACAGGCAACAAGGAGTTCGCAAGGATCCTCGACCGAAATCTTGCGGCTTTACAATTTTACCTCGCCCACTCATCCACTTAGGATTCCTCAGATCGGTTGATATATGGCATGCCCATGTCCATCTCTCCTACCCTTTCCCTCACTAACTGCGTTAGCCCCTACTAGCTCAACTCTACCCTCACCTGCCTTACCTTTGGTGATTTCTCGGCCTAGGCCCCACATCCACTATGACTATTACATCGCCATATCCATCACACCCGTTTTGTTTAGTGTTCCTTCATCTATCGCCAGAGCATAGGCCACATCTCGCACCTATTACCTCATACATACCCATTGCCACACAACCGCCTCAGCATCAGCAACCCCTACTCCATTTAAGAATATTGTTCTCTCTATCCCAAAGTCTCTACCTCTAATCAATACCAGGTCACTCGACTACCTTGCCTATATACACGTACTACAAAAATCCCCAATCTCTTGGTCATTCATTTAGGTACATGTCACCCATGTCACTCTCCCATTCGCAACCTTCTTGCTCATCATCACCATATACTGGAATGCCACCCACATCATATATTCAAGCATCAGCCCTCTTACACTATAGGAGCCACCCATCCATCGTAACCCACCATTGACCTCATTAAATTAATGATGGAATGGATGTAAACCTAGAAGCCTTGACTTTTTGGCTCACACAATTCTCTAACTTATGGTGAAATCTATAAGAGCCCATTCATCCATCTATACCTATTCACCCATACCTGTCATTGGGAAATGCCTAAGTTTAATCGCTTTAATAGTAAAGAGGAACCCGCAACAACATTTGTGGTCATTCAAACATGGGATGTTACCTAATGTCCCATGATGACGCTTTACTCATGTGAACCTTCCGATGTCTTTGACAGATGGAATTAGAATGGTATAGTGGGCTATCTAGACATTCCATCTACTCATTTAACAAAGTGGCCCAGGATTTCCTTGATCACATCTCCATAAAAATTGTTAAGATAATCGCCATGATAGATATTTATTCCACTGTTAGTATGATGACGATTCTATCATTGACTTTGTCACTTGTTGTGCGAGTCTCATTAACCATCTCATGTTCCAGTTACCTCAAACCAAACTCATAGAATTGTTTACTCGGGCTTGTGCTAGACATATTTCACCAACCTTGCAGGTACATACCTTCCGCACCTTTGATGAGGCATTCACCATGGCATGAAATTAGAGATCCATGCTATCGAGAAAAAGAAAATCCATCTACGCAACAAAAATATCACTTTTAAATCCAATGATGCTTCTTCCTCCTCAAAATCTCAAAATACATATTCAAATGCCAAAGGATCTTCTAACACGATAGTACTCAAAGCCGGATGAACTCACCCATCTAATGAAGTGAAACCATCTTCCAATATTTCCCTCGTTTAAACTTTCTAATCTAGATGAGAACAATGAAGTACACTCCAATCGGAGAGCCATACTCTATGGTGTTGGAAAACTCCTCAAGGAAAGTGCCATTACCCTTCCACCTATTAAAGCACATACTAGTTTTGACCCCACTTGTCCCATGCCAGCATGGTATAAGTAACATGACTTTTGTAACTATCATCATGTCAAAGGTCATAGTGATGGCAATTGCATCACTTTCAAGAATATTGTCCAAGAAATGTTAGATAATGGAGATCTAGTCTTGGATAACCTAAACGCACCAGAAACCAAAACCTACACATCTTCAAAAATCCATTTCCTAATCATGCTTCATCTTCTAACCAAGCTAGTGAAGCTTCAACCAATGAGGGTAATGTCCGTGAATTCCACACCATTTTGAAGACATGCCCATCATTTCCCAATTGGCTCTCCTATTCCTTCCATCGAGGAAATCCTAGCGCAAGCTTCCCTATCTATAGAGGAACCTAATTCATATACTTCCCTACCTATGGAAGAACCCACTTTATCTGCTCCTTCACCCATAGAGGGAGTCCCTTCATCTTCCCCTTCACTCTGCAAAGGAACCCATGATCACTAACACACCTACTTCTCCTCTCACCCTGCAAGGTAATGAACATTCATCGGTCATAGCTCTCCTACCCCTAGGAGACACCTACTCATCTCCTCCACCTTTGCAAGGAGAGCCCACCACATCTCATCTATCATCTCCTCTATCCATAGGGGATCCTTTAGCACACCATTTCTTGTCGGTGAGCATTCACGCTAGCATTTCAGGTCCCTGTGGATCTTTCTCAACTCTCTTACCTACCCAAAGCCGAGACCAAAAAAATCCCTATTTCCCAAACACATTTTCTGGGGATCCTATTAGGTCCACATTCTCCTTCCTATTGAGGTACCCTTTTCACAACCAATCGATAGTTTAGATTATGTTGATAGATCCCTACATTGGGGAAATTTGTTACTCCCCGTTTTAACCCAAATACAAATGTCACTCACTGATACATACACCATCTACCCCAAAGTGTTTCAAGCAACTAAGCCAAACCTATCTATGTCTATTAGAACACCTTCGGTGTCATCGCTTTGTGCCTACATTCAAATCCTTGCCTACGACCCAACACACTGCACCCAAAACCTATGCACGCCTATGCCAACTCCTTTATCTAAACCCATCGCCACCTTAGGAGTTATGCCGACACCAAGCCTTGTTCATCCACCCATCAAGTTAGATCTAGCCATGTCTGCCCAAACCTACACCAAACCCATACCCCCACCTAAAAGATAACCCAACCAACTAAACCACATGCACCATTCTCACCTGTATCACTGTATCCCCTTCACCTCTTCCATCCATCTTAGGACCTCACCCTGTCAACTCTTCCTAAGAAACCACACCCCAATCAAATCTAAAACCAAGCAACATGCTACTTCATCACGATTTCGTTGTACCTAATTCACCGCACAACACACACACCCTCGTTACTCGAATATTCCTTACCTCCTATACCCCCACTACCTACCATAACTCCATCATTACCCATTAAACTTACCACTTTGCAGCCTATACCACTCACCGGCCCACCCTCCGCTAACCACTCCCAAATCACCTCTACTACCCTCTTTGGTAACGTGTCCTCTTCCACCCTCTATTTTCCCATCAACATCACACTCTCCTTCCATGCCTTTACCCAAGAAGGTACAATCAAAATTGAAAAATCCACTACCCTCCCAAGGGGTAGTCAAACCTACAACACCACACACTCGCTAATAAATTCACAAGTGCCTTTACCAGAAGGTACAACCCAAGCCCAAAACCATATCATCAACCAAGCCCGTGTTTTATCCTACCACTCCTTCGATTCCACCCCCGTAACATCTCTACCATCACCTTCGCCCCACTATTCACTCAAAACCTACACTTACCTCTCACTATGATCCATTGATAGGGTCATACGCCATCATCTTAGCCAATCTCTTAGAAACCTCTATCATTACATTACCCCCACTTCGACTGTATGACCCACTCAAACCCAAACCAAAAGGGTTTGACGATAGAAAAATTTGTGCCTACCATCATGTGTCAGGACATGATGTAGAGAATTGTAATGCCCTTAAAGCATTTCTTATTCAATTGTGTCCTCCTGAAACAAATTTTGATAATGATGACCTTCTCGGACTATGACCCAACTCCACCCTCTCTAAACACCCACCTCACTTTTTGCATACCTTTTCAAGGACCCACATCTCCACCCCCAAAACCATTTTATCCACCTCCAAAATTTGAAATCAACATGGTCCGTATCAGAGAGTTAGCCAAACCTCCACCTAAATGCCGAGGTGTCTTTGCCTTATTTTCTCCACACCAATACATGCCCTCACCCTACTATTGTCCATCTTTCCATCATACACACCATGACTAAGCTTCTCCGTCATCCCATTTCAACATGGTTAGCATCGTTACTCGTGCCCAAAAAAAAAAGGGTAAAGAGAAGGCAACTAACCTAGTCAACTAATCCTATGCCCCACATACCATCCGCACCCACACCCAAAGTTACCATTCGCGGTCCTTCATACCATGTCTCTACGATGGGGTTACTCATCATACCATGTTGAAACAATTACATCAATATTCTTTAAAAATGTATCTCTATGACCTTGTTCAAACTTCAGAATCTCACCGACAAGCCCTCATGGAGGTCCTCCAGTCCATCAAGGTTTTACCCAATAACCCCACACCAGTGGCCTCTATCATTACACCTCACCATGTCGCCTCCCTAACCAAATCACCTCCTTCTCGCTGCCAACACCTCCACCCCTCATGTGGCTTCCCTCACCTTTTTCGACAAGAAATTGCACCCCTCCAAGCCGAGACCCGATCCGACCCTTTTTATCTCCGTTCATATCGATAATATATGTGTACGATGCGTTATGGTCGATGGGAGTGCGAGATTAATATTATATCCTCCCATGCATTCAACCAAATGTGCATACCCAACAATTGCATGCATAAACACCCCATCATGTTGCGCTCATTTAATGATGCTATTACTTCTACGCTGCATGTTATCCTCCACGTTCACGTGGGCTCTCATACTTTTCAAGAGTTATTCTACATCTTGGGGGAGTTCAATATAACATGTTACTTGGCGGACTGCGGATCCATGTCATGGGTTGTGTTCCTTCCACTTTTCATCGCTAAGTCAAATTTGAGCATGAAGGACATACCTACACCATACCTACTGACCCCTCACCATTTAAAACTTGTAACATGTTATACCGGCCAATGATGACTTTATCCTAGTTAAGACATCTACCGCAGACCACTTCTTCTTCACCCACAATCTTGTCTACCCACACCGCCTCCACCACTCCTATACCCCACCCATCCATTCCTACCACCGCCATAGCCTCTACGCCCGATCCATCCATGGCCCCATCCACTTCCTAAATCACAAATTCTCCTACCTCATCTCAATCACCCAGTGATTCGTCCATCCCCTCCACTCACATACCTACTGCCGATCCCTTAGAAAGCATGTTTCAACATCTCACTCTGAGGGAGTACCGTTTATATAGTGTCAACACCTTCCTTACTCCACAAGAGTATGATAACTTACACCAGCACCCTCATTATGACCGCCGCATATGCGAGGTTTCCCTTATGGCCCTCCTCACCTTCAAACTAACTTCACATATGGGGGACTTGATACCTCCACCTATTTACCTGAACCACCATCCCAAACATGCCCCTTTTCCTCGACCTTCAATCTCTCACCAATCACCACTTTACCCATACTTTCATGTCTTTGTTGTGCTTGGAAAGGCTTCAAATTTTATCTTTTCTGAACAATGTCATCATACCGTCATTCCATGTACTACCCATAAACACAATGATCGCAATGGTATTGGTTATGCCACGTCATCCTCCAAGAAGGCCCGTGTTGAACTCATTCAGGATGACAACCCTTCTTCAATCCATCCCTCCATCTCATCAACCTCACCCACGAAGTCTATAGATCTGAATCTATTCCTCCTAAAAAAATTTTGTGAACACCATTTTCCTGGGACATCTAGCCTATCAACATGATGGCAAGGCTCCCTCTTCTCTTCCCTTCCGTATCCCGACATGATTGTTGATGATTCACCTTCTATTAACGTCGTGTAGTGTCGGGATGATGAATCTATCCTCTCCTACCTTGGTGCGGAAGATTCTATATTCGTCGGTCATTTCCTCTCGAGACGTAAACCATGTTGAATGAATCGACTATCGAAATCAACATTAACACTCAAGACAACCCACAAATTCTAAAGATAGGCCAATCTCTAGATACTTGAATAGGAAGCAATCACCAATTTCTCTCGAGATCATAGCAACGCTTTGCTTGGTCTATGCTTGACATGCCTCGGTATTGACCCCAATATCATGGTCCACAACATTGTCACCATTCCTAAAGCTAAACTGTAAAAACAAAGCTCCGTAAAATGCATCCTCGCATTGCTCTCCTTTTCAAAGAAGAATTCCAATGCCTTCTTTTGGTTTCCTTCATCTTACCTATTAATTACTCCTAGTGGATTTCTAACATTATGTATTTGTCACTAAGGTGACAGGGGACTTCATTTGCATAGGTTTCTATGACCTCAATCTCGCATGCCCAAAAGATGACTTCCCTCTACCAGGTATTGACATCTAGTTGATCTTACTTGCCGACCATGAGATGTTGTTTCTCATGGATGGTTTCTCGGGTTATAATCAAATATTACTGCGCCTTAAAGATCAACACAAAAACGCATTCATCATGCCTTGGGTAACCTTTTTCTATCGAGTCATGCCTTTGGCCTTAAAAATGCTGGTGCTACATACCAATGGGCCATGACCTATATCTTCCATGAAATCATGCATCGTATCTTGGAAGGCTATGTTGATGACCTCCTTGCCAAATCTAAATATCACATCTTGAACACATTACTGTCCTAAAAGTAATCTTTGATTGTCTCATCAAATATCTAGTCCACCTCTAACCTAAAAAGTGTGTCTTCACTTTTTGTCGGAAAGCTCCTAGGTTTTATCATTTCTTTACGTGGCATAGAATTTGACCTGCAAAAATAAAATCTATTATTAAAATGCCTCCACCAACTAACCTTCGTCAACTGCGTAGTTTGCAAGGAAAATTGCAATCTATTCATCATTTTATCTCACAACTTTCCGACCGATGCCAACCCTTTCATCACCTTCTCAAAAAGGATGTATCCTTTAAATGGAATTATGAATTCCACAAAGCCTTTGACACCTTAAAACAATACCTTCTTCAACCGCCCATCCTTACCCGCCTAAAGATGACCGATCTTTCTACCTATATATTTCATGTTACAAAACATTCTCGAGGGCCATGCTCACTCATTGTGACAAGAAACATGAGAGAACAAGCAATTTATTAAATAAGTTGTACCATTTTAGACTATAAGACCAGATACACCCATGCCGAAAATCTTTGGTTAGCCTTAGTTTTTATCGCCACTAAACTTCTCCATTACTTACTCAACCACAAAACATTTTTCGTCACCAACACTGACCCCTTACATTACATGTATGCCAAACCTTACCAACATCAGTGTGTTGTACGCTAGCTCATGCTCCTCACCAACTTTGACCTTGAATTCATTCATCAAAAATCCATCAAAGGCCAAACCATCACCACCAACTTCTAATGCACCACTTTTCAGGAATTAGTCTTGAACTTGATTCCCCTAATGAATCCATTCTTACCCTCTCTTTGGATGATAACACTTACCGGATGATCTTATTCTTTAATGGTTCCAAATTTCATCGTGTGGGTGGTGTCGGTGTTATCCCCATTCCCGATGGTGAACCCATGCCCTTATCTTTCAAACTCAACTTTGACTACACTAACAACATCGTCAAATACTGAAGCACTCGTATTAGGTCTTTAGGCCGCCATCACCTTAGACGTTAAAATAATTAATATATTTGGTGACTCCCAACTAGTTGTAAACTAATTCAATAGTATATACCATTGTCATAACGAATTCCTTCAAAAGTACAAACATCATGTGGATACACTCTGATTTTGTATGCTAACTTGGTGAATGTTTTACATCTGTTATAGGTTGCATTCACCCTTTGAAAGGAAAGCAAACATGTTAAGATATGTTTTGATCTTAAGAGAATGTGTTGCTAATTTGGATTCTGTTGCATCGTGGCTTATTGCATGGACAGCAAATATTGTACTTGTATGTTTGTTGATGTGACGATGATTGTTGTATAATTGCTTGTTCTTGTCTTTGATTGACATGTAACACTACGATTTTGAATCAATTCCATTGATTCAAGTATCTTGAGGAAAGTCCTCTTAAGATATGTTTTCTATGTTAATTCACACTTGAATTGGACTAGGATTATTATAAAGCGTGCAAATATTGCGTACGATTTGAGTGTGAATAGCTAGCACGAAAATGCCAACATTGCAAGGGGTTCGATTCTTGAACCTGTCAATTCACACTTGAAGTCGGGACCTCGTGGGGCGAGCACCTGTGTGGACACGGGTGGCCTTGGCATGTAATCGGAAGGACCTCGGAACGTCCTGGCATGTAATCTGCGTTAACGTGGATGTTAGCAAGGGATGTTAGAAATTTGGAAGGAAGTTGTTAGTGTTAGTGGTTAGTATGAATTAAACCTAAACTAACCCTAAGACCTAACATACATCCTACACTACTATCCTAGTGGATTTTTTTAAATTATAAAAAAAAAAAAAAAAAAAAGTAAATCTAAATCCTAAAACCTAAGGTCTAACTAAGACCTAGGTCGAATGAACTATGTAACCTAAAACTAATCCTAAGCAAAAGGGGTACGCAGACCCTTGGGAAGAAAAGGATAAGGATGGGTAGGAGGCATTCATTGGCATTTATGAACTGTCCCTTCGTGGACGGCGCCAGTTTTGGCGGGGCAGGTAGGAAATAGAGGTATCTATTTGGAGTTTTGGCTAAGTTCAGTTTGCTTGGAAAATTTGAAACTTAGAACTCGCCAACCCAAGTGGCGGTGGCGTGAACGTGAGGAAAAAGGGCCAAGTCTTTAATGCATTAATTGTTTTTGGGTCCTCGCGACCAGCTTGCCTTGGAAACAGCATGAGGAAAAAATTGGTTTTCATTTTTGTTGGTTCGAGCCTTTTGAAAAGTTGCTCTGCATTTGGTTTCTTTGGTCTGGTTCGGTCGAACCGGCTCTTGCATTTGGCATTTTCTTGGAAGTTTTGAGGCCGTTGATCAGCCAGAAGAAGGAAGAGAGTGCTGGGAATATTGTGTTGCCGTTGTGGAAGAAAAACGCGGCAAACAACGTTTTCTTCGAACTTTGGAAGAGAGAATACAGGCATGTTAAGCCCCTCTCTTTAAAATCTTTGCTTGATTTAAATGTTTCATTAAAACAACCCTGCTCTTGGGTTGGGATTGCTTGATTGTTTTTGAGTTGATTTGGAAATGGATTTGTTGATTCTTGCCTTCTTTTCCTTGGAAAATGATATGAAACGGCTCTGGTTGCTCGGCCTTGATTTGTTGTTGCTTAAATTTGGTTGGAATAGGAATTACCGTTGTGATTGCTGACAGTGTTGTAGAAAGAAATAAACATTTTCTTCCTCTGTACATGTGGTATGGAGTGGACAGGCTGTTTAAACTTTTTCTTATAATGTAATCGTTCTCCTTGATGTTGTGCTTGGAACTGCTATTACATGTGAAGAGAAAAATGGGATTTCAGTCATGTTATGTTGCTATGATATGGGTTTCCTTCCTTTCTTGCTGTCATTTTTGGAAATAATGGGGTACAGTCGTCCCCTTGCTGTTGTGGTTAATCCGTCCTTGCATTTGATTGGTTGGAAACACTTCCACGACGTGCTGGTTTGTTGACATGTATGGTGTTTGAAATAGATATAATTCTTTCTCTGTTCGTGTTGTTTGAAAGTGGAACAGGTGTGTAATCGTTCCTTATGGTGTAAAGGTTTTCCATTTAGTGTAATCGTTTCTTTACTGTGTATGTGGAACTGTCCTTGCAAGAAAAGAGGAAATGGAAATAGTATGAACACTGTCTTGATTATTGAGTTGTCTGTCTTTGTAATTCTCAATGAATTACCCTCCTGTCGTGCTGGTGGTTGATGTTGAATGGAAGTTGAAACGGATTCTTTTCCGTAAGATGTTTAATAGGAACAGTACAGGCAGTGTGAATTGTTTTATTGTTGTGTGATTGTCTTTTGTCACATGAACTTTTGAGATAAAATGGTGAAGGCATGTGTGTGAGCGGCTCAAGCGTTGTTTCTGACCTTTGAAGTTTCATTGAAGGAAATGAGATCTTTTTGTTTGCTATATGCTGTTCGGAATTAAAAAGGAATATCATTTCTTTTGAGCTTCATGGAATGGGTATTCACTGTTTAAGAGTTTTGTATCTGAATGGTGGTAGATTGTATGGTTGTTTTCACCACTATGATAATGCTCTTGTCATATGGTCTTTCGTGATATGGTGGTACGGGATGTATGAGAAGTTTAAGGTCGTTCTATCTCGAAACTTCTTTTGAAAAGGAAATAATTTCTTTCTCTCTCTCTGCTTATGTTGATTATTATGAATACAACATTGTTTTCTTTATAAGCATACGAATGGCCTTGGGAAAGAAAAGACAACATGTTTTGGCTGTTCATTTCTTTTCTTGCTTAAAAGGGATAAGACTTCTCTCTCCCTTTGCTATTTCGGATTATGAAGAAATGGTATCTTATATTTTAAAGGAATGGACATTAAAATTTTATATGAATGTTCGTGAGAGTTGGAAAAAGGAATAGTTTCTCCTTCGAACTCATGAGAAATATAATGTTTCTTGCTAGGAAAGTATGATGATTGGGTTGTGTTACTAATGCTGATCGGTCCTTTAAGATCGAATTGTTTTGGTGATTGTGTCTTAATCTTGGAATTATTTGTAGGTAATAGCAATGAATAATATGTTATTTGAACGGGATAAGTTCATAGGATTATAAATTTATGTGGTTTATTGACTGCAGGATGTATAACTGGTTGTTTGGTTAACTATACAGTGAAAGAAGTATGGAACCTTCTAGTATAGTAAATACCTAGTATACATACTGATATGGTTTGCTCAACGATAAATATAATGTCTTACTAACCTGTTTGGCATTCATATGAACTGGAAATAAATGAAATCATTCTTGCTGCCAGAAAGTGAATTACGAGTGGATTTTGTAAGTTTCACTCTGAACTGTTATCTTAAATTGAATTTCGTTTGGATTCCACTGTTTGGACAGTCATGTGGAAGGAAATAGAGATATGAACGAATGTTTTAGAAAAATGATCTTTCTCTTTCATTTAGTTGGAATTCTGGAATTCGTGAATGATAAATTTTATAGTGCTTAGATGGGAGCTACTATATGCATTGTTGTTCGCCTTCTTGTTGTGCTTGAATGCTCTAAATTTAACATGCTTCATGAACGGAAAGGAAAGTAATGGATTTATATTCAGTTAGTTTCATCCTTTGCATTTGTTATTAATGAAAGGCGTGGAAAAGATAACTGTATGCTGTATAGGCAGCAAGCTACTTGAATTCCTAACTTTACAAATTTTGTAAATTGATACTTGCAATGATTATGTGGAAACGGGACAGCAGTCCCTTGGCTGGTTGTGATGATATTTTGATAGTTTAGTGGTTATGCTGATCTCTCTTTTGTGCTTTTCGAGATTGATGTTTTGTTGTGGTTTCATAAAAGCAGGGTTCTTTTATTGAAACAGTTAGTTGAAGCATCTTATTTTAAGGATAAGTGCTTAATGTGCTCAGTTCATTGAACTGATCCGTGCAATTCATTTTGCAGATGGAATTTGATTAGAATGAAGACTTGGCTGTCTTCTGATGCCTCTTGATTAGGTGTAAATTAAATTGTAACTGTTGCTTTATTTCCTCTTTGAGGATTTGTGAAAGAAGAAAGTACATTCTTCTGTCCATGAGTTGTATGGATGCTTTGTATAAACTATACCCAATCAGTTGGATTGGCAAATGTACAAATTATGACTTGAAATATTGAATACAGTTACAAGAGTGATATTTTCAATAATTATATCAGTTTGATATTGTTATATAAATTGGGAATAAAATGTTACTTCTCGATTTGGAATTGTTTCGTAATCCTTGGATGGATCTTTGAATTGAATCGATATCTATTCTTACTTAAATACAACCTTTAAGTTGAACAATGCAATTAATTCATACTTGGGTAAAGATGAATTTTGAATTGACATTAAAAAGGATTAAGAAGAATATGATTTTATAATCAGAGGGTATTCAGGATTAGCTTAGGAGCTAAGGAATATCAATTTAAATTTGGAGTATTTGAACTTCGTTTTCTAGCTCCATCATTGATCCCGTTTGATAAAAATTGATTAAAGGATATAGGATACATATATCCATAACTAATGATCCTTAACTATATAATGTTAAGGGAACAAATGAGTTCATTTCTTGAAGTTTAGACCTCGTTTGAATGACGTCTAATAAGTTAATATTCTGAAATAAGTTGCGAGTTGAAACATCTTGGTTAAGTTTAATAGGTTAAACTTATTATGTCCGTTGTACGATGGACTGCTTAATCTAATGATTAAGAAATAAACCAAGTAAGGAAATGTAGCTCTTCGATACGAAGGAGACGATACATAACGAACTAATGGACAGTTTAGTCCCTTTTAGTTATATACAAACCGCAACGGAAACGAGGATCGAGGATCGGCGTGGACGCTGAAAATTGCTTAAACTATTAACTCGTGGCTAAGTCACTTGGGCGGGATGTGTATTCTCGTTGGGAGAATTTCTGCGGGACATTGGCATACGCCCATTTCTGAAAGGTGTCTTCATGAAGACGGGGTCTTCATGACGACACATTGTTCGGTGACATATAGCAATGCCTCCCGAATTAAAACATTTAGAATACATAGGCTGAATGTGTAGATCTTAGCTGGGGTGGAGATAGGGTATGATTTGGTATACGGAGTGACTCCGGAATACTAAAGATAATCAGACACACGGAGTCGTGGGGTAACGACACCGTATGTCTGCGTATCTTTAGTTACCAGGAGTGCCTTCCTATACCCGCTCATATTACTGGCTGGAATCGAAAGTTTAAAACGGAACTTAAACGATGAGGACTGGTAGGAACCAGGAAAGACCATTCTAGATAACAGGTGAAGTGAAGTGAAGGACGTATTCCGTAGATGTGTATCACATTCAGGAATATGATCATGCAAAGCATGTGAAAATCTTTGGCCAAAGTATCGCAATTCTTTGGTTGCGTTGTCCTTATCACTTAATTTAAGATGCAGGATGTCGAGATGAATATCGAATGAGATATTCGAGATAGGCTCTTAAATGGATCACTTCGATAATCGGGAAGGTTATGAAACAAGTATATAAAATATACTATGCATAAACAAACATGAAGGATCGGTTGTTGCCCAAGTCATGTACATGAAGGATCGGTTGTTGCCGAGTCATGAAATGAAGGATCGTTGAAACTCCGAGCCATGAAAATGGAAGATCGGCAGTTCATCGAGTCATTTACAGCAGCATATAGAATCTGTTATGAGATTGAATGGCATTGAATGTGTGTTCCATATTGTAAATATGTGAACAGGGAACATTCGTTTTTAAAAGAAATTGTATGATCCAAACTGTGTGGTTTGGGCTGAGAACAATTATTAAATCTTGAACGTGTGTTTGAATTTTATAATTCATACTGAGAACGTTATACAAAAAAAAAAAAAAAAAATTTCCCTTGTTCTGGTGTTTTAAAATGGGGATGTTACAGACCACCTTTCCTTTCAAGTTTACTCTCTAATCTTAATCGCAATGGACAACGCGCTTTTCTCAAAAGAGTCTCCCGCTATGTCATTATGGGTGGCATCCTTTATAAGTGTGGCTTTGATGGTATCCTCCTGAGATGCCTTACTAGTTCTAAAATACCTTATACTATCAAGGAGGTTCATGACGGCATCTGTGGAGGTCACTTCAATGGTCTTGTCATCGCTAAGCGCATACTTCACTTGGGCTATTATTGGCCAACCCTCAACCATGACTATTGTGACTATGTCAAACGTTGTAAGAAATGTCAACAACATGCCAACCTTGATCACACACCTAGCCACACCTTACAGGTCACCCGTGACCTTTGGCCTTTCTCTCAATGGGGCTTAGATCTCGTTAGAGAAATCAACCCTCATTCTTCCCAAAAACACCAATGGATTATAACCACAAGTGAATACTACACTAAATTGGTAGAGGTTGTTCCACTCATCTCCACTAAAGCCAAGAAAATATGTGAGTTCATCAATCATCACGGTATTTGTCATTTTGATGTACCTCACCACCTTATCACTAATAATGGAAAACAATTTAATAACAAGACCTTAAAAACTTTGTGATACCTTCGGTATTTAAATTAGTTTTTCTTCACCATAATACCCACAAACCAATTGCCAAGCTGAATCTACTAACAAAACCTTGAACAAAATCCTTATGAAATTTGTTGATGATACTGGAAAGGATTAGCACACGCACATTCCTTTCTCCCTATGGACTTATCGCACCAATATTCGTACCTTGACTGACTATTGCCACGCCTTTCTCTCTGGTCTACGGTGATAGAAGCCTTCCTACCTCTTAAATTCCAGATTCCATCTCTTTGTATCTCACTCAAACATATGCTCACCGATGATGAATTTCATCGGGATCATTTGAAATAGCTTGAGCTATTAGATGAATGCCTTCTAAATGCCCTTGACCATCTCCAAATCTACCAAAAACGTATCAAACATGCCTATTACAAACATTTCCATGAACGCACCTTCGTGTCGGTGACCTTGTTTTGAAAGAAAATCAACATGTAACCAAAGAAGAAAAAAGTAAGTGGGGAAAATTTTCTCCTAATTGGCTCGGACCATATATCATGACTCATGCCTATGGATTAGGTGCTTATCATTTGTCTTCACTCGAAGGTAAACCCAAACTTGAGCCCCTCAATGCCTTGCATCTTCAACCATTCTATTGTTGACATCAAGTCCTATATCACTTTCTGCCCATTTCATGTTCGTACCTTGAGCGCCATTGCCACCTCTTATTTTTCCATTTTCCTTAAACGACTAAACAAGAATCATGTGATTACCCATCACCTTTCAACCTTATCTTTAATATGAGTACCACGGCTCTGCTCATGACATGATTCTCATGGATACTTTTCATCTCTTTCAAGATGGAATCACATGGTCATTATCACTTCAACCCTCTCCACCGTAGTTAACCTCTCATGAGCTATGGTTTTGTCTTCAAAACAAGAGCCTATTTTTCTCTATAGTCTTATCCATGACTTAAAAGTCCAAAAGCAAAAAAAATCAAAAGTAAAATGGGATTCAACTCCTTGAGTCAAATTCTCACAAAAATATGATTCCATAAAAAGGACATCTCTTCTTTTTCTCTCATTGATGTAAATAGATTTGCTCCTCGAAGGACAACTATAAAAAGCTAGCCCCAATACGCATAGTCTATCACACAAGAGGACTATTCTTGTGAAAAGAAAATAAAATTTAGAAGCTTCCCATCTCGATCAACTTCACGAAGACCTCAAGGATACAATATATTCATCCCACATAGACTTCCCACATCGATCAGTCTATCAAAAAGTAAAGGCCACAAATGTTAACATTTTTGTTATGGACTTGTCTATATGGATCTTTGGTCTCTTGCCCATACCATATTACATAACACCAACCACTTTCCCCTTATTTCCTTTTCATGCTTGTTTCTTACTGCCTCAAGGGACTTGTCATGAGTGTGACATTTTGTGATCATGTGACTTCCTTCACCCTTCGATAATCAATCATGCAATGCCTTTTAGGGACTTACGTTCATAAGCCTCTCTATGGTATAGTCCACCCTTTATGATCCTTATCAATTTGGTGGCTCCCTTATCTCCTCTTGTATTCCAGCTTCTTCATTACTTATTGATTATCATGAACATGACCAGGACCATCGACACCTACACTTTCTACATGCCTACTTTACTTAGACTCAACCATGCCTACTTTACCTAGACTTAACCATGCCTACTTTACCTAGCCTCAATCATGCCTACGACCTACCAACTCATTTCTCTCGCATATTCTTCCCTAGATTATGGGATAACTACATTTCTTGAGGTCCCTTTCATCAAGATTATGTAGGCAACACTCTGAGGGCACCCCCTTGGAGGTTAGCTTGGCCACTCTTTACCCTAACCAATTTCCCCCATTTTTCTTTCCACAAATTCCCCATATACACCTACCCACCTACCTAACCCTACCCAAACCTAACCTAAATTCCTCACCACCCCTATTTAACCTACTTATGATCCCTCCCTCCCTCATTCAATCAATTTTAATCACAACTTTTAATTCTTCACCCTACCCAACCCTCCAAACCCATATCCCTCTTTTCTACAATAAATACTTAGAAAGAATTATATCTTACCTCATCTCGGTGTCGTCTCCCCTAGTGGCATGTATGGCTCATTGCTGTGTTGATGGCCCACCCAAACCCTCTCCCCGTATGCCATACCAAAATCTACCTCTAATCTCTCCACCAATAACTTAATAACCTCACTCGCTTGATCTTGTGGACCCGTCTACCTGCCCCTCCTCTCCAACCAGATCTCTCGACCTCAGCGGGGTATCGTCCCTCGTACTTTTATCTTAACAAATCACAACTCATTCAACACTTTGTCATTTTCCCAAAATTCAACACGCACAAATGAATCAGTATTATATGGCCTTTTCTTTTTATATACCCAAGTCGACATGACCGATGTCGGGCCGAGTCGTGCCTTACCAACCGATGTTGATCATTACCTAAATGGCATCGGTTACTTGTCCTACCCCTTTTATCATTTTTCCCCATTTTGTCCCACATTTTACCTTTCCCATCACCTTATTGACCTTACCCACCCTTATCTTACCACCTACCTACCTACCCACCCATATTACCTATACATGTCCTTCATTGTGTTTAGAGACCTATTATTGTATCTCGTACCTCGGCCTTACCCGCACCGTGACCTATCACCCTGAACTTGGACCATTGTTTGCGACCTTTGAACCCATGTGCTCACTATACCCTGCGGCACTATTACCTGTGTTGTTTCGCCTAATGACCTTACCTTGCCTATTATCATGCCATTTATCTCAAACCAACATTTAGTGTACCATAACCTACCTAAACATTCCTGCACTTGACCTACGTTGTGTTTCTGCACCATATCCTATACCTTGGATACCGGAATCACTTCAACCTTGTTTAGATAAACCTATCGACCTTGGATGATGTAGAGTTTGCAAGCTTTTCAACCTAGCATTGTGCCACAGTTTATAACGTGTGTGTGTGTGTGTGTGTGCATTTGATCGACACTACCTTTGACCCTAGATCATTTATCTATTTGCCTACTTTGACCTCTACCCTTTCCCAATATGCTCACATCCATACTCATGCCCACTTGCCTTAATTTTCACCACATCCACATTTTATCAAACCACTCATCGGTTCTGTATTACATCTCACCAGTTCCTGGTTTGAGGGGGGTCACCTTCACCCACACATGGGGAAACCACATATTATTTTTGTTAGCGTCGCTTACCAATACAAGATACATGACAAAAAGAGGGAAATGTAGACACGAAAATTGGGTCACACTCCCCTTGGTCCCTCATCGAATAACCAACTCAAACATATTCACCTAACCATGGCCCCTTCCACCCCACGTTAATATTAATTTAATTAACTTAATTAAATTAATACCCATCCTCACAATATTCATTACTTAATTACCTTAATTATGCTAATTTCCACCTCACCCCACCACCTCACCTAGACACCTCATTAAACCCTAAACCTATTTTTAGTATTTTACCCACTCACCATAACTAACTAAGACTTAGTCTCACCTGCCATTAATTAACTAAGACTTAGCTCAACCCTAAAAATAAATTCCTATTATCCCTCTAACCAAATTACCGCTCATTAAAAAAAACGTCCGTTGTGATCCATGAGAATGATGGCGAAGATCTGCTATTTTTAGTAAACCTAGGGAATCTTACCTTAACCGATGTCGGTCATACCTAAACCGATGTCAATCAAGATAGAACTGTTGTCGATTACCATTTATTCACCTTAGAATCCTTGTTAGAGAGGTTGGCACATTCGGAATAAAAAAAAGGAGAAGAGGCTGCATGCAAGAAGAAGCGAGTCTTCTCGTACATCCAGCATCCATAGCCATCAACCAGATAGATCCAGAGGTATTTCACTCACGGTAGCATTATGGGAAGCACTTTCGTGGCACTAAGTTCCATTCCATCGATCAATCACCACCACCACCCAACCATTAGACCAGTAACATTAGTAAGTGTTTTATCATTGTGTTATTTCATTCCTATTCTGTTCATAAGGTTTTTAACCACCTTTGTTATCATTTTCCTATCAACATCTCCATTCTCCCACCATCCCTTTTCCTCCAAACTCAACCCTTTACCACCCTACCATCAGATCACCTATTCTACCCCTTCTACATCTTTGAGTGTTCTTAGCATTCCCACAAAACTCACCATACCATTATTTATCTCTTTCTAACCTTAACCCAAGCTCCATGACCATATTTCATTGAACTTCTATCACCCCGACTATACCGACGCTAATTACCCATGACCATCATCGGTTCGTAATAAAACATCATCGGTTATACCTTAGCGACAACGGTCTCTATGTTTAATACCTTTTCCAATAACAAGACCTAAGAATCTCTACCTCAAGCAACCCAAGTGACCGGAATCTAACCCGACCGGTTCCGCACCCCGACAACTACCTACCCTTCGAGATCTGATTATAGCCTAACTTTGTTATGTTAGATTTTTTTATTTTACTTGAATGAGATACCTAAATCATATCAACTATAGTAGGACTCTTTTTATTTCTCACATTAAGTTGTTTTAAACAGTGGATTGATAGCCATCTAGGAAGTATCACACTTCCGGATCTAGCATTCGTTATGCAGCCCACTGTCATATATTATTTAACTCTTCTTTTGTGGTCTTGTTTTCTATTTCAGGTAGTTCCTCCTAGCCAAAAGTAAGCTCTCATAGTTGACATCATATCGAGAAGCCGTAAGCGCGTGCATCAACCTTCAACCAACCCACACAAGGTATTCCTTATCAGCCCTTGACCCTATCTGTTTCATCACATTCGACAACGTAAAGAAAATGGTGAAACAAAGACATCTAAATATCTCTTGAGTAATGAAACAAACCTTCTCTTCTCCTCAGATGAACAAAACTTTCTGATGTTGACCATCCTCAGCTATTCTAGAGTGTTAATATTCTCCTTCTCAAAATCAGCTAGGAATTTTTAATATTGCCTTGCCTTCTCTTAGATGAGTCTATTGTGCTTATCAAAGAGGTCCTCCATAGAAACCAGGCCTTTGGGAATCTTATTTCCTTTCAATTTAATCAATCCTTCAATTCCTTCTTTCTCCTCTTTCTACTTTGCTTCTCGGTGTGGATTCTCACTTCCTTCAAAGAAGAGATTATTGAAAGTGTCTCTTTAGAAAAGAAAAATAAAGAAGCTGAAAAATGGAAACCTTTTAATTAAGAGATTAAGGGTGAGGTGTCACTAGTGAAGCTGAAAGCTGCAAGGAATCGCCTTTTAATTTTTCTCTCTTAGAACAGACTAGATTGAAAATGCATCAAAATACTCAATGCAATCCCATACTCTGTTTCTAGAATGACGAAGTCTTGGATTTTTACCTGGTATTGTTGCTAGACTTTCTTTACTATCACCTCTATGTCACCTTGACATTTTAGCTTTTTGATTCCCATATCTTCTGCTATGCCCATGCCTAAGAAGATAGACTCACACTCCATCATGTTATTTGTATTGTTAAACTACGGTTTTTAGCCAAATGGGTTCAAATCGCTAGACATAGAGAGCACAACACCATGTCTTATCGGAACATGCTTTGGAGTGACTACCATCAAATTCCATTGTCCATACTTGGTCTTCTTCTTCCTCCATAAGAAGTGACAAGTTATCATCTTTTTTATGTGAGGAAGTATTTACCTAGCCCACTATCCTGAAATAGGGTTTTTTCCCTTGGATCGTCATACTTTCTTACATGTATTTCATCTTCCTTACTGGAAACAATTTCTTCATTTCACCTTTCACTGGGATAGTTACAAACGACCAGTACATTTTGATTTCTCCACCCAAATATCTGAGAAGCTTAGGCTTAGTAGCATCCCAAATGATGTTGGAATGTCTACCACCAGGATGGTGAGGAGCACCTTCTTTTCTAGAAAATCAGCTAGCGCTACCTGTGCATATTTTATTTTTCCCACCAATGGAACTTGTTTGGATTCCATTGAATAACATGAGCCATTTTCTCAGGTCAAGGTGAGGCCTAGGGAATTTTCAACTTTTATGGGCATCACATTATCTGAGGCTCCAAAATCTATGATGCAATTGTTGAGTTGGAAGCCTTTGATGAGAAGTGACAGGTAAAAAGGTTCAACCTTTTTGGCTTTAGAACTAAGGGATAACATGTTTTGAGAAGGTAGGGTGGATGGTATGGGAAGTAGATGGTGTGCATTTAATACTATAGGGTTACCACCATGGACGACATCAATGAACCAATCAAGTTGAGTGGAATGTGTTTATAAGTACTCTCGCTCGTGATTTGGACCTTGGTTTTGCTTACATGTTCCACAAAGTCAAACGGGTTATTGTTAGAAAGAGGGTAAGTACAACAAGTTGGTGGACAATTAAGTGGACATAAAAACTTGAAATTTAGGCACCATGATCGCAGGGTTGTTTTTAGAATGTTTGGCAATAATTGAACCTAAAACCATGATGCGGTTCAAGCATCGTGATCACGGAACTCGAGACAAAAAAACCAAGCCCGCGAGTCCTCATTTTCCCCATTTTTCATTTCAAACTACAATTTATCCTAAACGTTTGTCACTCGATCTTTGAATACCATCTCAAAATTGCTCATCGTGAATTATGGATCGTGATAGATTCAAACATGCCACCAAGACGAGGAGGTAAGCCCCCGATTTTAATCAATTTTTGTGCATTTTAGGTTTTTTTTTACATTTTCATGGGTTTTTCAATTTTTGTTTATGTATACAATTTTCTTGTTTTGTCAGTTGTTCGGAAAGCTCGTAATCCGCAAAACCATGAAACATTCCTCAAAACCTCTCGAACATTCCTCAAAACCCTCCGAACATTCCTCAAAACCCTCCTCCAAACATAGATCCGCCTCCTGTGGCTCCTTCTTTCCCCATTGAACCAACAGGAACACAAGATAATATCATTGGAAGAATTCAGAGAAAATAAAATTGTTATTGAGAACCTTATTCAGACTATAAGACAAAATCATGCCACAAATCTATCCTGCATGACTTTAGCCAACACATTGCAAACATTGATTGGTGAAGTCGACTCCGCAACCAACCAAATACATAGATGCAATACCTTTAGAGGTGATTGTAGGTGGTGGCATGTAGATAAATTATACCATGTAGTCGTAAAAGACAAAAAAATGGAAAAGACCTCATTTGTGCATTATTTAGTGACCCGAGAACCAATGCCCCCCCGCAAGTACTTGCAAACGGTTCCCAATCCATTGGTGCCACGATGACCGAATCAAAAGCAATTTTTGGGACCGATGGTGGATGGTTTTTTATTATCCACCATGAAATAACAATGAGGTTCCTCTCTATTTTTTGAAGAAATTATATTGTGAGTTCGTGCTTAATGAGGTCCCAAATTATTTTGAATTTTCTAAGTTTTATGGGTGAGGAGGTGGATCTGCACAGAGTAGACTGGTGCACACGTAGGTCAACCAAGGATCCCCCATGCCCCAAAATCCCCACTGCCTTCATTTATCCCTCCTACAGTGAAGGAGGTTGTGGATATTGACACACTGCGTGCATTGAGGGAGCTCACCGACACTCGACCCAAGCATAGTGACTAGATTGCATCGATGATGTTTGTGGAGGTGCCATTTCTAGCGCACCACACCAATGTGGATCATGTGATGCCATATGCATTGTGGGTGAGACATCATTTGCTAGTTCACATGATTTATTTTCTCTAGATGAGATGCTTGGGGGATGTTTTTGGAACTAGTGCCACTTATCTTGGTCTTTCACAAGTAAATTTCAAATAAATATAAATAATATATATATATATACAATAGTTTAATTCATGTTTGAGATTTTAATATATATGTATTTGATTGTACATCATGTACATACATGTAAAAACTAATTTTTTATTTTATTTTAAATAGCAAGAGCCGGTGAAGGAAACATCCGGCGTCAACATACTAGCTCTACTGCATTGGGTGTGTTCCAAACGTAAGCTTCAAATTGTCAAGTACATTTTTAATTTCATTTGATTACACTCTTATTATTATAATGTTTCACATGTATGTTGTACATATTAATATGTTTGTCTTTTATGAAAGATTTTGTGAGAATCGAATCGGAAACGATGCACCACGAAGTAGTTGCACTCCAACGGAATCATGATAGCTCCAGCGTAATCGCAAGGTTTGATCAACAATGGAAGAACTTGCTCAATAGAAACAAAGCTTGCACATACAGGAAAGACAACGAGTGTCTTGGCATGCTCATAAATGAATAGAAAGAGAGTACATATAGGGTGCTAAGTAACCCTAGTGCATGACACACATGTAAACCCTAAACCTAAACCTAAACCTAACCCATGTGAGATGACCCTCCAATATGTGAGGAGGACACATAGGATAACTCACACCAACACCCCCCCTTCATCGAAGCTTGGGTAGCGGCTAATGATGAGTCAGACGGAAAGAGAAGACACTCCTAAATAACTAAGAAAGATGTGTCAATGGGCCCGGCAACTAAAGGCCCGATAAGGTGCCCATATATAAACAACATCTTCCTAGAAGAAGAAGAAGAAAATAAGTCCCAAATAGTGAAGGAAAACCCAGTGGGAAAAACATCCACCACAAGAGAACAAAACACTCTCTAATCTAAGAAAGATGCCAAAGATGGGTCCTGGCCATAGACTAGCCTAAAAAGGTACCCATGTACAAAGGAGAAATCTCTCAGAAAGATGAAGAAGAGAGAAGAAGAGGGAGACGAGAGGGATGCAAAAGATGCCATAGACGGATTTGAACTCTGCAACTCTAAGAAGTCCCCTAGAATAATGTCGATCACGAGATCCTCTACCTCGGGACTGAAGAAGAGCCACCCACACCGAACTATGTGCCTGCCCTTGGGAAGGATAGAAATGATGTGCTGGAAGTCTACCCACTCCACGAAAGGAAATGAAGGTAGTAGCACGAAGAACTCTGAATTTGGTCCACGAAAGTGTGACATGGGTCTAGTAAGTGAGTGCGAAGAAACCGAAGGTAATGTCACGAGTGCAAAACTGTCAGAGTATGAAGGGTGAGCACCTATAGAAAGGATGTCCAACTGATGTGAAAGCAACAAAACATCCCCCACAACAGAAAAGGGATCCACAAGCAAGGGTGGATCAATGAAGGTCTCCGGAAAAGTGGAAGTGGCAAGAGTCCCAGAAGGGGCACTCCCAACAACAGAGATGATGAACTCCTCTAAAATACCTATAGATGGATGAGGAACCTATAGTACATCACAAGTGCATTCTGCGAAAAGATGACTAAGGTCAGGAAGATACTTGTCCTAATGAGGGGCTCAACAAACAGAAGAGTGATGTTAGAATCTAAATTAGTGATGACTGTATGATACTGTATAGGAGACTTCTCAATATCTGATGAGATGTAGGATGCGTCAACACTCTCTAGAATAGTGAGAGAAGGAGGAGAAGGGTCCTCTGTAGTACTCTTGACATCAGAACTAGGTGCACAATCCTCGTTATCAGAAGTAGAACCAAGCGAGTTCGTGTGTCAGTGGAACTGTCATCACACAAAGAAATAGAGGAGATAATGCAATCAGAAGAAGAGGCAAAGAAAGAGTGGGGTCCAATGAAATCTGAGTGAGTATGTCTCATATCCGAAGTATCTCCATCTAAATCTCCAGCACTTTGCAAAGTTTTCCTAGCCCAAAGAGGACCAGGAGGATCAAGCTCAGATTTGGAAAATTCTTCACTTGAGTGAGAAAGGACATAGTCCCTCATCATCACTACTATCAGAATCGGAAGACTCAAAAGTCTGAGGGTCAAGAAGAGGAGCACGCTCAACAACATCATCATCTGAGGAGTTAGAATCTGAATCAGAGAGCTGAAGAACCTCAATAGAAGACTCGACCTTCAGAGCATTTTGTTTGATAGACTCAGGAACACCTATTTGATTTTTCTCAAGTAAATGAGTAAGGTGGTCAATTTGTTTTCTCATACATAGATGCTCTTTATGACCAGGATTCTTGCAATAGGAACACAAAAACTTGCCTTTCTGTGCTCTAGGCTCAGAAGTCAAAGCGTTCATGTTAGGTTGATCCTTTCTTTCTTTCTTATTTTCAGTCTTCTTTTCCTTACTAGTACTTGCTACAAGGGCATATGACTTGGACTTGAGAGACCCCATTTGAATGAGTTTGTCTTGTTCTCGAATGAGTTGGGATGAAAAATAGTCAAAGGAGGGCATATTCCAAGATTTTCCCAAGGCAGCTTTTGTAGCGTAAAAAGTTGACACAAAGACAGAATAATCAAGACCTAACTTAGAGAGAATTGACAAGATCAGTTGAGAATCTTTCTTCTCTACTTGACATTCCTTTAACAACGATCTAGTGTGGACAAACTTTGAGAAGAATGCTTGTAGGTTTTCAAAGTCACTAGGATTTAACCCTAGTAGTTCGTTTTCCAACTCATGCGCTCTCATGTCATCTTGTTGTCTAAACATTTCATCTAGCATTGTCCACGCAGATTTAGGTGTTTCGGATGCCTCAATGTGGAAGAGCAAGTCAGGAGAAACAGACATGCAAAGAAGACCTAAAGCTTCATCACTACGGTTTAACCACTTAGATTTTTCAGGTTCGTTCATATGGTTCAGTCTCAGTTCCCATGGTGATGCGATATAACCCTTTACCCCTTAGTTTCATAATCATTTTTGATCTCCATTCAAAGAAGTTGAATGGCGTAAGCAAAGGAATTGAAAGTGCATCCATAGTGAGAGAGAGAGAGAGAAGAAATGTAGAAAAGAAACACAACCACCCAAGACAATATAACAACCCCCTGCTTTCGGCACTTTATAGTTTAGTGTGTTGATTACAATCGGGTCCGTGTGTGCGGTTGGAAACACTTGGTAACTTGACTTGCAATCAACGTAATAATGCACAAGAGAGGAGACCACAACAAGTGTTTCGTGGAGCGCAAAGAAAAATAGGACACCGTAAACAAGCACAAAGCAAAAGACAAGGAAGGAGGTGAAAGCAAATCCTGGTTGTGAGAAAAAGCATCTCACGTCGCAAAGAGTACCCCTTTGCAGACTGTGGCGGACGTGCTCACTAGTCGCAAGCAATAATAAGGGTAAAATACAATTTTTTAGATGAACTCGGAAAGAGTTCTGATGATCTTTAGAATGCCAAAAAGGCACGTAGAAGACAAGGAGTGCTCAGAGTGTCACTACACACTTGAGCACACGATTAGTAAAAAAATCGACACTAACGCCTAAAAAATATCATTTAGAAACGTCCAGTTTAGCTAAATTTAGAGCTTTTGGAGTTTTAAAAAATGATTAAAAAAACTTCAATTAAGAGACGATTTTTAAAAATATTTACTAAACGCAAATGATAATCGCAAAATAAAAAAAGAATTTAATTAAAGTGCGATTATTTAATATCTAATTAAAAAATTAATTAAATATTATGAATTAATTAAGATTTTAAAAAAACCTAAAAAAATACTTTCCGCTTTTTTAAAAATTAAATAAATCTAATTTAAAAATTTTAAAACTTCTTTTATTTTTTAGATAAAAGAATTAACTCTCACGTTTTTTTTTTAAAGTTAAAAAGCATGGGTATTAAAAAAAAAAGTAAGAATTAAAAAGAGAGAGCTTTTTAAAGTGAAAAGAATAAATTATTATTAAATCTGAAAAGAAAAAAAAACTTACCAAAATTTTAAAACTACCACGTTTTTTTCAAAAAGAATGTTAAAAAGTGAATGGAAACTTCCCGAAGATTTGCGGCCAATATTGGGAGTTTACCAAAAAAACATGGATGGAGTTGAAAGAGTTTGTGTGGAATGGCTTTGGAGGAGGAGCCCACGGTGGCTAGGAGATCAGACCGCCGTTGGAGAAGGGAAACTCACGGCCAACGTAAGAAACTCAAATGCCATTCTTTGAAGCAAACAGCAAATCGGACAACCATGACAGTGACAACAAACCCACGGCCAACAAACTCTATGAGTAAGGAAAAAAACGTAGACAGTAGTAAGAGAGGAACTCGTCCAGAGCAAGAAAGCACGATGCGAGTTTGATAAGTTTGCAAAGCTCATGTTTGGAGTTGTAACACGCAGGCATAAACAAAAAAACACAAATACCAATGCAACCACCAATTTTAAACCTGGATCTTTGCAAAACAAAACACCATGCAAATACCAAAAAAAGGAATCTAACAAAGTTTCCAGTTTAATAGAAAAAATTTAAAAACCAGAATAAAGAACCTCCCTTTTTTTTATCTGCTAATTTTTGCTGCAACTAGCTAAATGTAGTTACAAAAGACCCCTAAAAACTCGAGGAGATCTGCACATGCACGAAGAACAAGAAAAACCGAAAATTTCTAAGAGCAAGAATGTTAGATACGTTAGCAAGAAAAAAACCAGAAAATAAAGATTGAAAACTTACACGAGGAGTAAAAAAATGAAACCAAGAGTAATCACAACTCAAAAAATGAGTGCACATTTACCCGATCTCAGCTCTGATACCATGAAAGAGTTTGTGAGAATCGAATCAGAAACGATGCACCACGAAGTAGTTGCACTCCAACGGAATCGTGATAGCTCTAGTGTAATCGCAAGGTTTGATCAACAATGGAAGAACTTGCTCAACAGAAACAAAGCTTGCACATATAGAGGAAAGACAGCAGAGTGTCTTGGCATACTCATAAATGAATGGAAAGAGAGTACATATAGGGTGTTGAGTAACCCTAGTGCATGACACACATGTAAACCCTAAACCTAAACCTAAACCTAACCCATGTGAGATGACCCTCCAATATGTGAGGAGGACACATAGGATAACTCACACCAACATTTTATACATGATGGGTCATCATCGCTCTCAGGAACTAATGCTATACGCCTCACGTGACTTTTACGCAGAGTTAGTTTCTCCTTAAACTTTGTTTCTAATTGTGGAATTTCACGTGGATTACATGCTTTGGACCTCTATTATGTGGCGGTCATGTAGATTAATATTGATTTGTACATGTTTTTTTGTATAGCTTATAAGCGCAGAGAAACTCCTCCATATATACGCAGACTATGGAGGCTATTGTGAGATACTACCATAACATCTTGAAATCCACTAACTAAGGTATAATTTTTCAAATTTGTTAAATTTTGGAGGTTCATTATTTCTTATTACTTAAATCTACAATATCAAATTTTGTATGTATGTGAAATATTTAATTTGAAAATTAATTATTTGTATGTAGCTTACCCTCGTGAGTCTATTGTTATCCATGATGCATCAATGAAAATTGATAGGGATCATGACATTGTGGTAAGATTTCACATGCATTTTAACTAAATTGTACAAGTTTCTAAATTTTGAATGTATTTTAAAAATTTGGGGTTTAAAAACTTGTTGTTTATGAATTTGCAGAGTTAAGTTGCAGAGACTTGTATAGAGACACCTAGACCACACGGATGAAATCCGTAGTGGCATCTCCCTCCACTACATCCCCAGGTCGTGGACATGCTACTTCTAGTAGGGCGAAGAGAGGGAAGATGTTTCATGATTAGATTCATAGGACCTAGATGTACATAGATATATATATGGGCCATCTGGTCCTAGTGAACATGTTTCTTCATATAGTCCATTGTATATATAGCCTTTTGCGACCGCATGTGGTCCTATATGTATGACACACTTAGTTTGAGATGTACACATGTTATGAACTTGTATTTTCAGAGACGTGCATCTAGCACACTTTGTTCGAGATGTACACATGTTATGAACTTATATTTTCATAGGCGTGCCTCCAGCACACTTAGTTTGATTCTTATATATCCATGTGTGTTGGTTTTCATAACGATATTACTTCTATGTTTGATTCGATTTCATTGCATGTATGATATCCTTCTATGTATGTTTTCATAACCATATATTAGTTCTATATGTATGTTTGATTTAAAATTAAAAACCATGTCCGGAGCACTACATGGTACAATTGTTAAGCAAACCTATTCCATTAAGCAAAACCATGCTAGGTGAACTACAAAAGGGCAATACGTAATTAATTTTTTTCTTTTAAAGCTAGCACTCATCTATTGCATATCAACTAATGCGAAAATTGATAGAAATAAGAGAGGTAGCTAGTTCATCTTGAACTATATGAAAATAATGTTACTTATGGTGCAACATTGCATGGTACAATTGTTAAGAAATTAAGGGAAGCATTTACATTGTTTTAGAGAAATTAAGGGAATCAATAGATGTACACACCTTATCTCTTTATAATTTGGTGCTATATATGCCAATCAACTAAGAAGTTAAACATTCAATTTGATTATCATTTAAAGTAGATTCACTTCTCTCTTTCATGTTCATTGTTTGTCTCTTTCTTCTTGGACTTACCATCCTCTCTTTCCTTTTATTTGCTTGTACATTCAAGAAGTCTGATTTCTCCTTCTTATTCTGCCATTGTTCACTCTTTTTTTCTCTTGACTTGTCTCTTGTTGCTTTGAATATCCTGTCATAAATTTCTCCTCAAGCCTTTTATTTCCTCATGTACAACAAGTATTCACTCTCTCCTTCACTTTCTTCATTTATTTTGCACCCTTCATCTCTAATCATTCCATTTTGCACTTCCTCTCTCCTCCATTATTCTTCTTTTGTGCTATGTTCTCCATTATGAGAATTTTTTTCTCTTCTTCATGTTTCTCACATGGAAACTATTTTCCTCTTATTACTTTATAGGCTCTCACTTATTTGTTTCCTTCACTTCTTTTAGCATGCTTCATAAGTGACTTGATTTGCCACTTCACTCTCCTTCTAAAATTCCATCCAAATATGCAAACTTGAACCTACTTACCTTAGCATTTTATTGATAATCTTATTCATATGTTCACATTCTCACCATACAATTAGAAACAATGAATAAATGCATTCATTCCTTTAACATGACTTACCTTACTCGCCACTTTTCACTAGTTCTTGCTTCACTAGCAATTATGGCTCATTTTATTTTAACTCCATTTAGTATTCTTGACCTATTCAAATACTTAATCCACTATTAGAATAACAAGGGAATGATTTTCAAGCTATCAAATCATTCACAACCTCTTTAGTAAAAAATAGAGATCACAGAGTTGTCCTTAAGACCAATTATCCTATTTATTCGTGTGAATCTTCAAAGCATGATAATTAGGGTATTAGATACCCATTAAGGGATGAAAAGTATGTAAAACATTTCAAGGTAGCCAAGAGCATGACCATATTACAATGCTAAAATAATGAGCATAAACACATAGTTAGGGCAGCAGAGGATGGAGAGAGATCACCACAACAACATAGTGAAGAGAGAAAAGAAAGGATGGTGATGAAGAACCCAAGAGGACATATGAAAGTCCAAAGAGAATAAGAGAGATGGAAGGTAAATAAGTGACATTGAATGTTTTGAGTCCTAGGAAATGAACATAAGTGAGGAGTGAAAAGTCATGCCTCGAGGATGTCGTGGCACCAAACCAACTTTTCCGACACGTCCTGGGGGTGGCTAAGTGAATGCTAGAGGAGGCGTTGTTTCGGTGTGCGACAACGTCGTTGCTTCCGGCTACTTCATTCGGGTGAAGTCCCTTAAGAGCCCTCAAACCAAAAAATCATTCAACTTAGACATGTGACTATTCGGACTCGTTGCACCTAGATATGTCTCATTGGATCCCACACCTCAGCGTAGGACCCTCTATAATAGCCTCTCAATTTTTTTCCTTCTCATATCGGTGCTCTCGCTGCCCTATTGTTTTTGCAAACATGTAAAATAGTGTAGTTTGAGTCGATGTAAGGTATCAAACGCTATATTTTGCAAATGGTGGGTTCATGGCACTAAACCAACTATGCCAAAATGTCTGGGTGGCCAAGTGAACACTAGAGGAGGCATTTTTTCGGTGCGCGACAATGTCGTTGCTTCCGAGCTACTTCGTTCGGGCGTAGTCCCTTAAGAGCCTTGAGACCAAAATATCATTCAACTTGACGGGTGACTACTCAGACTCTATGGCACCTAGAGATGTCTCATTGGATACCACACCTCAGTATAAGGACCTCTACAATAGCCTCTCTCAGTTTTTTCCTTCTCATATCGGTGCTCTCGTTGCCCTATTGTTTACAAACACGTGAAATAGTGCAATTTGATTCAGTGTAAGGTTGTCAAACGCTATATTTTGCAAACGGTGGGGTCATGGCACCAAACCGATCATGTGTGACATGTCCAAGTGGAAAGGTGAATGCTAGAGGAGGTGTTATTTTAGTGCGTGACAATGTCATTACTTACGGCCTCCTTCATTCGGGCGTAGTCCCTTAAGAGCCCCGAGACAAAATATCATTCAACTTCGACATGTGACTACTCGACTCCGTGGCACCTAGAGACATCTCGTGGATCCCACACCTTGGTGTAGGGACCCTCTACAATAACCTCTCTCGGTGTTTTCCTTCTCATTTTGGTGCTCTCGCTGCCCTATTGTTTGTAAATGTGTGAAATAATGTAGTTTGAGCGGTTGAAGGTGCCAAACGCTATATTTTGTAAATGGTGGGTCGTGGAGGCTGAACTGATTTGGCTTGACATGTCCGGGTGGCAGTGAACACTAGAGGAGTCATTGTTTTGGTGTGTGATAATGTCGTTGCATCTGGGCTACTTTTTTTAGGAGTAGGTACCTCTACAATAGACTCTCTCAATTTTTTCTTTCAGCTGCGGTGCTCTGCCGCCTATTGTTTGCAAACACATGAAATAGTGTAGTTTGAGCAAGTGTAAGGTTGTCAAATGTTATATTTTGCAAATGGTGGGTCGTGGCACCAAACCGATTGTGCAACACATCTTGACACATCGAGTGGATAGGTGAATGCTAGAGGAGGCATTGTTTTGGTGCACAACAACTTTTTGCTTCTAGGCTACTTCATTCGGGCATAGTCCCTTAAGAGCCCTGAGACCAAAAATTGTTCAACTTGATGGAGTGACTACTCGGACTTCGTGGCACCTAGAGATGTTTGGTTAGATCCCACACCTCAAAGCATAGGGACCCTCTAAAATAATCTCTCTGTTTTTTCCTTCTCAGATCGGTGCTCTCGTTGCCCTATTGTTTGCAAACGCGTGAAATAGTGCAGTTTGAAAAAGTATAAGGTTGTCAAATACTATATTTTACAAACGGTGGGTCATGGCACCAACCGATTGCACTAACACATCCGGTGGCTATGTGAACACTAGATGAGGTAATTTTTTAGTGCGTGACAAATGTCGTTGCTTCCAAGCTACTTCGTTCGGCGTAGTCCCTTAAGAGCCCCGAGACCAAAATATCTTTAACTTGACGAGTGACTACTAGACTCCATGTGGCACCTAGAGACATCTCACAAATCCCACATCTTGGCATAGGGACCTCTACAATAGCCTCTCTTAGTTTTTTTCTTCTCAAATTGGTGCTCTCGTTGCCTATTATTTACAAACATGTGAAATAGTGTAGTTTGAGTCGGTGTACAGAAGGTCACAAACGCTATATTTTACAAACGGTGGGTCATGGCACTTTGAAATGACTACGCCGACATGTCTAGGTGGCTAGGTGAATGCTAGAGGAGGTGTCATTTTGGTGCGCGACAATGTCGCTGAGCTTCTCGGCTTTTGTTCAAGCATGGTCCCTTAAGAGCCCGAGACCAAAAAATCGTTCAACTTCGATGGGTGACTACTCGGACTCTGTGGCACCTAGAGACATCTCTTAGATCCCACACCTCAATGTAGGGACCCTCTACAATATACTCTCTCAGTTTTTTCCTTCTCAGATTGGTGCTCTATCGCTGCCCTATTGTTTGTAAATGCGTAAAATAGTGTAGTTTGAGTCAATATAAGGTTTTCAAACGCTATATTTTGCAAACGGTGGGTCGTGGAACCTAACCAATTGTGTGAAACATCCAGGTGCTAGTTTAATCATAGAGGAGGTGTTGTTTCATTGCGCACAACAATTTTGTTGCTTCCAGTGCTACTTCATTCAAGCGTAGTCCCTTAAGAGCCCTCGAGACCAAAATATCGTTCAACTGACTGACGGGTGACTACTCGAACTCCGTGGCACCTAGAAACATCTCGTCCGATCCCACATTTTAGATTAGGGACCCTCTACAATAGCCTCTCTTGGTTTTTTCCTTCTCGGATCGGTACTCTTGCTGCCCTATTGTTTTGCGAACATGCGAAATAGTGCGGATTTGAGTCGATGTAAAAGGTCACAAACGCTATATTTTGCAAACGGTGGGTCATGGAACCGAACCGACTATGCCAACATGTTTGGGTGGCTAAGTTAACCTTAGAGGATGTATTTTGGTGTGCAACAATGTCGTTGCCCGGGCTACTTCGTTCGGGTGTAGTCCCTTAAGAGCCCGAGACCAAAATATCTTTCAACTTCGACGGTGACTACTTAGACTTGTGACACCTAGAGATGTCTCGTTGGATCCCAAACCTCAAAGTAGGGACCATCTACAATATCTCTCTCGCTTTTTTCCTTCTCAATCGGTGCTCTCGTTGTCCCTATTGTTTGTAAACACGTGAAATAGTGTAGTTTGAAAGCAGTAGTGTAAGGTTATCAAACGCTATAATTTGTAAACAATGGGTGTGGCACCGAATCTGACTACATTGACACATTTGGGTGGCAAGGTGAATGCTAGAGGAGGCGTCATTTTGGTGCGTGACAATGTCGTTGTTTCTAGGCTACTTCGTTCTGCATAGTCCCTTAAGAGCCCTCAGACCAAAATATCATTCAACTTCGACGGTGACTACTCGGACTCATGGCACCTAGAGACATATTATCTACTCCCACACCTTGATGTAGGGACCCTCTATAATATCCTCTCTCGGTTTTTTCCTTTTCAGCTCAATGCTCTCACTACCCATATTATTTGCAAACGTGTGAAATAGTGCAGTTTGAGCCAGTGTAAGGTTGTCAAACGCTATATTTTACAAACGGTGGGTATGGCACCAAACCAAATACTGACGACATCTAGGTGGCCAGTGAACACTAGAGGAGGCATCATTTTGGTGCGCAACAACGTCATTACTTCTAGGCTACTTCGTTCGGGCGTAGTCCCTTAAGAGCCCTGAGACCAAAAATCATTCAACTTCAACGGGTGACTACTCGGACTCCGTGGCACCTAGAGACATCTCATTTGATCCCACACCTCGATGTAGGGACCCTCTATAATATCCTCTCTCGGTTATTTCCTTATTAAATCGGTGTTCTTACTACCCTATTATTTGCAAACGCGCGAAATAGTGCAGTTTGAGTCAGTGTAAGGTCATAAACGCTATATTTTACAAACGGTGGGTCATGGAACCGAACTAAGCGTGGTCGACACATCCGGGTGGCTAGTGAATGATAGAAGAGGTGTTTTTTTGGTGTGTGACAATGTTGTTGCTTCCGGGCTACTTTGTTCGGGTGTAGTCCCTTAAGAGCCCTAAGACCAAAATATCGTTCAACTTTGACGAGTGACTACTCAGACTTCGTGGAACCTAGAGACATCTCGTTGGATCCTACACCTCAGCGTAGGGACCCTCTATAATATCCTCTCTTAGTTTTTTCCTTATCAGATTGATGCTCTTGCTGCCCTATTGTTTGTAAACACGTGAAATAATGCAGTTTGAGCCAGTGTAAGGTTGTCAAACATTATATTTTAAACGATGGGTCGTGTCACCAAACCGATTGTGCACATGCATAGGTATGATCTTGTAAACACTTTGGGAGGTGTCGTTTGGTTCTCTAGGCTCCAAGTGCTACAGGCTACCTCCTCAAAGCAAAAACCCCTCCACATGTACATAAATCGTTGTTAATTGCTTCTCTTTTCTTGTAAAACAATGAAAGCTTATCTTAGCTTTGATAATTTAAATTCTCTATTAATAGTGCCAACCATGTGAAGGTGGAAGCTTTTTTGGCACCACTAACCTACACATAAAAGTTTTAGTCAAAGAAATTTAAGTTTCAAATCAAAACCATACTAGATATATACAAAATACACAAATTTAATAAAATATATGAACTTAAATCTATCTAACTAACAAATTTATATATACCAAAGAAATTATATCAAATAAATTATATATACCAGACATGAGCATTGTAAATTCATTCCAATGAACCATCATGATCGGATCTACTCTGAATAGCAGATAGGATTGCTTCATGATCTGACTCTCGAACCTTTCAAAGAATCTTGTTATTAGGTCTTTCTCGATATCTATATAGTTAAATATTTGTCGCTAGAACTAGATGTGAATATAAGAGTATTTTCTTGTGTGTCTCAAAGTCTTCAAACACCCAAACAAAGGATTTTTTTAATGGATACCGTCGAAGCCAAGTTCCAGAATTACCACCGACCCCGTAGGATACTAAATATCTTTGCCATATATAATAGGAGAAGTCAACTTCTTTCTTTCCTCGATGCAACGACATAAGAAATAAGTCTATTCCTTCTTCGTTGTCTTTTGTTGCAATAACTACAAACACATGTCCTACAAAAAAACAAAGATTGAACAACTCAAATTTAAATTACATATTAAAATTTCAATGGACATAACTCAATACAAAAATTAAATAAATAACCATAAATACCTTGTCGGACCAAAATCAAAATTTCATCAAAGTCCTTGGATGTTGAAAATTCATCTGCAGAAACAAGTCGTAATGCTTGTGGAGGTTGATAACTAGGAAGCGGAGTTAGAGGCCTATAAATCCATCCATCCACCCATTATTGTGAATCACACTCAGCAGTGACAAATTTGATAAAAGATGCACAAAAACATGTCAAATTTCTTTTCCATATGGCCCACAAAGTAGCGTCTGAGCTACAAAATGAGTGCATATCACTGGACCTAGTGAGTGTCATACAATCCTCGTAGTTAGCAATTTGTTGTTCCTCTATCAACCAAAAATATCTGTGAACTGTGGAATTTTCTTGAGAACCTCGGGCCATGTTGTCAATAAACCATTCCACTATGCTCTTTGTATCTTTTAATTTAGCACTATCTTTGTACTTTAACTCTTCTCTTGCAAGAGCTCTTTTCACAAATGCCGTTGCACCTTCATGCTCTCATTTTCCATGTCCAGCCTTAGTGAAACTCCAAATATATTGCATAGCCATCTTAACGTGCATCCTGCTCATACAATAAAACATTCGTGCATTCTCAACCTGATACGTGTAATTATCTGACCATATATAATGTTGTTTGAATTGGATGTCCCTATCAGACAAGTTTCTATAAAATAACTGGAAACACCCTTGCACAAATTCATTAAAATGAGTACGATCATCACTGATATAAAATTGGTACTCTCTTAAAAAAATTTATCATTCTCTGTACTGTAAGGAGAATGTAGAAATGCTATATGCACAAAAGTGGCAACTTTTACTGAGTTGTAATATTGTGATTGAACCTCCATTTGTGGTTGTAATGTGTAATTCTCTGCAAAATCGACCACTGAAACAATAGTACCAATAGGAAATGTGTCCTTGTATATCTTGAATTGTTCATCCAACCATCGAGCTCTATGTGTATGCCTAACATACTCATAAACAATTACATCCTTAAATTTTCTCAAAAATTGAAAAACAAACATTTGTTTCGTAACTAGTTCACACCATTTAGACTCTTTTCCATATTTCAACTGGTATGCAACTAATTTATATTTATCAAACTCAACTAAATTATGTCATATTGTACCTTCAATTTTCTCATGGATGCAACTTTATAATTTAGGTAATCCACCGTATGTACCACAACTTCCATCTAAACAATCCCGACTATAAAAAATTGTCCAACTTATTTTTCACAAAGTATAGTAGGAATGAAATCCTGGAAGATATTGGTGGAGCTTGAACACCACATTCGATAACATAGTTTCGAATGAAAATTAGAACGAAGACGTAAAATTTTGCATAATGCATCGCAAATTCAATATGTTGTCTACAACAACAAGTGGTGCGAGCGTGGTTGATTTTCACATAGAATGGTTTCAACATTTCAAAAAAACGTTGACTAATTTTAATTTCCAGATTCTCTTGTTCAAACTTATGAAAAAATTGAGTTTGAGTCATATATAAGAAATGCTTTGGATGTGGTTCATGATTAGTAGAACCAACTCTCTATTTTATAACATCTCTTGTATTAGGTGAAACTCTAGTGTTATCATGCCAAAATTGAATAACAACTTCTCTTATAGCATCAGAATTATTTTTTTCTTACGCGGTGATTTAGCAGAAAATGCCCAAAAATTGGTGTTATTGAGTGATTGAAGGATATTACGTCTTTCAATTGCTTTCATTAGAGTTTTTCGATTAACTTGCAACATTCGACTTGTTTACGTAATCAAACATTGTTTTTTATTGATTCACTTACAACACTAGTAGCAAGTACACTATGCACAATATTACTATCCCTAGTGTGTCTCTTGACACCAACAGTGTGATACACATCATGAAGGTTGTCAACAATTGTAGACGTTTGACCACGTATATTAAATGTTGTCAATCCTAAGGTGTTTGATGTAGGTCTCATTTTAATCAATTTAATCAAACTAACCAACAACTGACATCTTTGGGAATCATTTAAAATTTCAAAATGATTATCCCAAATTTTAGTGGCTTTTCTTATGATTTTTCATTCATAAAGTTTGTTAGACATTGGTTTCAAAAAAAATTCATCAATTTCAATACAAAATTAGGCTTATTATGTAAAAACCTAGGAGGTGTTTTTGTCAAATTTTGTTTGTCTACAGTTTCAACATGAATTTCCTTATTCACATTTTCATTGTCTCCTTCAATTTCAACATTTGCTACATCACGAGTATTTAATTCTTCTTCAACATTGACAGTAAAAACATCTTCATCACGAGTATTTAATTCAACATCAACATTGACAGTAGAAACATTACCTGGTTGTTCATTGCTTACAATAGTTGGGGTTAAAGATGAACCTCTTTTTGATTCACAAAGATTTCGTATTTGCTTAGAATTTTGAATTTTGTTGTCCTCTAATTCGTTTGGTGTTTTTTTACTTAATGAATTCTTTTTTTGACTTCGTTTCTTGTCTCCCATGATGTTTCACTTCGGTGATAAGAAAAATGTGTAAAAAAATACAAAATTTCACAGTAATTCGTACGGTAAGGTCAGACATTAAAAATCACATGGTAATTCGAACATTGGGATGTGTGTAAATATGATTTAAGAATCACGAGCATGCTTTATAAACCACAATCGCGGTTAATAAAGTGTTCTCGCGGTTCATAAAGTGCGCTCGCAGTTTGTGTTATAAAAACCGCGATCTCGGATCTATCTGTATTATCAAAACCGACCCTAAGGCTCCGGAAATCTTTGTTTTTCCCCAACCAAAGCTATGGAAGGTCATTATGAAGTGCAAAAGGTCAAAAAACCTCAAATTTACTCTTCCAAAGACTTGAACCATGTTAAAAACTAAAAACATTTCACAAAAATGGTGTCATGTGTAGGGGAGACTGTTAGCTTATTTCAGTATAAATATTGATTTTAAAGTGAATAGAATAAGATAAATATCATTTTATTATTTTTTACTAACAATAGGTCTTTAAGATATTTTTTCCTGCGAATGTTCATGTCTATGTTTAAGATTGTAACTTTTGTTTCCCTTATCAAAATGTGATAAAACTTATACCATCCCAAGCACGGAAAAATTATATACACGTTAAAAATATATATATTTGATTTTGATATTTTTTGATATATTTATGGCAGGAAAATGGAAAGCGCTCCGTTTTCTAAATATTTTCAGACCATTTTCACGGAAAAAATCATTAAAAAAAATATTGCTTGAAAAAATATAAAACAAAATCCATCCCAAGATATAAAACTACATCTAACTTTTCACCAAATGAGAAAAAAAAACAAGATTTGGTCATCCAAATCGCGGGCAAACGGACTACAATCTTATAAGTTTTTTTTAAAAAAAAACCAAGTCATATAATTTTAAGTGTTTAATATAGCTAAACTTGTCCATTTTTTAAAAAAATTAGTATTTTAGAAACTAGATTCCGGATGCTACGATTCATATTTATATAATTTTTTCTAATTTTGAATGCACGTATTGCTAATAATCCCTACAAGTTGAGATTTCGTTGTTTTTTGCAATATGACATCCACGAGATGACCCCATTTTTGTCCATCAACTTCCTGCACTTACCCAAGACAATGGTTTAGATAATGATAAAAGGTTTACATGGCGAAGGTTTTTCTACTTTGGGGATTGGATTTTCTTTTACAGGCGTAGCAACCGGCTTCGAATGGGATGGGATGTAGATTTTGATGGTACTTTAGGTGATTTTGTAGGAATAGCATTCGAAGAAGAATTATTTTTAGCATTTTTAGGACTAGGAGAAGGACTAGATGAATTACTTGGTATGGAAGTGTGGTTATTACTAAATAGTGGGTCTAGGTTTTCTTTATTTGACTTCATTGAAGGCGGTAGCGATGATCTTATGCTGATGATTTTGTTTTGAGGAATTTTTGTAAGAGGATCTTCTTTCTTCTTCTTTTATTTCACTGTAGCCACTAAGGATGAGGCTCCTTTTTGAGATTGTGCATGAGTGTATACCGCACACGAGAATCTTGGGGCATCTTCATCATCATCATCTTCATCTCCATCAATGTACTCAATTAGGCCATTGTGTGTATCACCATTAACTTCTTCAACCTTGAGATAGTTATCATCATCACCCGCATCATCTTCCTCAGGTTCTTCTATTTCTACTTCTTCTTCTAGCTCCTCACTGTTACAAGTGGCATTGAATGGTGGTTCTTTAATAAACAATCGGCGAGGAGGTGGAGTGATTCTATTGGTGTAGGTGTTTTTTATCACTTTATTTAATTATTTAGTGTTATTCCACCTCACCATGTGAGTCATCTCACTTAGGTGGACATGGATCTAGGTGTCATTTTAGTTATGACAGATTCTCTTACAAAATCTGTCATATGTATAAGTGTGTCATAGGAGTTACATTCCCATTTGGGTAAGTGACTCTTCTTCTCCATTATGGAGGAATATTCTCTGACATGGGAGTTACACATTTACTCTCCTATTTGTACTCCTCCTTTTTTGATCTATGGCAATCTAAGAGCATTCTATTCCACTCCATTTTCGAATCTTGAGCTTTATATGTATGCACATTGTTTCTCAAAAGTTTGTTTGCCTTATCTTGCAACTCCTTTTTGGTGAAGTGCAATTGTTTGATGCACGTGTATTCCTTCCAGACCCTCGTCCTACACTCCTTCATGGCATCAGAGCTTGGGGACTGGAATCACGTTGCTCACCATTGTTGCTCCACCGTGTAGTTGCTTGTGCAAGTTTTACCTTTTGCATGTGCTTTACTTGCATATTTCAGATTCTTGTGGTTATTTTTAGTGGTTTGTTTGTGTGTTTCTTGTTGGTTTACGTGTGATCAGGGCCAAAGAAGAATTCTATCCAGCTTATTGTGTTGGAGAGCCAAGGAAGAATACTAGTTTATTGTGTGGTTGACAACTTACTTTCCTTGGCCATGGTATTATTGCCCACTACTGGATCTCTGCACAACTGTTATCCATAATATCACGGAACATCGGTCGTCTTTTGCACAGCAACACTTATTTCTGCACATTGGGTGGATTTTTTTACTGTTACACATGCAAAGTAAGCTGGTTCAACCCTCCTATGGCACGTGGACTCTACCATGAGCTCACTGACCTGCTGCGTGAAGGAAGGTCGACCTTCACTGCTCCTCTTCAATGCCTTCAACCACGTTGGGACAGCTTGTCTAACTAGTTCAACGTTGAATGAGCAAAATGTTTTAAAAACACTTGAGCTTTAAACTTGGGACGTCCCCCCTCCTCTCACCAGCTCGCATTCACTGCAGTTCGGTTACAGTGCCAACGAGCTCTAAAATCTGGCATGCCTTGACAACGCATCGGCTTTACCAGTCCACTCCACTCACCAAAAAATCACCAGCATCAACGTGATCTTTCCTCTTTAAAATGTGATTGGAGGAATTTAAATCAAATCAGACCTACAGGTGTTCTAAGGTTAAAAATATATGTATTTTTGGCTTTAAATAAGCTTTAGGGTTCCTCTTTTTGAGTGTCAAAGGCGAAGGGTGAGGTTTGGGGTTGGTAGGAGGCTAATCCCCCCTTGCAGTCAAAACAAACCCCTTTTGAAATTTGATGTTGTTTCCAATGGGCACAAACACGATACCTTTTGAATGTGTTTCGGGGCACTTTTTTAATATTTTGCAGGGCTAACTAACTTTTTCTTATCATTCATGGGAATTTCTTATAGCATAACTTTTGACTCGTTGCTCATTTTTAGCACTTCTTTAGTCAAAATTGGATGTTTTTCTATAAACTACATGATGGGAATATTATTTTTGTAAAACACACTATATTATAAAGTGCCACTATTTTGGGGGTATCATCTTTCCTTTCTTGCACATTTTTTCTAATATGGATAATCATGGTGTTCCATTGCTCACCCCATTCAACTATCAAGAATGGTTGATTTCTATGAGAACTACCTTAAAAGGAAAGAAACTGTTCGCATTGCCACCGGTCTGCAAGATGAACCTGATGATGAAAGTGACAAAGAAAAGTGGCTTGATAAGTGTGATGAAGCCATTGGGTTCATGACCATGTGTGTATCTCTAGAGTTGCATTTTCACATTTCCTCTTCCTCCACACCCAAAAAGGTTCTGGAAACTCTCCAAGAAAGTTTTGGGAAATAAGATGAAATGCGAGGACATGAACTTGAGAATAACCTAATAAGCCTTAGTCCCAATGATTTTGACACACTTCAAGACTTCTTCTCCAAATTCATATCACTCAGATTATAGTTAGAAGATTGTGGAATAAAGAAAAAGGAATCTCAACTCATTTTATCCGTCCTTACCAAACTTGGTCCCAAATACTCTATGTTTGTCTCCACCTTCCATGCAATGAAAAGGGCACTTGGGAAAAGTTGGTCTATGCCCTCTCTTGATGAGTTTATTGCAGATTTAATCAGGGAACAAAGTAAATTGATTCAAATGGGAAGCTTGAAATCCACAAAATCCCATGCTCTCATTGCTGGAAAGGAAAAACAGAAAGCTTATAAGGAGAAGAAACAAGATCATGAAAAGAAGGACAAACCCCAAAACAACTCTTCCACCTTCTCTTCCACCTCCCGGAATTCCAAAGAACGAATCAAATGTGGATACTGCCATGGCATGCATGATGAAGAAAAGTGCTTGAAGAAAAATATTTCTCTCCTCACTAATCGCTTGAGAAGCACAATATTGGAGTTCCAAATTCTCTCATAACACCTTCATCATCCCACGATAATTCTAAGGAAAAAGAGAGCCCAAAAGAGAAAGTACAAGAGAAAGAAAAAGAAAAAGAATCCAACAAGGAGAAACCAAAGGGAAGAGCTCTAGTGATAGTTGTGCCACCTACCCCTACATGGATCATTGATTCTGGTGCAACTCATCACATGGCATCATCAGACATTGAGTTTGATTCACTTGAGCCATGTGACATGTCCCTTATTCAGCTTGGTGATAGCACTACTACACAAGTTTTCGGGAGAGGATCAATTGAAGTGAATGGTGGTACTTTCAACAATGTTCTAAGTATCCCTTTACTTTAAACAAATCTTCTTTCAGTCTATCAGATCACTCATCTTGGATAGGGCATGGGTTGAGTTCACTCTGGACTTAGTTTATGTTAGGGAGCTCCACAGTGATGTTATTTTTGTAGTTGGTATAGCTAACCATCACACTCGGTTGTACTCATTCTCTCACTTTGCTCCTCCTTCAGATTCTTCATCCGACTCAGCTGGACTTGAGGATACTTCTGAGCCCATTTATTATGTTGAGGACATATCTTCTAGCATAGTTGATTATCATGATGATGGGGACCCAACTCCACCATCCACTTATCACTTTCCACATCTTGAGGAGTTATCTCTTGATCTGCCCACTTATGGTCCACTTCAAACACTTCAGAGAGTAGGCACTATGATTCAAGACTCATCAAGCATTGGGTACACTTCTTCATAGGTTCAGGGCATTCCACCTTCCTTCATTACCACCACTTCAAGATCTCTTCATGTTTCAATTTTGGATCTTCCACCTCACATACATATCATTGTTCCCTTGATTGGAACAACACCCTAACACTTCGGGGGTCCTCTTCATCCTCTTCACTTAGCACAGGGTGGCTCGTGACTGTATCATCTTCTTGGGAGGCTAGATAGACTTCTTCTTCTCTCCTTCTTCTTAGTAGTTTAGGAGAGTTTTTTTGCTATCTCTTATAAGTTGAGGTTTTTCCCACTGGGTTTTCCTCACTACTTGAGACCTTTTGTGCATGGGTACCTCATGGGCTTATAGCTGGGACCCATTTCTTGTGTTTTTTGCTGACTTGCCTAGCCCCATCCTAGTTTCGATGAAGGGGGGTGTTGGTGTAGGTGTTTTTTATCACTTTATTTAATTATTTAGTGTTATTCCACCTCACCATGTGAGTCATCTCACTTAGGTGGACATGGATCTAGGTGTCATTTTAGTTATGAAAGATTCTCTTATGAATCTATCATATGTGTAAGTATGTCATAGGAGTTACATTCCCATTTGGGTAAGTAACTCCTCTTCTCCATTATGGAGGAATATTCTCTTACATGGGAGTTACACATTTACTCCCCTATTTGTACTCCTCCTTTTTTGATCTATGGCAATCTAAGAGCATTCTATTCCACTCCATTTTCAAATCTTGAGCTTTCTATGCATGCACATTGTTTCTTAAAATTTTGCTTGCCTTATCTTGCAACTCCTTTTTGGTGAAGTGCAATTGTTTGATGCACGTGTATTCCTTCAGGAACCTCATCCTACACTCCTTTAGATTCTTGGTCTATTGGGAGGATTTGGTTTCCTTGGAGTATTCCTCATTGTGATCTGAGACAGTTGTTTCTTCACAGTAATTAAGTCATTGGCCATTTTTTGGAACATTGGATTTGTGGTAACTGAGCCCGAACTTTGACCTTTTTATTTCCATTCAAACCTTTCACTTTTCCAGACAAGATCAAATCATCTTCTATCTTGATCACGAAATCTTGTGCTTCCTTCAAATCTCTAGGTTGGGATCTTCTAAGGAAGAAACCAACTTCCAATGGTAAGGAACTGATGAAGAATCTCTTCAAATTATTTTTAGGAGGTACAACATCTTCTAGAATTCTTCTTATTATTCTGTTATATTTGGTGATGAAGTCTCGCATTGATTCAGAAGCATCTTTCTTCATTTGTACCAATTGAACCAAAAGATCTTGGTAGTCTTCGTGGACTTGAACCTATGTTCAAATGCACTTCTTATATCTTCCCAACAGGTGACAGACCTTGGAGGAAACATGTAGAACCATTTTGTACAACCTTTTCTTAAAGTGATTCCACAAAGATCAGATTGAAACATCTTCGTGCTCAACACCCAACACACCACAAGTAGTGATGAATGTTTCTACATGTTCCTCAAAAAGTTAAGAACCATCCCCTCTGAACTTTGGAAAACATTTCTTGAGCCTTTTGGTAGGTCATGGAGAGGTTGAGCAAAGGGCAAGCTGGGCCGGTGTTTCCACCCCATGGTACATTAGGTCTGTGTGTTTCATGATCACGATCTTCCATTCTATTCCTTCCTTTAGCTTCCAACCTTTCTAAGGTTACGGCTTCTATTGTTACTCTTGCTTCTACTTTGGCTTGAAGCCTTTCAATTTCTTCAATCTAAGATCTTATTTCGATTTCGCTCTTGCTTCTCTTTCTCTATCTTCTACTTCGGTTTCTACATCGGTGAAATCTTCAAGGTTTTCATTAATGTATGGAAACTCAACATCCAATGGATTGGCTACACTTAGACTTCCAGTGGAACCAACTGTGTGACAAAAAGGAGACCTTGGAATTTGTACCAGCTCTTGTCTTCTTTGAATCTCTTAAAAAGTGGGGTTGTTTTTTCCTCCTTGTCTCTATTTCCGGTTGTATCTTCTATCCGTCATCTTGGAGATTTATGCTCTTCTTTGTGGTGCTTGAATTTTTCTTCACCTTTCCAATTCAGCAGCGTGTTATTCTTCAAGGTCAAGAATTCTTGTGGTAATGAAGTAGTGGTTGACACTTTTCCTATTATGCCAAATAGCCTCTCAAAAATCTAAAGCAATATCCTCTTGAATGTGGAAGAGTAATTTAGGTCTTTCAATAGGAGGATTTCCTAGAATAGCCATGGTTTGTAGACATGAGGCTTGGATAGCTATTCAAATTGTAGAAATTTTCTTTTTGAATTTTTGAATTTTTGATTTTTTTGTATTTTCAAGGTCATTTTTTGGGTGCAGATGTTGCTAAATCTTCCCCACGGTGGGTGCCTAAAATTGTTGGCAAGAAAATTTTTGGGACAAATTGATGGACTTCTTGCCAATGCTCTAGGAATCTAAGTCCCTCTACTTAACCGGTCAACACCGTATATGCATGTGTGAGTAAAAAGGTGGATTTTCTGGTGGCCTTTTGGTTAGGGATCTAATAGGGGCACTCCACTGATCCTGTGGAAAAATATTACATATTTCTATAAGGGAAGAATTTGCTAAGAGAACAGGAAAGGGAGTGAGAAATTTAGAAAAGAGAAACTAATATTGCAAGTAGAAAATCAGAGACTTGCATACACCAGTTAGAAATTACATCACATGCACTGAAATTAAGAAGAAACAAATCTGCATAATAGTAATAAGACCAAATAGCATTTAACGAGCACAAAGTATCAGTAAACTCCTCGGTTAAAAAAGGCTAAAATTCCTTCTGCTTGTATTGATTCTCAAGTAGAAATTGAACATGGCATAGAAATGGAAGACATTTTAGAATAAAGGAAATGGAAGAAATTTGTTATCTCTTTGTTCTCTTTACAAGGATATATCTCTCATGAATTCACAAAAAATAGCTCAAAAGTATATGAAGATCTAAGAAGACCCTCAAATGAGGAGTTTGCTACAATTTATAGAAGAGAAGGAAACTCTTCATCTTCCCAAGTGGATTTTCAAATACCATATTCTAAGTTTATACTATTTGTATACCACTTAAATATTTAATTCCCTTTCATAAAAACAAGGTGACTTAAATGTTACATTATCTTTCTAAAGTCACTTAAAGATATATCAAAAGTGAAAACCCCAATGCAAGATTATAACATTCAAGAGAGGGAGCGTTGGAAAAGAAAAGAAGAGATAGAAAGAGAAGAAGAAGAAAGAAGGAAGAAGACTTATGTAGATGAATGAGTCACTACGGTGGATTTGATCTCACTCTCTGACTGGTCTCTATCCTATGTTGCCGATAAGATCTTTGTTACTCAAAATTCTTTACTAAAACTGGGTAATGCAGGTTCCACTTTGTCAGCATGAGGAATGCAAACACTACTCAGGGTCTTTATCCATCCATCAGACACATTGTTTATGTTTCTCTACAATGAGTGCAAATGCAGCTTAAATTTTTGAGAGGAACTTGAGGGTATCCTTGGTGAAGGACAATGGAATACCTGCCTGTTTCTTGACATGTTCCTCAAATGGACCAATTATTTCATTGGCATTTGTGTTTTCTCTTATTGTAGGTACTCCAAGTTTCTTAATTTTCCAATTTATACTATCCTTGCACTTGTACACTTGTTCCTCATTTTCCTCTAGCTCAATGATGACCCAATTGACTACTTCAAATCTGAATTCTAGGACCCTCACCCATACATTGTGACAAGTCTTCAGAAGGAGTTTAAAAATATTCTTGTTGATCAACTCATGTTGAAAAGTTTTGCTCATTTCATCCACTATCGACCCAGAGGATCCCGGTAGTCTCTTTCTTTTCCAAGTCTTTCTTGAGTGCCCGCATCTTGTTTTTTTGTTGCATACATGTAAGTGAAGATTTTGACCACTTCTTGGAGCAATGACTTCCCTTTTTCAAAAATTGAATTGATCCATTCATTATTCACTCACCCCTGCATTGTGAACTCGTGTGTCCTCTTGATAGATTATGGATTAAATGCGCTAATGTGCGTAACTTCTTCAATGGGATTATTGTGGCATTTCACTCAACTAGATGTTTCACATAGAATGATAGATTTCACACATGTTCCTTTAGTTCATCAATCTTATTCTTATATTCCTTATTCCTTGCCACCATGTGATCAAAAGATTGTTGATACATCTGCAAACCCCTTCATGATTCTCTAGTACCAGTTGTATCATGCTCACTCTCATAGTTAGTTGGTGTCATCTCATACACTGGCTTGATCACCTTCGGTCAGGATACCTAGATGTATTGATTATTTGTTTCCCACTATAGAACCAGAGGTATGTGTGTAAACTTCCTTTTCTTTCCTTTAGCCAAGTGAGGAAATTGTTGATAAGTCAGGGGCTGCCAATTTTTAACACTGCGGGTGTCGGGGTAATTGTTTCCTACATCCAAGGGAACATCTCATTAGACTCAGGTTCTATAATAGGTACATCAACCATTCCTATTCTAGAAGAGAAGGCACATCTTAGATGGGAGAGACATTAGTGTTAATAAGAGGTGAGGCCTCTGTGGTGGTTCAAAGACTGGGTCTTGAACTACGTGCTCTTCCTCTACTTGTGCTTTTATCACTGGATATTCTTCTTTCATTGTTGCAATTGATCCTTCTTCCACCCTAGATTTCTTTGGTGACCTTCCGTGAGAATAATCCTCAATTCTATGGATATTTGTTTATAAATTGCTCCAGAATGCCTTAATTTTGAGGCAACTTCCACGACTCTTGATGATGACTGATGAGAGGCTTGTTTCTAACTTGTGAGCATACCTCGTGATGATCATGGTTCTCTTCTTGAAACCAATTTCTCATTCTCTTCACCACCTTCTCAATCTTCTCCTTATATCCCTTGATTCATGAATGTACCAGTTGACTTGACAAAATGGAGACATTTTGACGGCTACATACTCAGGATCATACATCTCTGTCCCATCATCCTACAAGATTTATTTGTACCAAGAGAACTTGAATTTCTTCATTTCATTGATTTTCATCCTCATATGGTATTTTTCCCATACTTAAAATTCATCAGCACAATTGGCCCAATAGTCCTTAATTTGTGGCTCATGTTGTAATTCTAGAACATGGAAAGAGTTGAGATCATCTCGGATATTGAAAGTAGGCCAGGAAGTGTAGGAATGCAAAGTTAAATGAGTAGAGGCAACCTCTAGATGAGATGCATCATTTGAGATTTTACACTTGAACACTCGAGAGAGATGGGAAATGAGATAAAATTCTTCTTCCTGCTCCAGATCCTATTGTTTACCTATATGATTTTCCTATAGAGCTTGAACAAGTATAACTTTGATCACTAAGGTACTTGGGTAACCTTATCGAGAGCTTGTTCTAAGTCAACAACTCGTAGGTAGGAAAAGGTTAAGAATTGGATGAAGTAAGAGCCATATCTCTCGATTAAGGACGCCACTTATGGAAACATCCCGGCCTCCAAATAACCTTATAAGTTTTGGACCACATACATCGTGAATGCATAATTCACATGAGAGAAGTTCTTGTGGCTTTCCTCCATCACCAACTATGGAATTTTCTCATGTATGGGCACCTTGGAAGCAATTTTTCATGAGATACAATCCTTTGAATGATCTTAAGCTAGTGAGTAGATAGAACAAGTAAGAAGTCATGTGAAACTTCTTCTTCATGGGCACCTGGAGAATTTACAGATGCATATTGTCACTGATGATCTACCCAAAGTCAAATCTCTTCTCTCATTCAGTCATAGTCAAGATGAATAGGCCCATCCACTCCTAAGAAGTCTCTTGTTTTTGCTTCTCCCATCACCCTGTTAAGGAGGGTGATTACATTTGAACACACCTCATAGAACGTACATCTTGGAAGGGTCTTCAAAATCCTTGAGGGATTTCTACCTATCTTCATCCATGATCTAAGTCCAACCCTTACGCATATGCATCCATCATTTCCTAGTCATGTAAGGCCCTATCCTTTGAAATGACAACCATGCTAGGTGATGTCGGGATTTTTAGAGAGAGTGAGATGGTTATGGGACTAATGAATTCCATTTCATTCCATAGTCGGATTGAATTGTTCATGTTTCCGGTTCATAGTGGTGTGAACAAGCCAAGACCAACTCAAAGCTTTTACAGACATGGGGTGTCATGTAGCAAAAACAATCCACTTGTGCATACTTGATCCTCGATCTTCCCTCATTCTTTGGTTGTCATATGAGCCCTTAGATCATTTAGGTCCATGTATGAGACATCACTATCTTCTATCTCATACTCAAAAGTGAAAGGTTGTGTCGGCTTCTTTCTGTCCGCTTATAACTCATGGATTCTTCGAGAAAAAATAAATTACTATTTTTAGTAAGTGTGAAAAATCAGCTCCTTCGAACCTCAATTGGATGTGGCAACTCGAATTCTCCTTCTTCATGTGTTTCTCTCACCTTCTGGACCAATTTTCTATTTTTGGTAGGTGTTCGTGAGACCACTTACTATTTTTAGTAAGTGTATATTTTAGACCAAGATGATGTTTCGATTAATTTTCCATTGCAATACTTTTTGGTGTTCACTTCCTCTTTTGCAGTTTCTTCAATTGATGACTTTCTGAAATGGCATTCCTCTATGTAGAAGACCTATTATTTTTAGAAAGTGAACTTTGGTGGTTGGATCACTGTGAAACAAATTTTTTTGATATGGGTTTTTGTCCAATATTTCCCCTCTGAAATCTTGGACCTACCCGATCAACAGTTTGGGAGATTTTAAACTTTCAAATTTCTGACCTAGCGGCACCTTTGAACATGAAAATGATTAATAGACCTCAAAAATTGTATGTCTAGTTTTCTCCTCCATTCATAATGAAAATCACATTTTTGATATGGGTTTTTTATTCTTGTTTCTGCTAGAGAATTTTTTCTTCAAACCGATTTCCGGTTTGACAGGAAATCCAACTTTTTCTTTCATTGTGCAAAGAAATGGATTTCTTCACTGTGAAAACTTATTGTTGTGAATGCGAGGTCTGAAGGTAAGTTTTTTATGGTCTTCACAGAGATAAACATAGCAAAAATGGGTTTTTTTTTCCATGTACTGGTTTGCAAGATCTTTTGAATTTGTTTCATGGCAATGGAGGTTTTCGAGGGATTTCTTCGTTCGTTCTTCATTTCTTCTTCTTTGTTTGATCAATATTTTTCTAGACCTATATACTATCATGAAGTAGAGGATTTAGTCATTTTGGTAGAAATTTTGAAGCTCAGAAATGGTGGAGTGGTGGTGAGAAGTTACAAAGCAAGTTTTAGAGTGAAGCGGTGTAAGTGAATGGAGAAGAAGCGAGAATAAAGCAAGAAACACGAGGGGTTCACTTAGTAAAGGTATGGTATAGCACATGCGTTCGAAGGGAATTAAAGAATACCCTTAATTCTAGTTTTTACCTCTAATTATTCAATTGATGATGTCCCCTTCGTTATATTATTAGAATGAAAATACCCCCTATTTTTTCCATGTACCTTACTTACCCATTTTTCAATTACAATTTTATTTACCCCTTTTTATTTCTACCCTAATATATTAAATAGAAAATATATCATATTTCTCACTCAAAATTTTTAAATATGCATTTCCTCTTGAAAGATAGTTTGAATCCATTGAATACCTATTACAAATCACCTTATAAATGTTAATCTTTAATCATTTATCAATAGTTCTTCAAATAATTAAGATTGTGAAATAATATCACTTGTGTTGAAAAGCATACTCAATCCTAGTTTTCTACCATCTTATTATTTCTTGGTTAAGAATATCTTAATTGATATTTCTTTATTCAAAAAGAGATTATAATTTAACTTTATGAACACACTCCTTTTGTAATTTTAAGGTATTTAATTTTAAAAATTAGGGTTCAAATGTTTTAGTTTTATATTAAATCAAACCTCCCTTTCCTTTGGCCCACCTCTCTAACCTACCCCCAATACCTGATTCAAAATATTAATAAATTAAACCCTTTCACCCCCTCATGTCTACTGGTATATTGACTTTAATTTTATTAATTTTAATTACCTCAATATGAACCCACGTGTTAGGATATGGCCTAGCTAATGAATCCCCGTGGCAAGAAAGAGATTTAAAACACTTTTTCAAAATGAACCAATCAGGGGTGGGGCACATTTTTATGTCCTACATGTCCCTAAATACAAAAGGGACATGAGGGACATATAATTTCACATGGCACCTAGTGATGACAAGTGACAGAGATCCAACAGTGAAGGTTTAAGCCCAAAAAGCAAGTTGGAAGCACTAGGGGGTGGAAACTAGTCATATGAGGAATCATGAGGCTTCTTGGGGGCTGGGCACATTTGTTTGTCCTCATGTCCCCAGCACAAAGGAGAAAATGGGACATCAAATTTCATGACATGCCAGGTGATGACATATGGCAGCGATCTGACGGTTGAGGATTCAAGCTCCACTAGCTCCCGAGGCTTAGAAAAAGCACTAGAGAGGGTCATATGAGTGACCAAAAGACTCCCTTTGGGATGGGAAAATTTTCATATCCATGATTTCCCTTTGCACAAAGGGAAATTAGGGACATCAATTTTCACGATGCATCAGAAGTCACCACTTGTCAGTGATCCGACGGTTGAGGGTTTGAGCTCCTACAAGCACCTAAGGGCTGAACTGGCAATCCAAGAGGTCGTATGTGTGACTTGAGGGATTATAGGGGATACAACATTTTTATGTCCCTCATGTCACTTTTCTTGAGGGATGAAAGGGATAATAAATTAGCCATGCTCCTGGAGTTGACACGTGTCCATCCTGAAATTTGAGTAACTGCGAGAACTCATCGAGAGGGCAACTTGAAATGGTGATATCTTGAGTTCTGATGGACATTTTTGGTGAAATTGTTTATTAAATTGACTTAAATTGGAATTCTTAATCCAATTTTGGGTTTTCATATCTTGATTCATCCATCTAATCCCTAAAAAAGTGGATTTGTGATATGGTCCCTTGTGCATGAGAAAAACTACCTACATACCCATTATGTCAAAGTGTTGTGAAAAACATAATTTAACCATATTTTAGGGCTTGGAATTCCATTTTAGATGATGTATTACTTTTCTCTAACTCCATCCAAAGCTCATAAAATCACCTTTTGAAGCTTAGTAACTTTTTTACCTTGTGCATTGCATTGCCTATGAACCCTATTTTTGGTAAAACTACCCCAACTCTTCCAAATCCTTTTTGAATCTTCTTGAATCACTTCTATGATGTTTCTATACCTTCAATTCATCTCCATGTTATATTAGGCTCCTCCATTTTTCTCTAGGGGTTGTTCCAGTCTGTGAAGGCCAATGATAGCCCTTCCCACAGTTGCCTGAAATTTGCATTTTCAATGAATTCCTAAAATCACTTAGGGGGTTGAATTAAGTTTCCTAAATCACCTAGGGGAATGATTTGAGTTCATCGGGAGGTCATGGGACTGAATTGGTAGACCTGAGGTTCCTTAGAAGAGTGAATTTTGAAAGTTTTGACACTAGGGTATAGTTGTCATGCTCGAAAATAGTCAATTTTCCGATTGCACATTTTCATGACAACACAATGGCTATAGGTGACCCTCCTATCTCATCCACACAACCAGATGTTCCCACATCTAGCCAATCTTTACCCTCCCTAGAATCTATCATGCAGAAGCTACTTCCACCATCAGCCACCATGTCATCACCAGATCCCCAATAGATATTATTGTCATCCCCTACCAAGGGTACTCCTCAAAAATCCAAATCTAAAGACCTTGGCGTCCTTCCACAATGGTCCCTTGAGCATCCTCATAAGAAGGTTGACATTCCCCGATCAAGACCAAATCCCCATCCTCCATCTTGGGGCCACATCCATCCATCTTAGCCCCCAATCACGATCCAAAACATTTGATTCTCTCCTAGGACCAACTCCTTCCTCTAGAGAACCTTCATCTACCCAGTCATCCAAGCCTAAATTATCCACCACTTCATCTTCTAGACCACCTAGACCCCGACACAATCCACCTTCATCCTCGCCATTTGTATCATCCCCGTAGGACCCATCCTGGTGTATACATTGAATCCTATGCCGAGGTCCTTCAACATTTACTATAGACTTTTGCTATTATGCTTCCTCCCATCAGACCCTTTGATCCGAGCCAACCAAAGCCATCATGGTTCAATTATCATCACATGTGCCTTTCATCACACTCTAGGTCATGACATGGAGCATTATAGAGCCCTTCAGGCTATTGTTCATGATATTATCGAGCAAGAGGACCTCCTTGATGATTCTCCTTCTTTGTCTATCGATTTATCTATAGCTCACATGGCTTCTTTTTCCTCCTCTCCATCCATTTAGCCTCCTATCTCATCTTTACCATCCACACCATCTCCCATTTCTCCTCCTAACGATGGTCCTCCCTTGTTTATTGATATTATTCACCTTGATACACTATCTTCCTGACATCCATATCCTTTAACATCTAGTATCTTATCCACATTCCTTTCGCTAGAGGAACATATTTCCCCCCATTGTTATTGATCTTTTAACATCCTTCTTCTCATCTCCATCAATTCATCCTCCCACGCTAGGGGAATTATTTCTAGGACTTGTTTATTTATAGATCACTCTCTCTCCACATTTGACATCATCTTATATTATCCACCTCGGTTCATCCGATCATGTTTTTCATCCTTTCCTCCTATGAATATTTGTGCCTCCCTTTAGAAGCACCATGGCTCTCATTTAAGAACTCACCATCGTGGCACATTTTTTTATGATCTATATTTAACTTATCTCGTCTGGTCCTAACACATCTTGATCATCATTTTGATCCATCATGTAATCACATTTGTCTCTCTCTAGGGGGACCATTCACTCATCTTAGATGCATACCTTTCGCTTCCTTGAGGGGAAACACATTTTATTATTTTCACTTGTTTATCTCATCCCATATTCCAAAGCATGATGCTAATCTCTTAACTTTATTAGAACATCACTACTCTAGAAAGGAGCCAACGTAGAAATTTTTCCCCTAACTAGATTGGACCATATGATAAAATGGAAGTGGAACCGCTTAACACATTACACTTGCGATCATTCTATTGTTATCACATTTAACAATGTGCCCTTAGTCCCATTCTTGGATTATTCCTCCATCTTAGCCCTTTCCATTCCTCATTGTGATGATTTGGAATTATGTGGTCTTCTATCACTTCCTAGATGTGACCTTAAATATGGGCACCATGGCTCTGCCCATAGCATTTTCCTTATGGATAGGTTCTCCCTTTGGTGGGAACTCCACGATCATCACATCCATCTCCCTCTTATTCACCTATTGGAACCATGCAAAGGGTCCAGGGGTGTCTCTTGTACACTCTTTATCCCCTCCTAAGTGGTCTACTTAGCTAGTCCCAACTCTCCCCCATGTAAAATCAAAAATCATGGATGCTCAAATAAAAATCAAAGTTATCAAAAATAGACTGATCCCTCAAAGGATAGTTGTTCATGCAAAAAAAAAAAGGGAAGAAAAGAAATCAAAAGCATGAAATCAAAATAAAGTAAAAGACCGATCCCTCGAAGGATGGCTATCATTTATTCTTGCCATCTATATATTGTAAAAATTAGACCATACCCTCAAAGGATGGCTACTCCTTATGGAATTTGAAGGCTGATCAACCTTCCATTTTATCATCTAAGAAATCTTCCCGCATTGATCAACTTTCTCTTTCCCCTTCCCAGAGTTGGGGCATAGTTTAGGGAATGCCACTTTTGGAGAACCCTCTTTCCTTTATACAAGTTTCATCTCAAACCCCTTTTTTCATGTCAACATTAGGTTTATGAGATCATCTCATCCATTACTTCCTTATGATATGTGAAATGACTAACTATCATTGGTTATTTTCTAACATCTGCTTTAGTCACATGTTCCTTGCATTACCTAGATCCCCTTTTTGTTTACCTCCAATGCGGTTGGAGGCATATTTCCTCGTTATAATGTAGTGTCATTCACACCTATAGGTCACCACCATTGCGAGATATATTTTCCTAAATCCTATCACATCTATCTTCCAAAGCACATCTTTCTTCATCTCAATCACCTATATGTTATCTATCTATCTTACAACACATCCATCATCCATCACATTCATTCTTAATTTGTTTTCATCACATCTTACCCATATAAATTTTAATCATCATGATAAAATTTAAACACAAAACATGTAGTCCTAATCATCACATCAGACATCTATATCATCGTTCTATTCATACACATACCAATTTAAAATAACCATTTAATCATACATTTATTTCACTATCATCATCAAATGAAAACATGCATCCCAAGAGCAACCATCATTATCACATCTAATCTAGAAGCCATCATCATGACATATAATATAAAATCATCAGATCAAATTAAAATTCATCACATCACATAATGGACACATGATAATCCATGACAAAACAATATATCATATATAAAATGATTATAAATACATCATGGCCATTTAGGGGCTCCCTCAAAGTATAAATACTATCAAAATTTGTAAAATGAATATCTAAGGCTCTCAAGTCCTCATCTCCTAGGGCAGGCACAACACCTGATCCCTGCACATCTTTGCCACCTTCATGGCCTCCCTCTACTCATTATGGATGTGCCACACTATTCGTACTCCTAAATGTCCTAGCTCCTCCGACCACCATCCTCTCAATTTTCTCCCAATAGCACAGGTCTTCAAAAAAACTTCTCGAACAAAATCCCCTTGTAATATCTAGCCTCTATAGTTAGCACTCTATATCTTTCCATCAAAATCATGCTAGGGGGTGTTATCTTTCCTAATCCATGTGGTGTTTCCTAAGCACTAGTGGTCAACTTTGTCACTACGATGGTGGCCAAATATCCAAAATGGGCCCTGTAGGCCTGCCTCTTCCGGTGATAATGGTCCCTCTCCTAAATAATTCTGGTCTCTCTCCTGAGTGACCACATCCCTCTCCTACAAGGTTATATCCTCTCTACTCTCATATGATCTAACTCGACACACAAGTGTGCTATTTCTACATGACCCTCTCTGCTCCATCTCTTACCGCCTCCTAGAGCTACCTCAACCTCAACCTCCATCTCCTCTATCTCCTCCTCTCCTCCCTCCTCAACCACCCAAGTTTCCCATGTTGTCATGTGTCAATGGAGTATCTCGCTCCTACTCCCACATCATTGTCATCATCCCATGGCATAGACCTCCTCCTCTATTAGATTTTCCATAGTAGGACTCGACAACTCTCTATCCATCTCCTCCCTCCTATACAAAATCAGATCATGAGGCACTGATTGAATGACTTCCAAATTTTCATCTCACCCTATCAAAATGAATGGCCTCTATCATCTCCGGCCATCTCCCCTACACCCATCTCGTCCTCCTCATCCCCACTAGCTCCACATCCACACCAAACCAAGTGGGGAAATAACGATGTGCTACCATCTAACCTGGTCAATATCTAGCTTGTAATCCAATCTACATACCAATCCACCCTCTCTCGCGCATATCTCTGAAGGCCTGATCATCCGCCATCTCATAAATCCAACCTCCAACTGAATATGGTCACCTATGACCCATGGAAGTCCTAGTGGCCTAATCATAGGAATATGCTCGTAGGCCCAATAGTGTAGTAAGAATCCTACATCCAACCCTGACCTCCTACCTGCCTTGTATCCTGATAGCTCATGGTAAACCTGAGCCAATAGTGTGGTCCCAAATGAAAACACTATTTGGTGATCAATAATATCGGCCATTACACTAGTCAATGCCCATGGAAACCGAGATCCTCTCAAGTCTAGAAAAGCACAGAGGATACTACCATCATAACCATACAAATCAATCGGATGTATACCACCCCATCCTCTATCACTTCTCATAGGAAAATTCTTTGAATAAAATATGATAAGGGGCGCATCGGCCCAAATAGCCACATCAAAATCTCAATATTTCATCACTAGTAATGGGAACTATCTTTTCTCCCGTATTCGGTAGCCTAAGAATCTAATACACATCCTCAGGGTGATAGTCATCTCCCCTATCCTAAACTAGAATGTACATGTTTGTCTATCCCACCTCTCAACCAAAGTAATCATAAGCCCCACATCCTGTGGGATCCTCTGATAATGTCTAAATCCACCTAATCCAACTATAGACAGATGGTCCCACTCCACATCTATCATATCCCCTCTAATCTGCTCATATAGAGCTGACACCTGATCTCTCAAATATAAGGTCTCTCTAGCCTACAATCATAAACAAAATATATATACATATATACATTAGACCTCTCATCAAAATCCATCCAAAGTGTCATCCAAATTTCAATCTAAACCCTAGTCAACACTGACCTGAGGTGGGTCAATGTGTCTTAGGATCATTTGACCTACCTAAGGGTTGGGTCAATGTCGATCCACTTGGGTCACCACCAATCACCCCTGATGTCATACACTTTTTACAAAAATGGAAAAAAATAAATAAATAAAGCATTAAATTAGATCAAAAACTAGTGTGAGTTTTTTTACTCACCATCCTCTGCACCCTCTGGCATTTCCTCGTAGCTCAAGATAACCTCCATTTCCTCAATATCTCTTTTCTATCTCTTCTCTCTCATCAACTCTGCATGTGAAATGAGATTTATCATCCAACCATTGGGCTTATATATCCCACCGACACCTAGTCATCATCGACCCCCTTGGGTCGTCATCGATTGGATGCAATCACCATCCGACTTGCCTTAGCACCACTCATTTTGGGATTTTCCCTTCTTTTTACATCCCTTTCTAGGGCATCATCTGTTGTTGCTTTAATCCACATTTATGGTCATCTCTCTTTTTTTCCCTTTGGGAATTTTCATACAACATTTTCAACTATTTCTTCCTTCGGGGCACATATCTTTAAGTCCACTTTCGTGGCCATATTTTTTTTTGGGCATGTTAATCATATTTTTCCCATCCATAACATGGCCATAATCACTACTCTATTGGGATTTTTATTTTATAATCCTATCCAATTTGCACATGAAGTCCTCCTTTGAGCCATACTCATCTTACCATTTGGGCATTACATTCATTATATCAAGTCCACTTTTGTGGCCATATTCATTTCATCCTTGGGTCACCATTATTTTCATCAAATTCCACCTTTGTGTCCATGCTTATTCCTATATTGGGAATACCTTTTTCATTTTTTCCTTTGTGGCCATACCTTTTCCTCACTTGGGGCATATTTTACTTTTTCATTTTTTGCCTTTGTGGCCATACCTTCCCCCTTTGGGGCATATTATTTTGTACTCACTTTTTCATCTTTCCTTATCAACCATTCTTTGTGTCCCATTGGGAACCATATCATGCATCTTCATCTCTTATGGATGTATAAATATTCTCCTAATTCCTCGTGTATGAAGGATTTCACATACATTTTTGCATATAGTTGTGCATACTTTGATGACTTTCTTATGACCCGTTGGTCATCCCATCCTATATCCATACAATAGTGATCTTCACCACTCTATGGTCTGTAGAACATTGTTGTGTGTCTCCATTGAGATTAAATTTTCCCCTACCGATGTGATATTGGAGTCACCACCATAGTTTTTATCCATATTGTGATCCTTTTTCTTGGGGCATTTGTCCTTGGTTATGATTTCACCCATATTTTCATCACCCTACTTTTTCATCATCTACCTTTTATCTAACACATCATCAATTTCCTTTGACATCATCAATCCCCCATTTAAGGGGGAGCTTACCATCAATCCTTTATCCTCATCTAACCCTTTTATTTTTATCTCGATGTTTGCTAACATAAACCACTCAACAAAAAAGGGAAAATGTAAACACATAAATTCAAGTATCTACGCCTTCATTCACTGTGTGCGCATATTTAATAATTTATTCAATCATCCCCTTTGTTTAATTAAATTCCTCCCAATACTTATTAATTAATTAATTCATATTAATTAATTAATCATTTAGATCCTCATGGCCCTAATCAACCTTCTAATTAGGATGCTTTTATCCTACCCATAAATTCCTATGCTTTTTCTACGCAATCCTATCTTCTAACTACCTTGGATTTATCCCTAAGTAACCTAATCCCACTCACATGCTTTAAAGCACTCGCCCAAAGCCTTAAAAGCAGAAAAATATCACCTTAAATAAAAAATCATTCCCATTGTGGAAACTTTCCCCATACTCGGCGGTGAACTAGCCCAATCATTGTCAACCCTTATAAAATGAGTGTTTTCTTTCCATTAGGCGAGGAAGGAAATCAAAAATCAATCAATCTAGAAATCAGATGCATGTAACCCTCCTCATGCCTGAGTATTTATGAGACATCCATATACCTCTTGGACATCTATTCAAATTTTTACATCACTCACGATCATCATTCGTGAGATCTTCTTATCATTATCACATTATCTTAATCATATTATTGTATATGCTTCACTTCTAACATCTTGTAGGTACATAAAAGCTTTAGAAACACTTAAAAGCCTTCTCCCACATCTCCTTTTGCTTGTAGGTTACCATTTTCATCCTTCATCCTCATCTTTTCATTTTTCTAATACAATGCCCATCGCCGATCCTCCTAGTCACCATCAACAAGGTTCATGTCTATCTAAAAACCCATTTAAATCCTCCTTTATGTCATTTATCCTACTTCCTTAATTTTGGATCACTTCTATAGACCATTTTTACAATAACTACCCACCCTCATCAACTTCAATCACTCTCGGACCTTACAGGTCTGCATATTTCATCTAAAGCTCCAGGTCCATCCTCCCAGGTCACCGTGGACCTTCCATGCATCACTGGGTCATCATCGACCCAAAACAAGTAACACATTATTTATAGTTATTATAATCTAAATAGATTTAGACCAATTTCTACCATTTTTAGATTCAAGTGATATCTCTTTTTTGTATGCTTTTTCTTTTATGTTCTAACAAACGAGGCCTCGACATCCATTAAGGAAGTTAACGCTTCTTGGAGTGTCTGCTTTGTCGGGAAGCCTCCGCCCTTATCTATCTAATAAAATCTTATTTCAATCATATTTTTAGGTTTGGTAGCACAAAAATTCATCATTTAGTGCTCATATCAAGCATCATGCATTTAAGGTAACATAAACCCTCTTTCATTTCTAAGTTTCTAGTTTCTTTATTAGCTAGTGCATTAACTTCATAACGAACGATAAAAGTGACACCATTAATATTGTCAATTAGGAATTAAAATTTTCTTTTGGAAAATAGTGAAAATTTTATAAAGGGATGTCAATTTTTCTATGGATTCACCATCTCTACACCTATATAGACCCTCAACATCAAATTCAAGAGTTAATTCTCTTGGCAATGGTCTAGTTTCAAAAACCCTCACTTCCTTCAACTTCCTCTTTTGATTGTCTTCAACCAACTCTGATAAGAATAATAGTCAATGGATGGTAATTCAAACTTCTAATTCTTATGGGCATAGTTCCCCTTCTCATCTAGATGTTAGGTATCCAATGTCTAACTCCAATTCCTCCTAAAAGTGGTGCATTCATAAAAACTTATCAATTGTGACCTAGAGGAATGGAAATAAACTGTAACAAAGAAAGAGATTTTGACCATCTTTTAAGTCATAGATCCTAGTTCACATTCCTCTTAATGTCTTTAAGATTCTATATTGTGATTTTAAGACTTGAATCACTACATGTTCTTAATAATCAATGAATTTTAGAAACTCTTAGTCATAACATCTTTCAAAGAACTGCCACACTTGTACAAGAAGCGTCAGAGAGAACTCGAAATAGAATTATCCTTTCAATCTAATTCCTTCACAATCTCATGCATGACCCAAAGGCATAGAATTATTCCATTTTTAAAGTAATTTGAGTGGTTCATTTCAAGATAAATGGGATTTCCACTAGGAAACCCTAGTTTAAGGGTTAGGTTCTCTTATCAACTCGAGAGAGACAATTTTTTTAAGTTTCTTGTCCATTAATCAATATTCCTATAAAATTAGTGCTATGAGAAGACTATAGGGATCCCAAAAGATAATTTACAAAAGCCAAAATCCTCATGAAATATTCCTCACTCTCTATTTCTTCATGTTTAGCGTTGTCTCGTGACTATGAGTCTTTGTTTTAAAACTAGGAAGAGGTTAAAAACTTCTTGAACATTATCCTTTTTCTATAAATGGATTGAGGAGGCATATTCATGCTTGAAAAAAAATACTCACTCTTTCCACGCACTCACACATATCTCTTCCTTAAATTGGTTCTATCACAATCTTTGTTTTAGAGTTATACAGTTCCTTAGGATCAAACCACACTCAAATAGTGTGTTGGGAGGAATACATAAACAATTCCCTTGATATTTCATATGAGGAACAAACACATGTATGAATTCAAGAACTCAATATAATGTTATATAAGGATCATTATCACTACTATGTAAGACAAATAGCAAAACAATGAAAATTATGTGTCTTTACCCTGATACAGACTTCAAGAAATTACTATAATCAATATGGGTCTCAAAAACACATGCCTAAATGAGACTGAGTATTATTTAATGAGATCAAACACCATTAAGCATAATTTCATCATCCATACACAAATTTAACCTATTAAGCAACATGACTCAGATTAAGCATACTCTGTCTTGTTTTGCAAAAACACTTTCCTTCTTTTATCAAACTTGGAGCTCCAATTCCCATTAGTTTGACCATTCAAATGATGAATGGAATTGATTATATTAGGTTTTTATATGATTCCTTTATAGTTTCAAGTGACCACAATCCTTCATATGAACCTTCTAGACTAAGTTTTTCCTTAAATACAACTTTAAATGAATTTAGACTCATGCTTAGACTAGGATATAGTGATTTAGGCTAGTAATATGGCTCAATCATTCCTTAGAGACCTCTTAAAGTCTTGTTGCAACCTTATTACATGTTTTATTACTAAAATCACAAAAACTCAAAAACAAAATAAAATGCCTTCAAATTTCAAATTGGCACCTTTTGGAGGGAAAGTTCCTGATTCAAATTTTGAAAAGGCATGACACAATATAACACCACCTAAGGAACATGAATTGAATAACCACTAAGGACAAACCAAAATTGATGATGTATAAGTCTTATGTACATGTTTGGGGAGGATGCTCAATTGGAGAGAATGACACATGTAAATGTGTGACTTAAGGATGCTCTCTAGAAGAGAAAGGGGTTATAATTTCTAAGGATGATGGTGCTTATATAGGAAATTAATCAGAATTAAGACCACATGAGAAGAAAGATCACACAGTGTGATGCGAGGTAGGTGGTGGCATGAAGAGATAATTAGTATATAGCATAGAGTATTATGTACTATGGCACAGGGAAGGCATGTGTAAGGAGATATATGGCTTGGAAAGTAGTAAGTGCACTAGAAGGTTACAAATGTAATGTGTGAAAGGAAGTTATAAAGTAAAAATTAGAAAAGATATGTTTATTAGGAAACTAACTTAAAATATTTAAAGTAGGAAAAAGCATGTTGAAAGTAGAAAAGTAAGTCAGTGGAGCACTAAAGGGTTATAAAAGGAGAAAATGAGTCATTTGCTACCCTGAATCCAAGAAGATTTGACCAATTGAGTTATTGAGTGATTTGGTGTGACAACACAAGAAGAGTGATAATAAAACCATAGAAACATGTATGATGTATTTGTATGTGTCTCCTCTATGGGAGGAAGTTTGAGTTGAAGGTTGAAGTACAAAATGAGGGCATAAGAAGGAAGGGGTTTACAAGGTTAAGAGTTAAAATAACTAGGGTTTGTAGTGCTCAGGTAAAAAAACTATCTAGGGTATAAAGTTGTAGGAGTAATGGCACCAAAAAGGGAAACTACAACATCACAATCAATAAGGGGTGAACCCCACATGAAGAGGGTTAAGGTCGAAGTTGAGGAAATTTTAGAAAATATATACTTAGAAATGTAGTACCCTTCTAAAAGTGTGTAGGGTCCAGAAATGGAATTCTCATCTCAAAAGTGTAAAATCAGTGAGTATAACCATAGGGCTCTAGGCCATAAAGTGACATTGAAGGAGGACATGTTGTGGGTGTTACAGTGGACAAATTAATAAGGGAAATTATTGGTAGATGATTCGTTAAGGAGAAATATGGAGAAGGTGGGGGTCCTCCAGTTGTTCAAGATAACCTTCTTTGTGAAGCCTACACATTTATTATAGTGGCTCATATCTAGGGTACATGAGGGTGTCTTGGAGAGGTGGAAAAATGTGAACACAAAATTCTTATATATTACACATAGAATGGCCCACGAGACTCAATACAATATAGTTCAATACATTGGTAATGGGATCATAGAGGAGGCCAAGGAACATAATGAAGAGGGAACAAAGATCACTTGGGGCTCAATCCTCCTACTTATTATCTTCTAGGAAATTGGAGTTCTAGATGGTTCAGATGAGAACATGTGGATTTACCCACCAATGAACAAGTCCCCTTCAGATGGGTTTATTAGTTACACTTGTGATGATGTAATCACCAACGTATATAAGGAAAGAAATGACAATTGGTACAACAAGTTGTGTGTGGCATATGAAAATGAAATGTGCATCCTGCATGAATTACTCTCAGAGGTTGGAGAAAAGGCCAAGTTTGCACTAATGCAACACTACAGTCTTGTGTGCTTATAAATATAAGATGGGGAGATCGGCCCATGGTGCAAGCTTCCATTTGCATTCACTACCTTGATATTTCAAGTGCATGGTGAATAGGATTAAGGACGTGTAGAAGTTGACCTTTGATGTTGATAAGATGGATTATGACCTATATATCTTATGCGTGACCTACATGTATAAATTTAGGCCTACCTATTTAGAGACTTTAGAGCCAGATACTTTGGACCTATACCCCTAGTTTAATTTCACAATAAAGGGATGATGATATTTTTAGTCTTGAGACCAAAAAAGGGTTGAATAGAAAAGGAGATTACAGATATGTCTTTGGGAAAACTATTGTTTCACCACTTGATACCAAAAGAATAATGAGGAATAAAATAGAAGGAGGGTGGAGATCACTTTGAAGAAAGAAAACATATCACAGAAGAAGGAGATGGGATGAGCATATGGAATTGGGCATCCATAAAGAGATAGGAAGCTAAAGTGCCAGTGTTTTCTAGTGAAAGGATGAGCCTAGTGAAGGAGAAGGAAAAAAACTTTTTGGAATAATTGGAGAAGAAAAGAAGGTTCTGACCTAATGAAGGAAGTGCTAGCTAGAAAGATAAGGAGCAATCCAAGATCCCATGAAAGGATAATTCATCCATGCGTGAGGAGGCGTGAGAGGAGGAAAAAGACATGGATGATTCCTATGTTATTAATGAAGATAAGGTAATGAATGGTGGGAATAACACATGCCCCTTCACTCTAAGGAAGTAGAGGATAAAGGTGAAGGTGGTTAGAAAAAGGTGGACTCCCAAGTCACCACATATGGACTTTGTAGATGATCCTACAAAGGTCTTGAGGGCATGATTCCTTAGAAAAATAACTAGTGACAAACTATATGGTTGGGATATAATGGATAAACATAGAGGTGTCTCACGCACTAGGAAGATGATGCCTATAATTTTCATATGAATGTGAAAGATCCTGAGTTTGAAGTAAGTAATAATTCCCTCAATGTTATAGAGCTTAAGAGTGACCTTGGGAAGAAATACAAGCAGTAGATCCTATGTTTTGATAGATGAATAAGAATGTAATGCCTTGAACTAGTTGGTTGTGGATGTTACACGTAGAAATTTAGATTCCTAGAACTACAATGAGTATAATGGTAGTAGATAAGAATGATAAGGAGAACGAGATTGAAAATATTAAAAAGGATATCCATGGAGAACAAAATCACACCAAGGAAGCATATGATAGTGTAGGCACGTTGGTAAAGAAGATCTTAGGTAAATTCCCAACCTTAGTGAGCCAGGAAATATGTGACTATAATGATGAGATGGAGTGCATTGAATAATTGGTAGGGATGCTTCTGGTAAATATAAAAAGTGACGTGGGTCCGATAGCTAAGGAATTTGAAAAGGAAAAGGAAGAAAATAAGATAGTTGTTGAAGCAAGAATATATGAACTTGAGGATCTATTTTCACAACTCAAGGAGGTGATTATTAAAGCTGATTTGGATTTCAACAAGTGTCAGAAGTGTGACCCTATCCTTGGTGTGAGGGTAAGTAATGAAGATTCAAAGCTTAGGTTCATACAGGAAAATACACTAACCAATAAGATAGAGTGCACTAAGGTAATGGCCAAGGTGAAAAAACAAAAGAGTTAATTAAGGCCAAAAAGGATAAACTAGAGCTCTGGATAAGCCAGTTTCAGAATATGGTGTTGGAATGTATGGATATTAGGAGATTATATAGAGTTAACTATGGTTATCCAAGAATTTAAGAGAAGAATTGAAGAGTTGACGCATGACCAAGTACGAGGATTGTAGAGGCGAACTGAGAAAGCATTGGAGGAAATCAATGAGTGGAATAAACTGGAGGGTGAGATAAGTTCTGAATTCTTAGAACTCCTTCAAAATCTTGGGGCCTGATATGATTTATAAGAAATTATTTTTGGGAATTGAATTATTTATTCTTTCTTTGTGTTACATATACATTATTTGGAGGAACAAGATGGACGAACCATTGTTGAGGACAACAATCCATATTAGTGTGGGGTAATGTTACATGACATAATTGAATAAGTACATGTTACGTGCAAGGACATAGGGAACACATGAGAATAGGCACAAAGGGGTGTGCATGGGAAGAATGGATAGCATGGAGGTTCACGCCTAAGTAGGGAACCTTTGGGACTTAGCTGATTTTTTGTATCATGGGATAAAAATAGAAAAGTAGAGTTAGAGTGTCGACCAAGAAATGATTCAGATCCATAGAAAAGTAAGGAGGCTTGGCGGCCAAGGAAGGTCTAATTTTGGATAAATCAAATGCAAAACAAAGATGAAAGGTCATGCATAGATTAGGATATTAATAGGATTCAAGAGAAGTTTATTTATAGGATAATCTATTATTAGTAACAAGATTTAATGTCTGGTTATTTTAGAGTGTATGGGTGGTGAAGGGAAAGTCCCCACCCCTATATATATATATTATATGTCATTATTTTTGATACCATGACCATGTCCCATTGTTCATGTCTGAGTGCTAAGATTATTTGTATGCGAGGTTATGGATTAGGATTTGATACATGTGCATGTTCCAACACCTTGGTATATCGATGTATTCATCTTCTATTATGTAATACTTTGTTATAATGGAATATGGAGGATGGATTATGATTATTGATGTATCTGAGTATGGTGAATTCATGGTGTAATTGGTATTGATTGTTATCTAAGTTATTATGTTTCCTTATTATGTGTGTTTCTAATTGAATGTATGCATTGGTTTAGTATGATTGAATGAATACTTGGTTATTTATCATCATGTATTTGTATGCTAACATCTTGACAAACATCACAAAGGAGGGACATGGTATTTGTACACATTTCGGGTGAGCATTCAACCCTAATGTAATGAGGTGTCAGTGTGCATAGAATTTAGGTGAAATAAAAGACTACAATTTTTTATCGATTAGCACAATTTATAACAAGTTACACAGCTTGTTTACACAAAACATGCACAATCCTCCAGCAATTAGAATGCATTATATCTCCTTTTTCTATTTACATTGAATTGAACTACATCAAATTGGATAAAAATAGGATCACGCCATCTGCATGGTGTATAAATTTCAAAAATAATTCAGGGATGAAGAATAACATTAGACATTTCTCCCCAACACTTCTTCTATCGTGGCATGAGATTTCCCAAAAACTCATTCTTGGCATGAGATCGCCCAAAAAAATCATTCTTCTACAACATTTCAGGACACTTTCTATCCTTTTTCACTCATCATGAATCAAAGCCCACATGTTATTTTTAGTTCTCTTTCACATTTTTACACACTTTTTACATATTTTCATAAAAATTCATATACACATATTTGACTACTCTTTTTCTATTCTTTTTTATAGGTCCATCCTTATGGGAAGCAAAATCACAAGCACAACATATTGTGTGATATGAATTTTTCCCATTTAATAATCCTAATATTTTACCATATAAAAATCCTCCTAATGTATTTTAAACCAAAAGAAAACAATAGTTCAAATATTAAACATAACACAATAGGGAGGACTTTGTGTGCCTCAAGTAATCCCTACATGATACTTTAGATATGCATATCTAGGTGAGGACTATGTGTGGCTCAAGAAACTCCTAAGTGATACCAGAGATTCAACACCTCAAGCTATGGCCACATTATTAGGAGGAAATATGTAACAAATAATCTTCTTGCCCTGGCCAGGAACCATCTTGGGTTATACTTTACATACCCCAGTTAGGACACCCCTCTAGAATTCCCCTCTCCAATGCCCACAAATTTCCTTCACTCGGTATCAAATAAAAATATACTTGAGCACACATATTCCTATGGGTATTAAAACCTTGCACCACAATTTAAATAATTTTCACCGAGTAGGGTTTCAACCAACATACCCATTCAAAACAAATTTTATTAATTACTTTACTAACATTAATATATTATTCAAATGGTACCCATTAATTACCCTTCTCAACACATCCATGTTCGAGAAGTTATTTTTATTTTATCCACCATATATTAAAGGGGTCCTCAAATATACATAATATTTCATGCTTTTCCATTCCAAAGTTTTTCTCTTATTTATAATTTTCAAGAGGTGGTTACCAATAATCACACCTCTTCATTACATATTTAATATTACTTCATTATAATTAATAAATAATTCATACTTATTTATCGGGTACTCGATAATCATTCTTTTTATATTTTATTAACTCTTTATCTACCCATATTACTTTAATTTTCTCTCTCTCTCTCTCTCTCTCTCTCTCTCTCTCTCTCTCTCTCTCTCTCTCTCTCTCTCTCTCTCACACACACACACACACACACACACACAAATTGGGGGTATTTATTTTATTTATTACATATTACCATTACTTACATACACTCATAATGGGTTCATTATATAACTTTTAATCCATCCTTTAAAAGGAGTTCAAGAACTCTTATAACTTTTTTTCCTCTTGATTACATTTTTAGAAATTAACTCATTTCATTTTAATTATTTACTAAATTCTAGAATTTAATATTTTATCAATGAGAAATTATTTTATCAATGAGAAATTTATCACATAACACATAACACATCAAACATGTCAAGTGACATGACAATAGTACATCGTGACATATACACATACGCTTTCACCCCTAGGGTCACTTCCTCTTCTCTAGCTTCCATGCTTCATTTTTATCACTCCACATTTTTTCTTGTCTCCTCGGCATGATTTCACCATCGATATACATGGTTATCAGGTATGCATCTCTTATCTAATTTATGTTATCAAGCATTCACTCAACAACATAAAGTGGGGAAAATGTAGACACTAAATCACACACTTGGGTATATTTATAGGTCTTGATCACATATTACTATTCATATGATTCCTAAGTGAGAAAATTACTAATTAACCATTGTCTTTGGCCTATTTGATTTCTTTATGGTTTCCTTCTTAGCCTTACACACCCTATTTCCTAGTTTGACTTTCGATACTTCAAATTTTTTGAGTCTGGACACCAACACACCAAGATGCTAATGCCTACGCGCCCTCATCCCCTATGAATGTCTTGACCTCTTTGTATCTTGCTCACCTATTTTGGGCCTCTTCTAGCCATTGGGCATATTGTTTTCTTATGGGTCAGCCTTTTAGTGGTTAATTATGAAATTCAAAATAGAGAATCATATAAATGCAAAGCTATGTGACCATAATAAAGGACCAAGCTCTAAGCATCTATTACTATCACCTAAGGTTACATCCAAAAGAATTTAGGGAGCATCAAAGCATCCATCTAGCTATCATTCTAAGGGACAAGGGAATGTATTCTTCGTATACAATTCATAATAAGGGAAGTTCATTTTGAAATACATACATCTACTTGCATTGTTATATCTAGTTTCTCGTTATTCAATGCATCTTGCACAAGATCCACCTAGGGAACAATTCTATACACATACATAGAACTACATGGAGTCTGAAATGTAGTGTATCACTTGGATCGTAAGTTCACTCAATCGGGTGACCTCCGAGTTCAATCGACTCCCCATTTGCATCTTCTTATTTTTAGGATTTGATGTGTTTTTGTAGAGACTTAAATTCGGTATCTATACCCTCATCACCCACGTGTGCATATTTATTTAATCATCCCCTTCCTTTAATTAAATGCCCTCCCAATCCTCATTAATTAATTAAGTGACATTAATTAATTAATCATTTAATATCTTACATGCCCAATTATCCCATCCACATTAATCTTTATTCCTATTAATTAATCCTCATCCATTGCCCTAACCAACCTTATATTTCTATTGATTTTATCCTACACACACATCCCCTTTACTTTTCTATATTTTATCTATTTTTATGCCCTAACTACTTGTTGGCTTGGAAATTTTCTTGAGGAAAAATTTGTGGTTTTCCTCACCAACACTATGGGAATCTAAGTCCCTCTACTTTGAATGGTGCAGCTGCCATATTATGCATGTAAAACAGGTGGATTCAATGGTGGTTTTTCAACCAGAGATCCATAGGGGCACTCCACTGACCCTATGGCAAAGCCTGCAATTTCTTGCTAGGGACTAGAAATTGGTCTAAGAGTGGGAAAGGGAGTGAGAATGAAGGCAAGAAGATCAATGATGTAGGTAGAACATCAGATGCCTGCATACATTGATTAGAAAGTTCATAACATGCATTTAATTAGAAGAAGAACAAATTTACAACACCCTAGCTACAAGACCGAATAAAACACATTGGTCACAAAGTACCAATTCATTTCTCCATCAAAGGGACTTAAAATTCCTTCTTTTCTTATTACAGCCAAAGCAGAAACTTGTACAATGAATGGGAAATAGAAGAAAATTGTAGAGAAGGAAGAATAGAAGAAGATTGACTATCAGTTTTTGTCCTCTGTTCGCAAAACACATTTACAGTCTCCAAATTCAATTGCCAACCTATACAATGACTTTCAGAGCCCATGAAATAGCTCACACGAGGTGGTTACAAACTTCCAAGGCATCTAAGAAACGGTTTCAATCGAATCTAATCATTCGGGCCATTTTGAATTCTTGATTTGCGAGAAAGAAACAATGGCGCGTAAAACCAAAAATTCATAATTATAATTGTTTCGTTCTTTGCCATTTTGAATATGAAGCTGTTAGATCACTTTTTATACCTTTGAATTTGAGCCATCCACGATGGTAGAAGGTGATTGGAGTGGTTGTGGGGAATGCCTTTTCATTTTACAACTTTTTGAAGATTTGGCAATTTTTCACTTTTTGGCCCGCCGGCCCGGTTTGACTTTTCAACATGGACACGTGGCATCTCTTGATTGGAAACGGGGTCGCGGCTCAATTTAGAACATTTTGAACCTTTGTTGGAAAAAATTTCAAAATCACAAAATCCTCTACGCTCTGCACACTCCCATGTTGACTTGTCAATGCTAGAAGGACACATGGCACAATTTGATTGGTTCATGGAGGTCACATTAATCTTTTTACTTTTAACCCCGAAGGCTAAAAACTTGAAATCCCGTTGAAGGTCCATCACCCGCTTTGACTAGTCAACAAGGACACGTGGCATCATTTCATTGGTTGTGGAGCCATAGGTAGATTCATCTTCTTTAACTTTTAAAACCAAAAGACTTAAAGTTTTAAAGTCTTCCACCGACCCATGCTTCCACTTTGACTTTTCAACTCCAAAATGAACACGTGTTAGCATCTAATTTGTTGTGGGGTTCAAACCTTATTCTTTCTCCACTCGCTCAGGCTCGCGGATCCGCCATCGCCAATTACACTTTTTTCCGAAAAAGGGAAAAATGACAAAGAAATATCCTCAACCCCGCCAGTCTGCCTTGGGCAAAAAATGCAACTTAGGCCCGTGAGCCATATCTTGCAAAATACAACGAGTTAGAATGACTTCTTTACCTTTTTGGAAAGGGGAAGAAATTTCCCATCTGATGAAGTAGGTTCCAAACATCGTTGAGCCCTTGGAAAGAACCAAAAATTCAAAATACTCAGATTTGACCATTTTCAAAGGGGACTAACTCAAAAATTTAGGGTTAGACTTGGAAAAATGAAGGAAATTTTTAGGGGACAACACTACCCTTATCTCATCTCTTTCCCACCTAAGTGCTTTAAAGAATCCTTCTATTCTTTAAGAAGTTCCAAAATTCCGTCAAAATCACAAAAGCATCCCATTGGGGAAAATTTCCCTACAATTAGTGCAACCTAGCCTGGTCACCGTCAACCCTATAAAACTAGTTGTTTTCTTTCTATTCATCATCAGATGCATGCAACTTCGGGCTTCCTTGTGAGTTGAGTATCCTTCCCCATGCTAGAACATCCTTGAAACATTTATAGATCTTCTAGACATATTTTTAGTGTGCTTACATCGCTCACGATCATCCGTCGTGAGGTTTATCATTATCATCGTGTTACTTTATTCATCTTTTATCATATTATTTGGGTATTTCTCATATCTAATCTCTTGCAAGTTCAGACCATCAACAACGGTGCTTAGAGATTCTTCAATAGCTACCTCTTTTTATTATTTATTTACAAGCTGTTGTTATTATGCCTTATGGAAGCTGACGAGCGAGGTTTCTTCATCCATATCTCGACTGACGATATATAGTCACCATCATTTAGACTAGGTCCCTATCGACCTGGCCAAGTTTTTCATTAGACTTCTTCTCTTGCCATTTCTGGTCATTTTCTGGGGTTTTCTATCTCTAGTTATTTCTTACAGACTAATCACAACATAAATAGGATCCTATCATCCTCCAATGCCATCCTTGTGCCCGCATATTCATCTTATAGTCCATATTTTCCCTCCTGTGTCATCGTTGACTGCCTCTACATAGTATGGGTTGTAGACCCAAACTAGGTAACGGTTAATTTATAGTTATTTACAACTAATCATCTTTTAGATCGATTTCTATCACCTTCCGCATTCAGGTAATATTTTTTTTTCGCATGCTTCTACAATTTCATGTTTTACATCACTTTTTTTAAAACAGGGGTTGAAATCCATGAAAGAGAGCTAATCACTTCTTAGAACTACATTGTGTCAGGAAACCCCTGCATATAGCTATCTAATCCATCTTCATTCCATTCTTGTAGGTTTGATTTAATTTGTAGTAATGGTATCCATCATCATTTAGTGTATGTATCACATCACATCCGAGGTAACATAAACCCTCCAGCATTTCTGAGTTGCTAATTTATTTAGTAGCTAGTGCATTAACTTCATTAAGTAATGAGAAATTTGGAAAACATTCCCCGGACACCTGGTGGGACTACCCTTTTGGTGATCTTTCACTTTTCTGTCTATTTTTTTCTTTTTTGTCTTCTACTAACACTGCAGCAGTGAGGCTATGCTTTATTGCTTACTCGTGGAGGGGTGTGGCTTAGATCGCTCATCGCTTGAGACGTGCAAACAAATAGGAAATGTTTTATCCCAAAGTATTCCTTTATTTTTGCCTATTTTATCCTTTTTGCATCGTAACTTCCCATTCTTGTATGTGTCCTCATCAAATATCACACTTCATTTCGAGTTTAAAACAAACCTTTATTTTCTTACATCTTGCTTACTCATATAGCTTAAATAGGGGTGAATAGGAAGGTGTCGCGTGTGGAGGTGTAGAGTCGACTTTCGGGACTTTTAATGATTTTGTAGATCAAGTCTATTTTTAGAGGTTGGCATGCGAGAATACACAAAGCGATGATGAGGAGACTTGCGCGCCACTCTTTGTCTATATTTCAAAGATCATGTCAAAGTACTCTTGCATGGGAATAATCCAAGAATAGATTCATCATTAGTTAGTTAACTTTATCAGCAAGTGATCTATAGATAGCATACTTGCATGTATGGCTATAGTTGTAAAAGGCGCGTGGCTATTATTAGCATGCGACCTATTTTTGGTATAGTTAAGTAGTGAAGGGCAAGTTCCCCACCCTATATATATGTAATGAATCACTTAGTGATAGATATACGGTGTTGAAGGATTAGAGATTCATGAGTGCATGAGACTAGATAATTGTAACAGATCCATGCGCATGACTAGTATTGTATGAAGCTTTTGTATTGTTGGTATGTTTAATATATGAAGAATATTGGCCAAACCAAAGTGTCTTATATGTTTTTCATTGCATACTATTGATTTCTTGATGATTTATACTTAAGTGCTTGCCTTTATAGATCTAGTCCTGTATAACTATGTAAAGATGGATTAGCTTCTAAATATATGCTTGTTATATTACTTCATCATGCTACCATTCTCTACTACAACAACCCTAAAGAGGGACCTGGTACCTTTGTGCTTCAGTGAGTGCTCAGCCTATGCTGAGTGATGTGCCAGCGTGACTAGGTGTTATCTGAGAATTCTAGGCTGCATCATTGGTTCCATTGCTGGGACCTCTTTTTCAGTTGTTTCTAGGATGGTTCATGATGAAGACATACTGGTTAACTTTGGCGAGCGTTGAAGAGTGGATTCATGATCTGGAGGAAGAATACGCATGGAGGTTTACACTGGATCTAGATTTAGCGCACACACTTGGGTAGAGAAGAATTTGTATGATAGTTTATACGAGAGCTTCTTTGTTATCTTTCCAGTAGAATTATATGAGTGGTTGACTGCATATGCATCTAAGAAGAATTGGAGGTATCACACACTTGTTTGGACATAGGAGGAATTTCAAACACTATATGATGTTGACTTGATCTAGACTCGCGTGGTAGATACCTGGTTTCACGTGGTGTTCTACATAGCTACATTCTAGAGTATTCAATTTCGACCTATTCATGCCCAGAGGTAGCTGAGTTCCAGTTCTTACGGTATCCTAGAGGAACGTATTTGCAAGGTATTCCACTGGCGATCAAGATATTGATGGTAACTTTGAACTTGGAAGATAAACCTATGGCAAGCTAAAAACCTCCACGTGCAGGGGGTAGGAACAGGAATGGTGAGAGATGGCAGACCTGGCAGCAACATGACAGAGGGAAGAGAGGTGGCTGAAATATGATGAGGCATGCGAGAGGGAATTATGGAAGAAGCAAGAAGTTGTAGAATGGATGGCATTGTGGAGAGAGATGGCTCGTGAAGGATTTGAAGCTCATGAGGATGACGAAGAGCTAGAGCATCAGGAACTCCCCATCTAGGAAAGCATGACAGAGAACCCTCTTCGACCTCACATGGAAGTGTGGCTAGCAGATATGACTGGGCCACGGGTGCGCATCTAAGCCAACCTGCTGACCTAGCCCTTGCGCTTGGTTTTCCAAAGTATCTAGTACAACAGAAAGCAGAGTTTTCATTTAGGAAGTGAAAGAGTAGAAACAAGTTAGACAACAAGTACATCAATGGTAGCATAGAAAACTTTATTATTCTTTGGGGGACATTTTAGGCTCCTCATCACATAGCACAAAATATGAGCACGTCGAATGTCAGATTCACCTCTGGAACTGGGACTACTTCACAGACTGTAGGGGTTCAGTATAGTACTATTGTCAGAGCACAGGGGAGTGCATCTATGGGCCCTAATCAAACTTTAGGTGGAGGATTAGGAGGTATGGGTAGTTCTAGTTCCGGTGGTTGGTGGTTTTGGAGGTAGAGGAAACCAAGGAGGTTCTGGGTCGAGTGGTCAAGGCCCGCAACAACCCAGAACATTTATATGGAGATGTCTCTTCATCTCCTGAGTACAGAGGTATCGAGGATGCTGTTGAACATGTTCATATGTGTGAAATATTGTGGCGCGTGAAAGGTATCATGGCTTCTGAGCACAAGGAAAGTCAATTTGCTACTACATTATAGCGCACGCACATATTGGTATAGGAAGTTTGATCCCAATCAAACTTGTATTGATTATGCAACATTGAAAGATGCTTTCTTAAAAGAGTTCCATATCCCAGAGTTTGAGTAGAAGAGTATAAGTGCACTTAAGGATATAAAGCAAGGCACTACTGAAAGTGTACGTGAGTATGATGCCCATTTTAAAATGCTTCTATCCAAACTCTCTTATGATATACATGCAAGTCAGCATGCACAATGGTTTTTGGGGATTGATTACTCCATTTCAAAGAGCACTATCGCATAAGACTTATACCGACCCACATGAAGCATTGGAAGTAGCTCTATGCACTAAGGTAGTTGGGAGTATTGACACTAGAGTTAGTCCATTCTTGGAGGCTCAGATAAGTAGCTATGGTGAAACAAGTTGGAGAAATTATCAGCAAACTCAGCTCATGAGACGTGCTCAGGAATCTGGTGTATAGATTGTGAAGTGGAAGGCCACACCAAGGATAGTTTCCCTCGCAGATCTGTACGATCACTACTGTTAGACTATGAGATTTTCCATTTGAATCATGATGCTAGTCATTGCCCCTTACTACAACATGCGCGATCAGGAAGAATGTATCCTCTTTTTGTAAAATTTGTAGGTCCATGACCCATGATACTGAGGACTGTAGATTGATTGGCAGATCCATGATGCCATTGATATTGGGGTGAGACAGTGAGTGTGGCTGATAATTCTAAAGGAAAGAATGAGCATCAGGATAGGGATTATAACCAACGCGCACGCTGATGAAGAATGATGGAAGATTTGAAGGAGGTCGTGGAAGAGGGAGGATATCGAGGCAGATATGGAGGATGAGGCCGAGGTGGGGGAAGAAGTGAATTCCCTCGAGGAACTTGCTATACATGCGGCTCACCTGACCACTATAGGCGTGAATGCCTCGTAGAATATTTCTGTTCATTTTGTGGAAAGGGGCATAGTTATGAAGAGTGTCCGGACTTGTATGAGCATCTCAGTAAACAACACAAGCAAGAGAACAAAGGCACAGGGATGGTTAGAATCCAATGTGGTAGAGAATCAGTGGATGCCCAAGTTAACACCAGAGCCCGAGGTAGTAACAGTAAAGATAACCACATGAGCTGAAGTGGCACGCGTGAAAGAGGTATTGCAAAGAAACCAACAATCACTAGGGAGGAGGTTTTGCATGCTAGGTATCCAGATCCAACTCATTAGAAGGAAGTTTATCAAGAGACCATGGAGGTTCTTAGGAATCTTCAAGGAGAGATACAATGTTTAAAAGAGTAGTCTCAGAAATTGGAGCATAAGGATATAGAAAAGGCCCTTCTGATATTGATGACATCAGAGAGGTATGTAGAATGTTGCGCTAGGAGAATATTATTCCTTTATTGGGAAATTGGTTGAAGGGGAATACTCGCATGGGAACTGAGACTAGAAGATAGATACTCCATGTGAATCTTCCTCCCGATAGCATTGACTACAACAAGGAAATCACTTTGAATGTTGTTGTGGATGGTTGGTTATTGAGCAATATTTTGATTGATACAGGTGTAAAGTAAATGTACTTACATTGGATGCATGGGTACAAATGGGGAGACCTCCATTACAACCATCATCTAATGTATTTTTCATGGCAAATAGGACAAAAGCTACTCCCATAGGAGTTTTGAAGGATGCATCTATAACTATACAAGGGGCCAAGTTCACATGGGAGACTTTGAAGTGTTAGCACTTGCGGAAGCAGATAGCTTCCCAACTTTGCTTGGGCGCCCTTGGTGTTATGCAAACAATGCTGATTTGAGGTTTAACAAGGGGTATATCAGCTTTGAGAACAAGGAAGAAAGGGTCATAATACCATTGATAGATGGGAAATCCAGGCCATATGTGGAACCTTTAAGTGAAGAGGACTTGAACAGAATTTATATACGTTATTCGGGACCCTGAGGTCAATGAGCCATCTAAGGAAGGAATCCTTCATTGGGAAGATTCTAGTCAATCATCGATACCACAAGTATTGCTTGTGATAATTGGGCTCATGGTACTTATGAGCTGGTGGGGCACGAGGTTAAGTGCGTGGTTGCTTGCAAGAAGGGCTTTCACTCTGTCAGATGTATAGGTCACTCAGTACCCGATATACTGGATCCAAAGGTCTGACTGAATTCTTGCAAGCCATGGAGGCAAACTGGGCTGACCAGAGTAAGAGAAGAGAAATGCTATCATATACTTTTTATGTGGACAATAAGCGAGCGTTGGTGGGTGGTTCACAGGGATAATCTCTTGGCATGGGGAGATATTGGGACCACCTTATCAGCCAGGTTTTCAAAAGTAATGCACCTACAAATATTTTCCTTATCATGGTGATCAACCTGTTCAACACCACATTCAACAGTGTGAGAGACTCTGGACAGAAAGAGGACAGGAAGCATTACCACCTTCACTTTGGGTGCATCGGTTCTATTCTACTCTACAAGGTTGTGCATGTGCTTGGTATGTATATGTTGAATTACATAGAGAAACTAGCAATTGGAAAAATTTGACTGTAGGGATGATCCAAACTTTTGACTTCTTCTCATCTAAACCACCAGTGGACAAGGCATTGAGCTTTATTAAGTGCTTAACCATGGGAGATAGTGGGAAAGTGGAAGAGCTTATTCAGGAATTATTTGGTGAGATAGAGACAGGGGCATGTTTTGAAGAAGAAGTAGATGATTCCATACTACTTAAGCACGCCTCTCTTGAAAAAGACAAGGGGAAGTTGGTTTACATCATTGATGATGAGGAAGTTGAGCACTTGGAGGTTGATCATTCACATGGAGCACGTGAGGTGTTAGATAGTGTGGATGTAGATACGCATGCATATCATGAGCCTATGAAGACAACAAAAGTAAATATTGGAATGGAAGTTGAACCTAAGGAAGTGATAATTGGAGATTACTGGTCAGAGTCAGAAGTGGTGAAGATTATAGAGTTACTTAGAGACTATGAGGACTTATTTCCAAGAGGGTACCATGAACTTAAAGGCGTGCATAAATCACTTGGAGAAATGAAGATAAAGCTTAAGGAAGGTGTGCGCCCTGTTAGGAAGAGACCTTATCGAATGAATCCCAATTTACGTGAGAAAGTAAAGGAGGAAATTGACAAGATGTTGAAATCTGGGATCATTCGACCATTGGATGAGTCAGAATGGGTCAGTCCTATGGTGATAAGTATCAAAAAGGATGGTAGGATTCAAATTTGTGTTGATTATAGAGAGTTGAATGCAGCATGTGTTACAGATCCTTTTCCTATGCCATTCATAGAAGAGATATTAGGAGTGGTTGGGTGCATGAGATATATTCATTTACAGATGGGTTCTCAGGGTATCATCAGGTTAGGATTGCCCGGAAGATCAAGAAAAGACCACATTCACTACTGAATGGGGAAGTTTTGCCTATACTTGTAATGCCCTTTGGTTTGAAGAATGCACCTGTTGTATTCTCAAGGATAGTTGTGCAAGCATTCAAGGATTTTATTCACAACTTCTTGTAGGTTTATCTTGATGATTGGACCATTTATGGGCTGATTAAAGATCATTGTGACAATCTGCGCTTAATGTTTGAAAGATGTAGATAGTTGAGTATCTCATTGAATATCAAGAAGTGCATCTTTGCTACTCCCTTTGGCATACTTTTAGGCACATAATATGCAAGGAAGGGTTGTTGGTTGATCCAACTAAAGTTGTAGTCATTTTAGGCTTGAAAGTGCCTACTAGTCAAAGTGAGGTGCATGGATTTTTGGGTCACACAGGGTATTATAGAAAGTTTATAAAGGGTATGCCAAAATTGCCACACCTTTGGAAGAATTACTCAAGGGAAAGGTACATTCTATTGGAGGGAATCACAGCAGCGTGCATTGAGATACTAAAGGAGAGGCTTACTACCACACCTATCTTGCACTTTCCTTCATGGGATAAACCTTTTCATGTTCATGTGGATGCCTCTGGCATGGCCATTGGTGTTGTCTTAGCTCAACCTGGAGAAGGTATAGTAGATCATCCCATTTGTTTTGCTAGTAGGAAGTTGACCCCTGCATAGAACAAAATTATACCACTACAGAGCGAAGCTTTGTCCATGATATATGCCTTGCACAAATTTTCAAGTATTTGTTGGCCACACCATTTGTGTTTTATACAGATCACATGGCATTGAAGTATTTGGTGAACAAGCCCATCTTACAGGGGCGCATATGCCGATGGATACTCTTATTTCAAGAGTTTGACTTTACAGTTGTGGTAAAACTAGGAAAAGTAATTCTGGACCGGATCACTTGTCTAGAATTCAATCAGGTGAAGAGGCACAAAATAGAAGAGACCATGCTTGATGCACAACTTGTATAGGTTACAACATGTGCCATCAGAATTAGAGGACATTGTTGTCTTTTCTAAGGACTGGTATGGCACCAGAAGGCATGAAAGCTTTGGAGAAGAAGCAACTTGCTATACACGCGGCACCATTCATGTTAATCAGTGGTGATTTGTACAAGTTAGGTAGAGATGAGGTGTTACGCATCATTGTGTATTGGAGCATGAACGAAAGGATATAATGGAAGAAGCACATGGTGGTATTGCAGGTGGCCACTATGTAGGTGATGCCACAGCACGAAAGATCCTACTTGTTGGTTTGTGGTGGGAAACATTGTATAAGGATTGTAAAGAGTATTGTAAGGCATGTGACCATTGTCAATGTCTAGGTCAACCAAGGACAGAGGGATGAGATGCCTTTATGACCAATTACAAGTGCAGAACCCTTTGAGAAATGGGTGATTGACTTTGTAGGGCCTATTTCACCAGCCGCGCGTAGGACTGGATCGCGCTATATCATTACTTGTACATATTATCTTACTAGATGGGCAGAAGCAAGCACCTACAAAGGACTGTATAGTGGCTACAGTAGCAAGGTTCTTATGGGAGAATGTTCTTACAAGGTATGGTTGTCCTTTAAGTTTAACAAGTGATAGGGGCACACATTTTTTGAATGAGACAATCAGAATTATGTTAGATGAGTTTATGGTTGCCCACCATAAGACTACACCCTATCACCCTCAGGAAAATGGAACTGCTGAGGCTTTCAACAAGATTTTGAGCCACACATTGACCAAGATTTGTGATGTTGGAAGGAAAGATTGGGATGATAAAGTATTTGTTGTTCTTTGGGCTTATAGAACAACATATAAGAGATTGAACAAAGCCACACCTTTTCAATTGGTGTTTGGCGTGGAAGTTATTCTTCCTATAGAATTTATGTTACCTTCTTTACGCATTACGCACACATGCTGGAGGTCTAGCTGATGAGAAAGCCTTGGAAGAATGGATTGAGAAAATGGTTCAACTAGATGAGCACCGAGCCATAGCACACTGGAGTCAGAAACAAGAGAAAGCATGCCAAAAGGCATGGCATGATAGACATATCAGGGATAAGAAACTTGTGGTTGGGAAAATGGTACTTCTGTATGACTCTAAGTTTTTGCACCATCCAGGGAAGCTCAAGGTGCATTGGTTGGGGCCGTATATTATAACTCACATACTTGAGTCAGGTGCTTGCCAGTTAGAAGCAATTGATGGCACGAGGCTACCCTAGTTATTTTAATGGGAGTAGGTTGAAGCCCTACTATAAATAAGTCTTCTTGGTGTTTGTAATAAGGTAGTATTGCTAGATAGATTAGGTTTCCCTTTCTGCATTCCCTTAATGTGTTTCTTTCATCATCGCTATGCTTTGTCAATTTAGTTCTTGTTTTTGTGTAATAAGCACGCTTGCATGCATGAAGCTAACTACAATATGAAGCATGTTGATGCAGAGGACTACACATACTTTTAGTGTGGGGTGGATTGGTGACTCTCAGGTATAATGTGAAGATTGGAAGGTATAATGTTATGGATGTTGAGGAAGTAAGTTGCTAAGGGGGATTTACAAAAGATTGCTTCTCAAAAATAACCAAGGATGGAGATGAATGAAGGAAAAGTATAACGTGAGGTAAGCGGCAGCCATGGTAACTACCAGAGATGGTGCAGTGATGAGGTACTCGGGTGCTAGAGCACATGCTGAAGAGAAGTCTATGACAAAGGGTAGGAAGGCATGCTAGAAGGTTATAGCTTTTGGTGTGAAGATGTACCATATGGAAATGACAAAATTGGGTAATAAATGAGAAATATTTGGTAGGTGGAGGAGTAATTAATGCATCAAAAATTGAAAATCTATATAAGGACGGGATGTGAATTTATTTTTACCCTTGCAACTATGAGAATTCGATGAAGAGCCAAGTGTGAAGAGTTGAGTAAGTGATTCAAGGTGCGAAGAGGAGTGAAACCAGGTGTGAAAGATAGATATGTGTATTGGAGAAGCTTGTATCCCCATAGGAGAAGGGTTTGAATGAAGTAGATTGACTGAACAGAGCTAGGGCACGTGATTTCATGATTGTAATTTAGGGCATGATTGAATCGAGTTAGGGTTTGAAGTAAACCATTAAAAAGTTACAGAAGAAGGTATAGAAACACAACACAAAGGGAAGAATGGCTCCAAAGAAGAAAGCAACACCAGTAAAGGAAAAGAAGAAGGTGGTAGTAGAAGAGGAGGAAGAGATGACCCCTGAGAGCAATTTCTCAGAGATGCAAGTACCCTGAAGAAGTAATTGTGGGCCAAGAATGGGATTCCCACATATGAAAAAGCAAAATCAGTGAGTACAACCACCGAACTAAGGACAATCAAAGAAGTTGGATGATTTACTCACCTCCCGAATGGACAGTGAACTGATGATGGAATGCCAATATATGATGATGCAGGGAGAGGTTATTAAAAAGGATTGGTGTCTACCAATTATATGAGCTCCCATACTTCAGGAAATATGTGCCATTATATAGGTGGTTGATGAGCCGAGTCCATGAGGACTTCTTCTACTTTGCAGGTGGAGGGTAAGACTAACACCCATTCTTATTGCCACAGTAACAAGTTTAAAGGCAATGGGTGAGGACATTAAAATTGACCTAACTGACAAGGGTGCCATATTGGAAACACATAAAGCATTGGGATACCAGAAAGGACCGCGTGGAATGGACATAGACAAACTACAAAATTGTCTAGTAGTACAAGCAGCAGCGCACCTGGTTACGAAATTGAATGACCAAGATCGTTGGTCACAAGTAAACTCAATGTGGCTACATGTGGCAAAGTGCATGTCAGAAGGGGTTACTTATAACATTTCGGCTTCATTGCAGAGAAAATAGTAGAGGAAGCATGCACAGGAAATAAGATAAGTTTTGGTCATGTCTTACTGAGTTTAGTATTCATGGAGATTGGGGTACCGGATGGCCCAAAAGAGAATATATGGGAATACCCCATGAATAACAAGTCTCCAGCTGAATGATTCAGCAAGTATCTATGCAAGGGGTCTATGACAGATGGGGTAAAAAGGAGAGTGGAGATGTGGTATGATAGGCTCACATGGCTTTTGAAGGAATGGCACATACCAAAGGAGTTGCCTTGGTACTAGGGGAAGAGGCATAGTTTTGCTATTTACCAACATTTTTGTATTTACATGTTTTCTGATGGTAGATGGGTCATGGAGCCCTAGTGTGCAAACTACCTTACGTGTTCTCAGCGATGGTATTTTCAAGCTTTAGTTCATCGGTTCACTAATACAAGAAGGTTAGTGTTTAATGCAGACAAGGTGGATTGTGAATACCACACCTTGTGAAAGACATATGGATATCCGGGGAAAAATGCTTACAATGAGAGTATTATCTCGGAGATTTTGAGCATTAAGCCAGAAACACTTGCTATTGGGGATATCGGGGCCATGCTTATATATCTCCAACTTAAGCCAAAGATGGAAAACAATAAGTATGTGGAGAATGAGTTCGTGCTCCCAGGGCCACCGAAGGGGAAGCATACTATGGAAAACATCCAGCACCTAGGCCTTCTAAACCCATGTAGGATGACGAAGAAGAGGATGAAGAGCATGAGGATAGCGGTGGTTTGGTGCGCAGGAGGAAGCAACCATCTGGCAAAAAGGAGAAGGAGCGTGTGATGGCCTCACAAGGAGAAGGAAATACCGAGGAAGAGTAGGGTGACCAAAGGTTTAGAAAGGTGTTCAAGCACACAAGGGCGCAAGGAGAGGCCCAACAAGAAACAAGGGGTCACCACGGCTCTCACCGGTAAAGGAACCTGAGGAGAAGAGAAGAAGAAAACTCAGGCTAGGTGAAGAAGCAAAAGAGTCTGAGGAGAGAGTGCCTTCCATCTCCAATCCATCATAGGGTAGAAGAGGAGCCCTTAATGAGGAGGAGGAGAAATTGGAAGGAGAAGAAGGAAAGGGAGCGATCAGAGGCTACACAAGGCAAGGATGAGGATACAACTAGTATTCCTAACCTTGATGCAACCATTCCAAGAGGGCCAAGGTCCCGTCAGACAAGTGAGGATGCAAAGGTACAAACAATGGGGTATGCAGAAGACCCAAAGATGATTGTTCATGCTCGGTTCCAGAGCACCATTGCGTAAAAAGATTTATTCGGATGGGTGCTTATGGACGAGAACATGGTGACATTGTGTACACGGAAGCAACTTTCATGGTCGATGCATACGCATATGGATGAACCGGATTTTGATGTCGGTGAAGAATCATGTGCTTCTAGATGGTTGAAGAAGGCACCTGAAATCTGGCACATGACAATTAAACCAATGGTTATGATGGATGAGCAGGTAAGCAATGCCCTAGTGAAGGTATCTGTTGAGGTAGCTAGAAGAAACATTGACAAATCTGCTACAATTAAAGTGCTGAAAGAGGAGTTGAAAGCAAAGGAAGTAGAAATAGCGCGCTTAGTGCAGGAGAAGGATCTAAGTAAAAGAAAATATGAGACTTTTGTTGATATGGGAAGAGATTGGAGATGATATAATAAAGGCGTGCCCACATTTGGAAGTACAGGTACCAAAGGAATTTCCTTCTGTGATGCACTATGTATGAGCAATGATAGATTTAGTGTTGAATGATGAGAAGGTGCATATGACAAGAGCAGCCCAAGGACCCAAGAAGAGGTAGAAAAAGCAAAGGCTGCAGTAGCAAGGAAGATTGCTACATATGAGGGCCTTCTACAAGCCATCTGAGATGAGCTGAAGAAAGCCGATCATGCATTAATGATATGCACAGCTCCAGATGCGCTAATCAAGGTAAAAACACTGGTGGAAGACAATGAGGTACAAAAGGCCATGAAGGATGCAACACTAGGCCACACTGAACGACTAACTCTGGTAAAGCAGAAGTGTGAGACACTAGGCCGGCACATAGGCACCACATAAAGAGAGGTTAGATGAGCTTGGAAAGCTCATTGCTCAAAAGATGGATGTACTGGAAGGGGTGTAAACCTCTATGTCAAGCATAATGCTTGTAATACAGAATGAGCAAGGAAAACTCACTCAGGATGAGCTGGAGTCTATCATTGTGGATGTTCCAGAGAAGGTAGGAAAGGCATTAATAGAGTGGGAGAATTTAGAAGTAGATATAAAAGAGGAGTATCTAGAATTAATACTTTAGAAAGAAACGGAGGAGCCTGAAGCTTGAACAGTTCTTTTGTGTATAACTTATTCAATATTCTTTATTCAACCATTCTTTATTCATCCATTCTTTATGTAAGTTTTGGACATCACCATTATCGGGGTGACAATGAGATTAGTGTGGGGTAATGTTGATCGAGAAAACACTTAGTAGAACTCACACAGAGTCCATGTGTGGGAAAACAGGATAGGATCAGAGGCACGAAGGAATAGGAAGGCATCGCGCGTGGAGGTGCAGAGTCAGACTTTCGGGACTTAGCTGATTTTGTAGATCAAGTCTATTTTTAGAGGTTGGCATGTGCAGAATACACAAAGTGATGCCGAGACTTGCGCGCCACTCTTCATCTATATTTCAAAGAGCATGTTGAAGCACTCTTGCATGGGAATAATCCAAGAATAGATTCATCACTATAGTTAACTAAGTGATCTATAGATAGCATACTTGCATGTATGGCTATAATTGTAAAAGGCACGTGGCTATTATTAGCATGTGACCTATTTTTGGTATAGTTAAGTGGTGAAGGGAAAGTTCCCCACCCTATATATATGTAATGAATCACTTAGTGATATATATCGGTGTTGAAGGATTATAGATTCATGAGTGCATGAGACTGGATAATTGTAACAGATCCATGCGCATGTATTGTATGAAGCTTTGTACTATTGGTATGTTTAATATATGAAGAATATTGGCTGAACCAAAGTGTCTTATATGTTTTGTCATTACATACTATTGATTTCTTGATGTTTTATACTTAAGTGCTTGCCTTTATAGATCTGGTCTGTATAACTGTGTAAAGATGGATTAGCTTCTAAATATATGCTTGTTGTATTACTTCATCATGATGTGCCAGCTGACTAGGTGTTATCCGAGAATTATAGGTCGCATCACATCTCCATTTTCTTTTTCACATTCTTAATCAAAACATAAAAGGAATTTTTTTCTTGAATTGTCTATTTAATAATAGAACAAAACTTTTCCTTGAGCAGTTCTCAATAGTCCACCATGACCCCATCCAAACCATTGGTTACTTCTAGGTCTTCCTCTAGCCCCATCTATGATTATCTCCATTGCATGCCCTCTCCTTCTCAATCACATTGACCATTAGCCCCATTTTTATCCTCATTACCTTACACCATTTCTGCTTCTACCCCACCATCTTTATCTTCATTACCTCATGCCCTTCCCAAGTCATCCGACATCACCATACCCACTTCACTTATGGATGTTCCTCACGAGAACCCCATTTGTGACTTCCTCCTCCGTAGATATCAATCAGCAGATCATGTTTCACTTATGATGTCTCCCCTTCATCCGACACACATATCTCACCTAGGGACATACCTTATGAGCCTTCGTATCGATCTTCACATTCTTGCCCCATCCTCCCATCCTCTCATCATCTTACCATGACCTTACTTATCACCATGCTCCTACATCCCCCCAAACAATCCCATCTTCATCATGTGACATCTTCAGACAACCATTTCCTAATCCCCCACTAGTAATTTCATCTTCACCTTCTACATCACATCAATTTAACCCATTCTCAATCAACACCATACATCAAATTCCTCCCTCTACATCTATTTTATCCACTTCCTCATCTATTCCCATCCTATATATTTCTCCCTTGGCCCCTTCGAACATTATTCCCATGTCCATTATATCCATAGTTACCCTATCTACCTCCCTTACTTCTACCACTTCTCTTACGTCCACATCTAGTCCTACTCTTACCACATTTGCATTAGCCTTAGCCACACCTACCTCTACATCCACACCTATCACTACACTTACATTGATATCATTATCACATATTTTTCTACCCATGCTCGTATCACCTAACACTTTATTGACCTTGACATCTCTACCACCTATCTCATATCTTAAGACTATCCCACTTACCTCATCTTACTCATCCACACCTAGTGTCCAGACATCTACCATTCCCACATCCACATTTGTTATCACACCCATCACATCTCCTCAATCCACCTATATGCCTTTTGAGGCACCCAAAACAAACATAGTTGACACTCATGCCTCTTCCATCCCTACCCCAACCCATCCGCCATCTACACCATCTCACATAGACATCATTAACCACATCATCCAAACACCTCTCATTATTTCCACATCCACATCTATCCCATCTCCCATGGTCAACTCTACTCCTATATCTACATCTATTCAACCTTTTTCGGTCATACCATAGTTAGATTCCATATCGGTTCCTCTTTTTGTGCTTCTACCCACACCTACCACATTGACCATTGTGATAACATCCCCATTATCTACTTCCTCATCCTGTACCACCTATATTGTTTGAGCAATATTAGAGATCACTTCAACTTGAAACCACCATAGGTGATCCTCCTGTCTTTTCCATGCAACCTGAAATTCCACATCGAACCGATCCCCATCCTCCTTGGAACAAATCATGTAAAAATTACTCCTACCATCTTCCACAATATCACCTTCTGATCCACCTATTGAAATCATTGTCATCCCTTCCAAGGGCACTCCTCAAAAATCCAAATCCAAAATCCTTTGCATCCTTCCACAATGATCCCTTGAGCGTCCTCATAAGAAGATCAAAATTCCTCCAATCAAGACCAAATTTGCATCCTCTATCTTAGGGTTACATCCATCCATCTTAGGACCCCCTCCTCCATCACAACCAATCAATCAATCCAATTCTAAAAATTTTGATTCCTTCCAAGGGCCATCACCCTCATCAAAAACACCTCTAATTTCCCACCCATCTAAGCCTAAATCATCCACCATTATTTCTTCTTCTAGGCCACTTAGACCTTGGCATAATCCACCTTCATCCTCCCCATCCACACCATCTCACAAGACCTCTCCTAGTACATATATCGAATCATATACGGAGGTCCTCTAGCATCTACTTCATACTTCTACCATCACACTCCCACCCATCAAGGCCTTTGACCCAAACCATCCGAATCCCTCATGGTTTGATCTATATTGCATCTGTGTTTATCATCACACTCCGGCCATACTACTTAACATTGTAAGGCCCTTCAGACTATTTCCCATGATCTTATTGAGTGATAATACCTCCTTGATGAGTCCCCTTCTCCATTTACCACCTTATCCATATACCATCTGATCTATTTTACCACATCTCCATCCATTTAGCTTCTTGGGTATCTTCACCGTCTACATCATCTCCTATCACTCTTCTTGATAAGGGTCCTCCCTTGTTCATTGATATTGTTCACCTTGATACACCATCCTCCTGACATTCATATCCTTTGACATCCACTATCTTATCCACATCCCTTTTGTGGGGAACATCTTCCCTTACTAATCTTTTAGCATCCTTCTTCTCGTCTTCATCGATTCATCCTCCTACGCTAGGGGGACTTCTTTCTAAGACTTCAGATGTTCATATAATAGTTCCTCTCCACATTCGACATTATCTTATCTTGTCGAATTAGTTCATCCGATCGCACTTTCATCCCCTCTTCCTACTATTGAATCTTGGTCATTGGTTGTATCATTGATGTCAAGTGGCATTAATGGCAAAGGATTTAGAGATCACAAGAGAGAGTTCAGGATGGTCTCAAGTGCTCCACGCAGCTTGGTTGGTAAGGTAGGAGTCTTTGGAAGCATGGACATGGTAGGTATGGGTGTTTCAGATGTGGTATAGGTCAAGTATGATGGTATAAGCATGATAACAAGCTCTTACAGTGAGTATCAAGTTAGTTGGTGGAAGTATCAAGTCAAACTGATTCATTTAGGCCTATTTCTTGAGCCTGATGAGGTATGAAAGGATGGTATAGGTCATGAAAATACCATGAGATCATGGAATTAGCCTAGTAATGTTTTCTAGGTCATATTTGAGCAAAAACAAGGCTTGGTTTAGGTCCTGAAGGAAAAATTCAAAAGTCAGCCAAAAGTGGCTTTGAGAACTGGAAATGTTCTTACATGCAAATGAGATTGGTCAGAGCTTTACAAGAAAACATATGGCTAACCATCTCATGTAAGGTGTATAGGGATGTCTTTCAGTTCTCCATGCTAAATTTCATCATATTCTATTATGGGGATTTTGAGTTATTCAAGTTTTTCTAAAATAACCTTTTTGAAAAGTACATTTTGAGGCCTCTAGATTCTTAGCACTGTGAAACAATATATTGTCTTCTTATAATAAATCATAGAATAATTTTTTAAGAGAACTACGAGCATGGTCTTTTGCAAAAAATTTGAGGAATATTGGTTGAGAAATAAGGAAGTTATGAATATTTTTCTAACAAGGTTGTTTGTCTTCCAAACTGTCTTCTTGGAATGGTAAGAAAAATTTGAGTAGTTTTGACTTATATTGACTTGTGAAAGGTAGTGAAACATCTCAGGAGTGAAAAATTTCCTCTACAAGACAAGATGGTGGTGTGTGTGTTATTTCAAGCATACTGGAATTGTACGGAAACACCTCTAGTTGGCAAGTGTTGTTTGTGTAGCCTACTTTGAAGCTTGTGAGGTAAACAGCTAGTTTTGAAGCTTGTAATTGATTTATATTAAGTGATATAGAATCTTATCAGAAATTTTCTTAGTAACAATATACAAACTCAGTCCACTTCCCTTATTCCATCAAGAGTGATGTCATACAGAACTAGTTGGAAGTTTTAAAAGTGCTTTAAGGTCATCACAATGCTTTAATATGAGTTTGGGAACAAGATAAAAGTATGTTCATCCAATGAAGATCCAAAATAAAGGATGTTCTTGGAGTATTTATTCTAAGGAGGGTTATGTGAAGTAAGAGCTTGACAACAAGCTAAAGATAAAATAGGGAAATCTCAGTTCTTTCTCAGTGAAGTGTCACTCAACATGGTAAGGTAAACATAAGTCCATCTCAGCTCATGCAAGGTTTCTCAATCATTTTTATTAGAACAGAGACAAAATACAAACTCATGCCAAGATAAATGAAATTCATCATATGCTCCTATAAAGTAAGAACAACTCAATGTTTCGGGATAATGTTTGTTTCTGAAGATAAAATTTCTTGAAATCTCATGCAGTCCTGAAAGCCATTAAAATCTAGATTTATCTCAGCCTTCAATCTCTACTTTCTCTATTTCTAGAGTTAGGTTATGCATGTTTTCTTATCCTAAGGCATAATGTACATGAGTATATCAAGACTATGGGTACATGCTTGTAAGAGGCATAATAGGCTTCTTTGTTGAAGAACTTCAAATTACAAGAGTTGTGGATAGTATCTCAAAAGACTTTGGGGATTTTAGGAGTTTCCAACCAATGTGAGAATTCCCTCTAAATCCTTATAAAATTTCTTGACTGAGCACAAATAATAAGAACTCAAAATCCCTTCTGGTGTTCCTATGCACTAAACCCTCGTAACAAGGGTTTCTCGGAAGAAAATTCTCCAAACTCAATTTAGAGCCATAAAAAACCCTAAAATTTTGAATAAATATTTGTATGGAGAATAAAACAAATTTGCAAAAGATTTGGAGTCACTTCATTAAGCATAAAGAGAGATATTGCTAATAGAAAGTTTAAAAATTGTGCTCAGTTCACAGTCTAATCAGTAAACATAGGGTTTATTCATTTCTCTTGAAATGTTTGCAAATTAAAAAAATTTCTTGGTTAATTCAAGGTTTCAGGAGGATTAACTAACATGGAAGGGTCTTTTATAATTTTTATCAAGCCCTATCTTGTTCAAGGTGCAATACTTGATGCAACACAATCTAAATTTCAAAGTGAAAATCTCTTGACGGTGAAAAGAAGTACAAAATTGAACGTTTGGCTTGAAGTAATGGAGTCTTCTTGCTCTCCTCAAAGTAAGTTAATATTTAATAAATGAATTTGAGGAGCCACAGTTACTTTCACATCAATGATTTGTCTTTCAATGTCTAATAGAAGGCCAACCGTCACTACTTTTCTTATCTTTTTTAGTCAAGGACTTTTGAGGCCTTAAACAGATGTTGAAGAGTCATATGGTTGAGCAAGAAGTCAAAAAGATAGATTTTTTGTTGAAGAGCTCGAAGTAAGGATGTGAAGAGTTCTTGTGAGCTAACGATATAATTTTATAAGATATTTGTTAAATGAAAATATATAACCAAGTGTAGGAAGTTGAAGAGTGTGTGCAATTGTGGGATGTCAGCCTAAGAAAAAGAAATCATCCATCTTTATTGTTTTTATCACCATTCTTGGTTTGAGTACCAAATAAAAACCCAATCCTTCCTCTTTCATTGTTTTTATGAACTCCTTGTCACCTATCATCATCACACTAAAAGTGTTTTGTTTTTCATTCCCTTCCTCTTTCATGGGCAGAAGTGTATAGCTCAGTCCATCCTTTTCCAAAATGTACACATTCCTTCTTCCATCATGTGTGGTTTTTTTATCATACTACCAAGGCCTACCAAGAAGCACATGGCATACATCCATAGGTATAACATCACATAAGACCTTATCCTTATACCTCCCAATATGAAAATCAACCCAACATTTCTCATTCACTAATACATGTTAACCCTTGTTCAACCAAGAAACCTTATATGGGGTAGGCTGTGGTAGTTTCTTTAAGGCTAGTTTATCAACCATATCTATTGAGACCAAATTATCTTTACTATTAGAATCAATGACCATTTTACAACAATTACTTTGACTTTTGTAGGTTGTCCTGAAAAGATACTTTCTCTAAGATGGCTCCTTACATTTTTGGGGTTTGATTCATACCCTTCTCATCAGTAATGATTCACCTGTTAGTGAAAATCACAAGCACCCGTGGATGTTTCTTAGATTTCTAGTTTGATACAGCATCCAAAGTGTGATTGCACAACATTTAATTTTTTCCCCAAGTGTAGGACTTGCAAAATGGGAAAAATCTCTAGAGAGAAGGTTGGTTCCTCTTCCAAATCTACCTACCACAAGCTATTCCAGTGCAGGCCAACTAATCTAATCCTATTCTAACCATCCAAGGAGATAGGGAAAGAGAGAATGCAAGAAAAATGAAATCCTACACTAAAACGGTGATACACCAGAGAAGGAAAACGTGAAACAATCTGATGAGGGAGAATGAAATAGAGGAAAAGAAGACTGAGGGAGGTCAGACAGAAGTGACACAGACCCAGATCTTCAAATCTACCATTAAATCTCCATGAAACACAACATCCTACACCTGCAAACATGAAATATACACAAAAAGAAAATTTGGAGTGGAGAGGCATGAGGAAACAATAAAACATGAGGAAGGGTTGAAAGAACACCACAAAACACATTTTTTATTGCTCAAAATGCACACAGACCATTACATTTTTTGCTCAGAGGCACAAATCATTTTTCCAAGTGTAAGAGAAGGTTTGGAAGCTCAAAAATGGAGTCGGGAAACAAATTGTGATTTTACCCACATCCTGAATGTGTCTTCTTTACAAATGAGCCAAAACTAGCTTTTAACGATGAAGCAAAAGACAAAGAGAAAGGAAAATGTGGGAAAGATTGATTTGAAAGCTCCACCACCTGACCAGATCCATAAAATGGTAATGGTGCCCTTGTAGATCCATTTTTCAATGTATTTCCCCATGCTAGAGAAGAATGGAAGCCATACTGCATTAAAACCTGGTAGTTGAATGTCGGTTCTACTCCTTTTTCCATGCCAGAGTTGTTTTTATATTTTCTCCCATCAATTTTGACCAAAATTCAAAATTCAATGGTCCATCATATAGAGTATCTCAACATATTTCCAAAATTCAAAATTCAATGGTCCATCGTGTAAAGTATCTCAACATATTTCCAACACCACCAAAATCATGAAAAACCGAGCTCTGGATCGAAAGATATGGCCCTCTGAAGATTTAGGGCAAAATTATGGCAAAAATCGGGCTCATGGGCAAAAATTGATTTTTACCCATTTTGAAAATTTGGAAAAATTTCCAAAATTCTCGTGGCCCATGCACTCCATTGTGACACATGTCACCTTCGATTGGATGCGGGATCGAAACTAACATTTTACCTTTCCGGGGTGAAAGTGTAAATTTTTCCAATGTTCTCTGACGACCACTGAAGATTTGATGACGTGTCTCTAAAATGACACGTGGTGACCTTTGATTCAATGGGGAGATGTGGCCCCATTCTTCACTTTTGTGTTTTTGCAACTTTGGCAAAATTTCCAAAATCCTCCCGACGCCCCGATCCCCGCCGATGAATGGACACGTGGCATCTTTTGATTGGTCGGCGGGGTTGTGCTTCCATTTTTTCCTTTGACACATTTTGACCAAACGCCAAAAACTTGAAGTCCCTCTGATGCCCGCCGCTCCGCCTTGACACATGGCATCATTTCATTGGTGCATGCTTTAGGTGTCTCTTTTTCCTTGTGGCAGCTTTCGAGCTGAATTTTTCCTTTGAGTTTTTAACCCAAAAAGGGTTAAGTGCCAAACATTTTCCCGCCAGCCCGCCAATGCATTTCCTTCCTTCGTAGGCCTGTGGGCCACCAAATGACTTTACACCTTTTAGCTAAAGGGCTAAGTGGGAAAATTTCTCCGCTGGCCCCGCCTTGGGGAAAATTTCCTTCAAACTCCATCGATCCATAATTAAAAAATACAAGGATTTAGGAGGACTTCTTTATCTTTCGGAAAGGGGAATAAATTATCTATCTATCAAGCCATTTCCAGAATATTTTGAGTGCTTGAAATGTGTGAAAAATTAATTTGAAGCACAAGCAAGGAAAGAATGGAGGCAAGTTATCCAAAATAAGCAGGGGTTCATTTTGGATAACAATTTTAATGGCTCGGAGGGGTCATCTACCTATTAGATGAATGATCGGGCTTCCTTTTGAAGCATCCATTGGGAATAGAGTCAATATTTATAACCAAATCTGATCTCGAACCATGAAATTGACCTCACGAGCCCCTTGAAACCCACTTGAAACTGGAGCTTAACTTCACCAAAAGCCATTGAATGCACTATGCAAAGAGCAACCAAAACAACACCAAACAACTACGTACAAAGTGGAAATCATACATACCCTAAGTGCAATATGTAGAGTGTGAACAAGCACTTCTTCTCTCGAAAAAGAACCTACCTACACTACTCTAACCAAGAGCAAAGGAGCTCAAACAAAGCCTGCAGAACGGCAGGGAGAAATAGCTTCCTTTCCTCAAAAATGGCAGCCATGCAATTGATCGACACTAAACATGGCTGGTTGGATGAGTGAAAAAATAACTACAAGTTGATCTTCCACCCAAATCATTAAGGTGTCAATCTGAAAAACAAAAACAATACCTCTTTTAGTTGTAATGCATTTGGATTGAAGAGGCATTCATAGTTGATCCTTGGTACTTCAGATAACATCCTCATGCTTAGAAGCAAGCATGACCGGTGGTTGTGGCTTCTCTTTTGGCTCCAATGAAGCCAAGTATTTGATAGGGCATGGTCTCGATCCATTTGATATGCCCATAGCTCGATTTTCTCCTACAAAAATGGAATCTTCTTATAGACCTTCTTAGGTAGATGATGTGGAAGGAATGGTGGAGTTTCTCTGCTCTTTCTCTTCCTCCTCCAGTGAAAGAACATGGAAGATTTAAATCTCCCCAACTTCATTCCAAAAGGCTGCTATAAAGTGCAAACTGCTGCAAATGAATGCTCTCCTCCATGATAGTGGGCTCATGTGCTTGGAAGGTGGATGATGGAGGAGAAAATGGTGTGATTTCAATCGGTTCTTCTCCATCAAAACAGTCCTCACGAATTAGACAAATAATCTACCTCTTTTCTCGTCTACGCTGAAAATGATCAACCTCCTCCATGATGTTCTTTTGATCTACAACTTGATCACCATGGTTATCTTCATTCTCCAACATTGAGTTTGAAAGATCAAACTCTTCTTCAACACTAGAACTCGAAAGATATGAAAGGAAGGAAGAACTGAAGGTTCTTCTATAGCCTATTTTGTGCTCAAAGCCTTTGGATCTACATTTCTCTCCTCCTTATCCGAATGTACTCCTCTTCTTTTGGATTTGGAGCTGCTTCTCCTTCCTCTATGCTTGAAGACCATATTGCTCTTGATTTAACTCTTCATTTCGCATGAAGTTTGTCAAATCAAACTTTCCCATCTGCTGCTCTAGAGGACAAGTTGGGGCTGTAATATTTCTTTTATAGCTTTCCTCCATCATGGGTTCATTGACCAAATCAGACCTTCAAATGAAAGAAAGAAAACATCAATGATGTCTTCTTATTCTCTGCTACAAACTCGATTTGGTTTCTTCCATATGCTCCTTTCTAATGGGACTTTGAGCTGATTTGTTTTCCTCTTCCATGACTGATTTTGCAGCTTGGATTAGATCAACATCTCCTTCTAGCAGAGTGCCAACATGGACACTACACTCTGGGAAACTTGACTATTGGTCTTCTTGCTTCTCTTCTGCTACAAAATCAGCCTTGGCCACCACTTGTTCTTCAACATTTACCTCCTCTGTAGGCTTAACCAGAAGGGATCTTTGTAATCCTCAATCTAAGAGCTAAGCTCACTAAGCTCTTACCCATTTCTTCTTTGCATGGTTTTGCTTCTTGTTTTCCTTCTTGAGTGATTTTTGCAATTTATTCTTCCCTACATGGAATTGGGAAGACAAGAGGAGAAATAGGTTGGATTTCAACCAATTGTGCATTTGTTTGTGGTGGTGGAGGAGGTAGAACTTCTTGTTTCTTTGGAGGGGAAGGTATTTCCTTTTTCTCTTGTGGAGGGGATTTGGATTTGGAAGAGAAGAGGGAAGAAAATATGAGATAAGATGGAAGAATAGGGATGGGGGAATGGTTTTCACAACTGGAGCAGCATTGGCTGGGCTTACAACTTGATACTGCTGAAATGATGAAGTTTGAGATGGAGAAAAAGAAGGACAAGGAGTTGTTGAATGACTTACCCATTGACAAGGTTGATTCATACTTTGCTCATATGTCTCAATTCCCTCAATCCACTTTGCAAGTTGAGGTAGTGTTGCAACCATGAATTCCATCTTGTGATGTCTTGGAAAAGGGCCAACCCATGGACAAGGTGCCCTGTAACCAATTCTGAAAGCCTTCATTTGTGCTTGAGCTCTGGATTGCACCATGTTTTCCTCCATTTTTTGGATCTTCTCCAACAAATCTGCACTTTCCATTTGACTGTTGTTATTACATGTGTACTCTTGCTCTTAATATGTTTCATAACCAAACTAATTTTGGTATTTCTCATATGGGTACATATATTGATTTTGAATTTTCTCAAAATGCTAATTTGAAGGAGTTGCAAAACATATTGGAGGTGGATTGTTCCGCAATTGTAAATGTGAATTCCATGATGGAAATGAAGTCATGATTGCACAACTTCATGGAATGGAAAAGAATGAAAGAGATGGAAAGAAGAATGGGTGAAAGTGAATGGAAGACAGGTCTACAACTCAGAGAATATGTTGTAAACCAGATGGAGTCGCCAGATGTGCAATGTGAAGCTTCTCATAAGCTGGAAATTTACAACAAGTCCACATCAATCTTGTTGCAATGAAGTGAAGACCTCTAAGGTCCCACCTAAGCGTGCCAAAACTGTTAGTGCAAATTCATAGCACTCCTAGATGTTTCTCGATTTCTAGTTTGATATGGGCATCCGGTGTGATTGCACAACATTTAATTTTTCCCCAAGTGTGGGACATGCAAAAATGGGAAAAAACTCTTCAAGAGAAGGTTGGTTTCTCTTCCTAATCTACCTCCCATGAGCTATTCCAATGCATGCCAATTAATCTAATCATTTTTGAGCTATCCAAGGAGACATGGAAAGAGAGAATGCAAGAAAAATGAAAGCCTACACTAAAATGGTGATACACCGAGAAGGAAAATGTGAAACACTCTAATGAGGGAGAGCGAAATAGAGGAAAGAAGGCGGGAGGTTAGGCGAGTGTGACATGAGACCCGGATCTTCAAATCCGCCATTAAATCTCCATGAAACACAACATCCTACACTTGGAAATATGGAATATGTATGCATAAAGAAAATTTGGAGTGGAGAGGCATGGGGAAACAATAAAACACGAGGAAGGGTTGAAAGAACACCACAAAACATGTTTTTTTATTGCTCAAAATGCACACAGACCATTACATTGTTTTCTCGAGGCACAAATAATTTTTCCAAGTGCAAGAGAAGGTTTGGTAGCTCAAAATGGAGTTAGGAAACAATTTGTGAGTTTCCCACATCCCATAATGTCTCTTCTTTACAAATGAGCCAAAATTGGCCTTTAACGATGAAGCAGAAGACAAGGAGAAAGGAAAACGTGAGAAAGATTGATTTGAAAGCTCCACCACCCAACTAGATCCATAAAAATGGTAATGGTGCCCTTTACGATCCATTTTTCAATGTATTTTCCCATCTTTGGAGAAGAATGGAAGCCATACTACATTAAAACACGGTAGTTGAATGTCGGTTCGCTCCTTTTCCATGCCTGAGTTATTTTTATATTTTCTCCCATCAATTTTGACCAAAATTCAAAATTCAAGGTTTCATCATGTAGAGTATCTCAACATATTTCAACGCCACCAAAATCGTGAAAACCAAGCTCTAGATCGAAAGATATGGCTCTCTCGAAGATTTAGAGAAAAATTAGGGAAAAATCGGGCTAGTGGGCAAAAATTGATTTTTAACCTTTTTGAAAATTTGGAAAAATTTCAAAAATTCTCTGCGGACGCAGCTCCATTGTGACACATGTCACCTTCGATTGGATACGGGATTGAAACCAACATTTTACCTTTTAAGGGCAAAAGTGTAAATTTTTCCAATGTTCTCGACGGCCCGCCAAAGATTTGATGACGTGTCTCGAAATGACATGTGGTGACCTCTAATTCTTTGGGATATGCAGCCCCATTCTTCACTTTTGTGTTTTTACAACTTTGGCAAAATTTCCAAAATCCTCCCGATGCCCCGATCCCCACCGATGAGTGGACACGTGGCATCTTTTGATTGGTCGGTGGGGTTGCGCTTCCATTTTTGCCTTTGACACATTTTGACCAAATGCCAAAAACTCGAAATCCCTTCGATGCTCGCCGCTCGCCTTGACACGTGGCATCATTTCATTGGTTGTGCACCTTAGGTGTCTCTTTTTCCTTGTGGGCTTTCGGGCCAAATTTTTCCTTTGAGTTTTTAACCCAAAAAGGGTTAAGTGCCAAACATTTTCCCACCGCCCGCCAATGCGTTTCATTTCCTTCCATGAAGCCTACGGGCCACCAAATTAATTTTCACCTTTTAGCCAAAAGGGCTAAGTGGGAAACTTTTCTCGTGGGCCCGCCTTGGGAAAATTTTCCCTTTAAACTCCGTCGAGCCATAAGTCAAAAAATACAAGGAGTTAGGAGGACTTCTTTACCTTTCTGGAAAGGGGAAGAAATTCTCTATCTGTTGCAGCCATTTCAGAATATTTTGTGTGCTTGAAATGTGTGAAAATTCAATTTGAAGCACAAGTAAGGAAAGAATGGAGGAAAGTTAGCCAAAATAACCAGGGCTCATTTTGGATAACATCACCTTCTTCTCGTATCTTCACCACGTGATGGAGAACTAGCACTCTCCTCTTTTACTGATTGCGTAATCTGATTTCTATTTTCAGTCCTTTTATTGCTTGTGGATTCCTCTTCTGGACATTCCCAAGACCTATGACCTATAAATTTATTACATTTGTAGCATCTACTTGTAAAACCACTAGTTCCTCTTCCTCTCATGCTATAACCACCTCTGAAATATGGTCTTCTTCCTCTAAATCCACCTCTAAAACTAGTTGTCTATTCTTGAGAAGAACTAGACTCACCTTGTGTTATTTGGGGTTGTCCTCTTCCTCCTTGATATCCTATGCTTCTTAGGTTCCTTCCTCTTCCTATGCCTTGTTGGTTATGCCTCCTATTCAACTTCTCTTCTACTTTGAGTGCAAGTTGATAACACTCCTCTAAATTCTTAGGACTAGCCAAACTCAATTCATCTTGTATTTGGAACCTTAATCCATTGAGATACCTTGTTAATTTATTTTATCATCTTCCATATGTCCTAACCTTATACTCAACTTGTAGAACTCTTCAATGTACTCCTTCACTCCCATCTCTTTCTGCCTCAAATTCTATAATTTCCTATACAAGTTGGTCATGTAGTCACTAGGAAAAAATTTCCCTTCAACTTGGCTACCATTCTATCCCAAGACTTAATCTTGGGTTTTTTCTTCTTCTTCCTCTCTTCCTAGACATAATCCCACTAAATGGATATATGTCCCTTAAGCTTTGTCCTTGAAAATTTCATGACTTATCCTTGGGCACACCTTTAAAATAACAATACTTGTCTAACTCTGCTATCCAATCTAGAAGCTCTTCTCCATTCAAACTTCCTTGCATATGGGCTTAGCTCCTTCACTCTTCACTACCTTGGAAACTCCATTCTTCTCCTTGGGCTTATCTCCTTCACTCTTCACTACCTTTAATAATCTTTCCATTCTCAATAAATGAGAGGATCTTTTTCCTCTTCTTCTTCTCCTTGTGGTCTCAGTCAGTAAGTGGAACCACTTCTTCTTCTCTATCACTCACATCTCATGTTTATACTCCTCTCCTTTGATTAGCTTATACGAGTGAGGAGTTGTTGCAATTCTAGCATCATAGTTGATTCTCATGTTCCTCGGTTCTTGGGAAGGATGACTTCACCCCATCGGCTTATACTCCTCTCCTTTGAAATTAGTTGCAATTCTAGAATCATAGTTGATTATCCCTTTCTCTCTCTATGTTGTTGTATTTCTTCTTGGAGGCATGATGTCTTCTTTTTTCAAACACTTCACCTTCTTCCTTAGAACTGAATTATCCTCTATCTCTTTGTTTCACACTTTTTCCAAGCTCTGATACCACTAATGGTGTAGTGAATGTTTCTCCTTAAACTAACTCACTCACACCTATAGGCTCCAAGGAAAACAGTTCAAAAATTTCACTCAAGCTTGAAGAGATTTCCAATCTGATTCTTAGATTATATGAGCTATGTAATTTACAAAAACTCCCAATTGATGGTAATTCACCCTCCTAAACTTCTAGATGCTTATTTTCAACAATGGTGAAGGTTATTGAATAGGAACTTACCTTGATAATACTATAGTGTTATTCAACATTCACCATTAGACCTCTGTTTTCTCTGTAAGAGATAATTCACCTTTCTTTTACTATTAAGACCTTGAATGTGGTATTCCTATCACCCAATCTACTTTTTCTCTTATGCTAAGAGTCTTCAGACTTCACAATTGACAAAAAAATCATTTATTTGCAATGGCCCTAGTTTTAAATGGTCTACCATGGTTTTCCAAAAAAATTAGTAAGAATAATTTCTTCAAAACTCAATGATTTGGTCTAGTTTGTTTTGCATCCGATTCACAAACCTTATGCAAACATTTCTTCAAATTTTTAGAATCTTTTATTGGTTCGAACTTGAGATTTATAATTTTCCTTCTAGAAACCCTAGTTGCAGGGTTCTCGACAGTATAGACCGAGTAGCAAAATTTGAATGAAACTTACTCAAAGTTTGGTCTTCTTCAAATCTTATGGCCTTGAAAGGAATTTTTTACCTTCTAGGAGCTCGAAAAACACTCATCTCTCTATGAATGATCTCCAACAATTATCCTCAATACGATTAAAGGATGTATTGTTTCAAATACCTTGTTCTATGAGCTTATTAAAAGGATTGTAGGGTTCTAATTATAATAATTACACAAATTTGATTGTCTCCCAAAGATGAAAGTGGAAATGCCAACAATACTCAAGCCTTCGATTTTGATTTCTAAACCTATTATGGAAATCAACACAACACAGAACTCTATCAAGTTCAATTGTCAGCCAATGAACACTTCTCTAAGCCCCGATCAATTTCTCTCTTCACACCACATGTAAGCAAGAAGATATATTGCAACCTTAAACACACAAAAGCTCTCAATAATGAAGGAAATAGACTTAATTTTGCTTAAAATTTACACATACAACTATGAAACTCTCTGTAATTAGTATTCATGCACAGACACACTCTTATCTAATTTATTGAAACCCTCATTCTTTTTGCATTCGATGAAGATTATCAAAAGTAGTTACATTTTAATATTTTATGTCTCTTAATGACAATTCTCATTGAACTAGTCACCTTACAACTAATTCCTAACCACAGTTAAGCCTACTTGATCAAGAATTACTATGTATTTTAAGCATGCATCTCATGGATATAAGAGATGAGTATTATTTAACTATTTAGGACCTCCTAAGTATGATATGCCTAGAACTAACATGAGAACAACATTTACAAATACAAAAAAACCTTTCCAACTAGATTTAGCACTAAATTTGCTCTCAAGAATTCAAATTTTGATTTTGGAGGGAAAATCAAAAATTTGAATTTTGAAAGGATTTAGGCTACATTCAAAGCTTCCAAAGGTGTGTCAAGACATCCCTAAGACTACTAGACACCCTATATACACAAGAAAGCCAAAATTGTGTTTCTACCCATTGGAGAGCTAGATGCTCATCCATCAATGGTGATTGTATACATGGTATTTATGAGGAGTTTCAGGTCAGTTCTTAGAGGTTTGAAAATGTTTCATGGTCCTTGGGAAGCAAGAAGGTGAAGACAAGGAAAGATAGCATAGGTAATTCACTGTGGTTGGAGAGTTCCTAATCTAGAGGATTTTTTGATGTATAGATCTTCCCTAAATCTCCCTAAACCATTACAGTCTTATAGAGCGTTTTGAGAGTTTTTTGTTAATATGTGGAACTTAGAAAACAGAGCTCATACGTAAAATATATTCAAGTCAAATTTTGGCATTGAAATTGGTCAAACATGGTCAACATTCCAATCCGGACGTGACACTTGGAAAAATGGTAAAAAGTGAAAAAAGAGGGTAAAAGTTCATGTTTGAGTGCCTCCGATCTTTGACCAATAAAAAATTTAGTGGGCCCCACTTTTTATTGGCTGGGGGCCCTCAACAGGTTCAGCACACTCTTTTGTAGAGGGGTGCCTTTGTCGCCTTTACTTCATATTACCATTAACAAGTTTTTGATTATATATGTCATCTATCTCTATAACTTTCCCAATGTGGGACTATTTTTATGGAGATTTTATATTTTGCATTGCAGGACTCTATTTATGCTTTACAGAGCTCGGGAAAGCTACATTTTAGCTCGATGGGGTGATTAACTCCCCATCGAGTTGATCCCATTATTACTACATTTCTCGAGATCATCCTTATCCACAATGTTCGGGTTTTATCTATTATCTTGGTGAAGCCTATCTATTTACCTTCCACATTATATGGGTGGTTCAACAATACTTGGGTGGATCAACAAACGAGTCAACTCGGCACCATTTTGTGCAGCAACCATATGACTAGATCGCATTGGGAAGTGAAACCAACCTACCGTATCACCAATAGCTTGACATTTTTATGGCATAATGTTCAATGCATAGCTCATTCGAGTTCAACATCTCGACCCATTATTGGTCGTGGCAACAAAATAGTTGCAGATGTGGCTATATGCCACGGGTTAGATAGGCCAAAATCCTATTTTAAACACTATCCTCGTCTCCCATGCCAAAGATATGGAATCGATCCCACTTAGTGCTAAATAGTTGGTGATAAAAGTGTAAAAGCGGAGTAAACTTGAACCTGCGAGCTCTCCATTACAAGTGGATTTCCCCAACTAACTCACCACAGGGCTTGGTCAAGCTAAAAACTAGCTCGTAGGTATTTAAATAGTGATAGACAGAGATAGGACTTTGTGGGGTAAGGAAATAGGTAATTTGCATTCAACTGGAGTTTTGAGGAACTTAGAGGCAGAATCAAGACTTGGTGTAAAAAGAAAAGTTTCTTGAAATTCATGACAAAGACAATGGTGGTCTTATTTTTCCATGAAGTGTTGTATATTTTCTGTTGTAGGAATTTTTCTATCGTATTTGCACAGGAAAAGCACTATGGAGCACTTATGAAGCCATGGGTAAATTTGTGAACAGTTTCTGACAGAAAATCGAGTTCCCAAACCTGTTTCTAAGCTTCATATTCGGTATAAAGGTCTATTTTTCATTATAGAAGGGTTAATTGTACTTCTTGGGAAATAATAGATCAATTCATGACTACTTGAATTTGGAGATGTAGCCTTTGGGTGAACTCCATTAACAATCTGGTTTTTAAGATTTATTTAAGTTTTGTGAAGTTTTTGATTAGATAAAATTCATCATTTGGATTAATTTGATAAAGAAAACAATTAAAATGGGAAATTGGACTTAATTGGAAATTTCAGTATCCATAATCCACAAAGTTAAAAATGAATGCACATTTCAATTTTGGGAATTAAAACAAATTGAGTGCATTGTCAGATTCAGCTTGTTATCAAAATTAAGGATTTGTAATATTTCCTTTGATTTTGAAGTTGAATTTTAAAACGATTAATTGATCGTTAAGAAGTGTTTTGAAAATTGGGGTTTCAAAACACCCAAATTGGTTTAATTAAGCACTCTTGATCAATTTTAAATTTGGAAAACTTAGTATGTGAATTTTTTTAAAGTACATAGATAAACTAGTACCATTTTCATATCAAATCCCATGTCTATTTAAGCTATATGGTGAGTATTTATAGTTATATGATGTTGTCATGATGCTTCATGACACAGTTTAGGTCATTCGAAGAAAATTTTCAAGATACATGATTTTTGGTAAAACATGGCTTTCTAGAGTTTGTTTTTATGCTAAAAGTGGACCTTATGATGCTCATTGTGGATTGAATGTTTTTATAGGACCTAGAGGATTTTAGGGATGTTTTTAATGAAACTAAGAAGGTTTATAAAAAATAATGAGGTGGATTTATCATCACATTTTTATGAATGATCGTTAAGAAGATAAGTTTCTTTAAAACCCTAGCTAAACCCTAGCTAAAAGTGACTTGGAGAAAAAGGAGTGTACTAAGCCCATTTTTATTAGTGTTGTAAAATTTATGATTTTATGTTGTATAGGAATCCTCCAGCTTTCTAAAAAGGTAAGATAGAGCTTGTGATTGTTTGTGGGCCCCACTCAAAAATTCTAGTTTCTTAAGAAGTTTGGTTTGTGGAAACGTTTCTCAAAGAAGGTGCAAAATAAATTGACATCATTTTATCCTAGAAGAGTTATTATATATTTCAATGATATTTTCATATCATGGTTGAGGTCCTAAATGGAAAAGTGTGCCCTATTTATGAGGACTGGTTTTTGGAGCAATCTATGGTAAAAGTGGATTTACAGGAGCTACAGGTGGAGTTAAGACTTGGTTAAAAAGTTTTTTTGTGATCCTAGTTCAGAGATATTTCCATTTATATTTTAAACTTGATTTTTTTAATAATGGAAAGAAATTTATGACCTATTATTTGAAGGTAAAATCTAGAGGATTCCTAATTAAGCATGGTCTTGAGTAGCTTCATGAGGTTGGTGATTATTTTTGAGTTTATTCCTATTGGTTAAAGGTTTCTCAGTGCTTATGAAAAATTTCTAAGGGTTTTCTATGCTTTGGTTAAATTTTGAAGTGATTTTGGAGGTGATGGATCAAGTTGACCTCAAGACTAGTTCTTGAGTCCTAGAAGCCTAAATGAGTAGTTGCAGAGATGGACTTAGTTGAAGGCCTTACACTTAGATTTGGAAGGAAATGTAAGAGGTTATGGAAACCATATTCAGATGGATTTTTTATGGTGTATGGTTTGTCTCATGATGAGGATATTTGATAGGTCATCCAACTAATTAGTGAGGAAGAAGGTTTTTGGTTTTCGGGATTGCTGCGGCTAGAAGAGGAGGTAGAATACACTTGTTTTGTATTGGTTGATCTTGATATAATTTAGAGAGTTGAAGGGATTAATTTTAGTTCCTATTTAATTAATTTTGAGGTCTTGAAAGTGATAGAAATGGTGTAAACTAGTTGAGTTCTAAAACTACTTTTAGGCAAACTTAGTTTGGTGAAGAGGAAAGTGAGTGTGGTTTGCATATATGGATGTTTCATGAGCTATAGAAAGAATGGATGTTATCTACAGGTTATTTTATTTCTAATTATTGGTTACATTCCATAGTTTAGATGTTCTTGGGTGATCTAGAGCATGATAGGTGAAGACTAGTTCCTGAAACAATTGTTTTAAGAAGGATATGAGCCTTCTTGGTAGTGTTATGAAGAATTTGATTGGTTCAAGATAATTTACGACCATGGATGATGTTTTTATGTCATATTTGATTTTTTAGCTATTTTATGGCTTTAATAATCATGGTGATGAGGTTTTGGTCTTTGGTGAATTAGGTGATGGGGTTTTGAGCCATTTATGGGCTTGTTTGTGTGTTTGAGCATGAACGACCTATATGGGTCCATTTTATGAATTTGAATGAGTTTGTTGTTATATTTTTAGTTTTTTTTGGAGACAATTGATCTATACCAACCTATGATGTGTTTATTAATTGAGAAGCATATAAAGGTGTTTGTTTAGTTCATTTTTGAACTAGGTGAAAGAGAAGGAAAAGGTGCAACTCAAGTTTGTGATTGAAACAGGTATGAAGAAATATATTCAGATTTGAGAGAGAGTGTGACATGTTGAGGAATTTTATAGATCATGTGTGCAATGGTTTGAATCCAAGACAAGTCATGAAAGAGTGAGATAGAGTGAGTTGAAGGAATGAGGGTTTAGAGGTGTGTGTGAGAGAGAGCTGAAATTGTGATCTCCATAGTTGTGGAAGAAAAAAAATTAAGATATATTCATCTTCATATGGTTGATTTGGTTCTTTATCATATTAGGGGTTGTAGCCTCCTTGTGGAGTGGGTGCTTCACTAAATTAGGGGTTGGTGCTCCTTATAGGGTTATTGCTCTACTAAGCTAGGGGTTGGTGCTCCTTGTGAAGTTAGTGCTTCACTAAATCTCTTTGCTTTGTGTCATATAAGTAGATTTTCAGTGGGTTTTTCTTCCCTTTAGGGTTCCACTTATATATGGTGTTCATGTGTCTTCTTCTTTGTTTCATGATCTTTTGAATGCTTAATACACACCTAATGTGCTCATATGGTTATGGATGTTAAATGGATGAATGTATGTGATGGTAAATGAATTGAAATTTTTGTAGGAATGATTTACCCCCTATCATTCCATTTTTCTTCCAACAATTGGTATCAGAGTTAGTCCTTATGAAGCAAGTTTTACAACTTGAAGGACATCCTCTTAAAGAACATGTATGGCAGATAGTCTAGCTCAAGTTGAAGATAATCCATTGGTCAAAATGAGAACTTGTTTGAAACCCTTAGGGTTTGACATATGTAAATCCATATATGAATTTTTACTCCATCTCCAATAGGTATAGATGATGATAAGTTTCATGAAGGAGAAAAAGCATGTTTTTGTGTTGTTTTTGAAGCAAGTTTTCTAATGGCAAAGATGAAGAGCTAATAATTGATTATGAAGATGACCTAGAAGTTTATCCTAATGAATGTGACCTAAAATAATATGGTGAAGTTTTTTATGATGCCTTAGGAGGCCGAGCTTGAGGTTGTTTTTGAATCTCTCAGTGTAAAGGATGATGTTGATGTGTGTCATGCTCTCTCAACCATATTCATGAGCTATGAAGAATCTAAAGTAAACCCTGAAGTTGAAGATAGTGTTAATGGAGAAGATGTGTTTTCATCTATACAGGAAGATGAAGGGTGTCATGATGATGTAATCATGATGGAAATCAATGAAGTCATCCTAGATAACCTTATGGTAGAGATAACTAGTCATGAAGTATAAATTGGTATAGTTGAATCTATGAATATGATGATTCATGGAGGGTTTGAGGCCAAGAAGGGTTTATTTTCCCAAGATAACATCAAGTTTCATCATTTCTTCAAATAAGGTATGATCTTTGTAATGAGTACTCATTTTCATTCAAGCTAAGGGATCATAGGACAATTGACAAGTGGAAGGTGTATGAGTGTTCAAGATCTAAATCATAGTTTGAACAAGATGAAAATAAGGTATGAAGTGTTATCATGGTCTGTTATGATGAATTTTTCATTATCATGGGTCTTAGAGTCTATATATGTCATATGGTTGTAAGAGTAATTCATTTTTTTCATAAATTTTGTATGTAGGCGCATGGATAATTGAACTCACTATCAAAGTTTTTTTTGTCTAGAAGTCTTGCTAGTATTCAATCATGTCTCATCAATGTTTTTTTAGTGTTATATATCATGATAGAGTCTGAACCAAGAAGATAAGGATGAATGTAAAAGTACTCCATGTGTCAAAGTATGGAATCTCGAAGAAGGTATGAAGATTCTCATGGAATTTTCTGTTATGGGAAGAGAGTATGATTGAAAGAATGAACTTGAAGTAGACTGAGTGAAAAGTGACTTAAATCCTATGCATTTAAGAAGTTTTGTCATGAGTCAAGATAATAAAATATGAGAAGAGGTTTGTGCATGAAGATAATGAAGTTTCAAGTTATTATTGTGATGGTCCTATTATCATAATATTTTTTTATCTTGGAATATGTTGTCCTTGAAAGGTTTATGCTTAGTATTGGTGTGTTTATCATCAAAAGGGAATGGTCTTCACTTGAGAATATAGTCATTAGTATCATGATGAGTCAAAAAGGGATTAAGATATGTCATTGTGCATGCTTCATGGAGTCATTATGCATTGTATCTAAGTCTTTTGAAACACAAGGAGAGTTGTGTCTTGTTATATTACTTTTTCATGGCTCAAAGTGTCATTGGAAGAAGCCAAAGCATGTGATAGAATAAAAATTGTGAATAAATACCTACATGTATATGTTTATGAAACTTTGAGATTACAGAGTGACAAGGTCAAGATAGAGTATTGGATCATTAGCTGAGGGGAGAAAGTATAGTACATGAGCATAGTGATTTCAAAATTTAGGTACTCCTTTCTCATCAAAAGGATTCGTGAAGACGTCAGAAAGTGTAATAAGTGTCATCTTGATTAAGGGTGTGTGTGCACATTATGGTCTATAATGCCTCTTAGATATGAAGGTGTCAAGACATATTCTTTCATCAAAAAGGTTATATGAAGCATGGCAAGGAGTCAAAAAATTTATTTTTGGCAGAAGGTAAGATCCTCAGAGAGTTCTTAGAGTACTTCAAAGTGTGTGAATGAATAGTGGTTAAGGAAAACATTGTAAAAAGACTAACAAGATTGTGAGAGTCAAGAAGGAGTGATCTCAGTTTGCTTGAAGAATCAACAAATTTTACAAAGGTACAATTTGGTAGTACTTTATATGTATGAAGATGTCTCTAAGTTTAATCATGCATCATGGATTCTACATCAAGGTGATTAAGCACAATAGGGTCTCGAGAAATGTCAATATAAAAAGGTTTAGATTTTTTGAATGAAGTAATACCCTAGATTTTAGTGCATGAAGAATAAAACAAGTGAAGTTAGTGGTATTTCAAATGCCTCAAAGCCAAGGTATGTATTTATGTGATTAATTGTGTGGTATATAGCAGTGTATCATGCATAAGTATTATGTATCAAGAAGTCTTGCCAAACCATTCATGCCTGAGATGGGAAGTTAAAGCATGGTAAAAGTTTGTAAAATTGGGTAGATGTGTTCAATATGCCAAGTACATATTTTGATTTAATTATTTAATTCTATCTTGGAAGGATTTTGAGTATGAACCCAAGTCATGAGTCAATGGAGGTTGATTTTTCCCCAAAATGTTGTTTGATGGTTTAAAAGTACATGAAGGATTGTGATCTCTAAAAAGTTGAAGAATACGTGCCTTTCTAAGAGGTTCACAAGATCTAGAGGATGAAATTTGACAAGACAAGGTATGATATCATGATTGAATAAACCATGTGTAAGGATTCATGGAGAAACTTGAAGTGTTCGAGTTGAAAAGAATGAATTTTAAAGCTTAAGTGTTGAGTGGACTTTCATGAAGTACCTTTTCATATTGAAGACTTGAAAATGTTGTTAGTTTCCTTGATTGTTGTGCTAGTTGATATAGTTGTATCTCAAAGGGAGTGCGTTTGTTTAAGAATTTGTAAAATGTCATGAAGGTTGTTGATAATCAATAAGGTTGTGTAAGCCTTGGGTCTCATATCTCGAGAAAGGTACAATGAACCTTTTATCATATTTTCAAGATTGAAGACAAAAATAAGGTATGAAGATTGTTCTAAGCTAGTAGATTTGGTGGATCATTATCTCGGGGAAGTTTAATGAATTTAAAAGAGTAAACATGATACTTTAAGGATGAATTAGCATTTAGAGGTGAAATATGGACTATGCATAAGTATGGTCTTGATTTCAAGTTTTGTAACATGTGCTTACTCCTGACAATGTTGCATCAAGAAGAGAAGAGATTCAAGTATGGACACGAGAGGTATAAATGTGCACAGATTGAATAGTTGGGCCAAGAAAGGTCTTGAGTTTAGGATGACATTAGGACTGTGTTTACAAAATACAAGGGGAGTGTATCATGTTTAAGCTCCAAAAGCATGTGTTCTGTTGAGTACTAGTTGTCCTTAAATATAAGGAGCTAAAAGGTATTGCCAAGTATATTTGTATGAAGTTTATTGATATAAAATTGAGAGTTCTATGAATCTAAATTAGAACAATTACATTAAATAATTGTAGAAAGAAATAATAGACATGAAATAAAGTTGTAAAGAAAAATATAATAAACATACTATATTATTGATTTAATAATTCTGGAGCAATTTATATAGTGAGTGAGCTTACAATATATAGCCTTTCCATTTCCTATAAACAAGGAGATGAGGCTTACCAATAACATCCCACTAATCTCTCCTAGAGAATCTCTCCTATGATCACTCACCATTATTCTCTCACATATTCAACCAAGATCTCCACAAACAATTATATATGTGAGTTGTTCTCACTATTATAATAATCTATATGAGTTGTTTATTCCAACTCACAACTATTTATACTCACACATTATAGTATTAATATGAGTTATATTAACTCATTATTAATAATATATAATTTAACTAATATCACTCAAACTCACTAATGTAATATATGAATATTACATTTAACCCTTACAAATAATAATGTGAGCACTAATCCTAAGATTATTCCTAACATTCCCCCCTTAGTGCGAACATGGGGAAAACATTATTTTGTACCTGCTTATGTTTTACATATGGTTTTACAACTTGGCTAACCACCAACCACAAATGAATTTTTTTCTAGTGGAACTAATAACCACTCTATAGAGGTTTTCTAGGAGAACCACAAACTCCCAAGAAGGTTTTTAATGGAACCAACAACCATAAAATGTTTTCTAAGAGAACCAAAAACTCACAAGAAGGTTTTCTAATGGAACCAACAACCATTTCATAGCAGCATACATATTTAGTTCACATCACCTTCTTACATTCAAGGGAAAATACAAGAAATTTCTCACACATTACAATTTTAAAGGTATGATCCATATGTTCTTATTTGTATAAAGTAAAGATTAAAAACAAAAAAAAAAATAAATTCCTCAAATTCATTATGTGGCCCCTACACTTGCGGCTGGCGAGAGGTCACTAATTGACCTCCTTCTTTCATTTCCTCCTTCCTCCATCGTCCAATATTTGTTTCTTAACTCAACAAAAATCATTTTGAATCTTAGTTTAAAAAGCCCCATCTCAATTTGAACTTGGAAAACTTGAAAAACTTATTGAGAATAAAAGAAAAATCTCATGTTATTTTTACACATTGATCATTGGTGATCGTTGAATATACAATGATTGGAGAAGAATCTATGGTGATTAGGTAGATTCGATGGCAATCAAGAAAATTCAATGGTGATCAGGTAGGGTAGAGTCAATAGAGATCCCTATGTCACGACTCCATAATTGAAAACGTGATGATGGAAGCTCCAAAACTCTCATATCTGCATCTTATAGGTCACGGTTTTGTTTCTGATGACTCTTATAGCTCTTCCTAACCTACTTTAATACCAGATGATATTAAATTGAGAGTTATATGAATCTAAATTAGCAGCAATTACATTAAATAATTGAAGAAAGCAATAAGATACATGAAACAATGTTGCAGAGGACAAATATAATAAACATACTATATTATTGCTTTAATAATTATGGAGAAATTTACATAGTGAGTGAGCTTAGAATATATAGCCTTTCCATTTCCTATAAATAAGGAGATGAGGCTTACAAAAATCATCGCACTAACCTAGAGAATATCTCTTGTGATCACTCGTCATTATTATTATCACACATCCCACAATATCTCCACACATAATATCTACGTGAGTTGTTCTCACTATTACAATAATCTATATGAGTTGTTTATTACAACTCATTTACATTTATTTATACTCACACACTATATTATTAATATGAGTTATATTAACTCAATATTAATAATTTACAAATTAACTAATATCACTCAAACTCACTAATGTAATATATGAATATTACATTTAATCATTACAAATAATAATGTGAGCACTAATCCTAAGATTATTCCTAACATTGACATATTACGAGTAACATGTTGAGAGATGTGATGGTGTGTCTCAGGTGTATGGATACCATTACAAGACTAAAACAAGTTATTTATGGTCCTTCATATGTGTCTAAAAGGACTATTTTGGAAATGTTCTTGAAATTATTACTAGCATATTGAAAGATTGGAAGCCCTAACAGGTGTGATTTCATAAAATGGAGGTATTATATATGAAATTATGCTTTAGGACTATGTTGGCATGTTTGATCTATCTACATAGCATCTCATCAAGGTATGTGGCCTAATTCTCATATAGATAGTTAGATAGAGATGACATAACTTTAGGAGGAGCTATAAGGTAATGTCTTATGTGAAGAATGTGATTCTATTGCCTTGCAAAATTTGTCAAAATTGATCTTTAAAAAATGGTTTAAAACTCTTAGTACTACAAGGTGCTTCTAGTTTGTAAAAGGAACAATAACCAGATCATACCAAGCCAAGAACATAGATGCTAATCAAATACCACAATAAATAAGATGAAAGTAATTCACAAGAATAATTTTACATAAACCTTTGCAAATAAATGAGCAGCAATATCATATATTATTATGGAACTCAATGAAATACAATGAGAAAGGTCTTGCTTATATAGGAAAGGAATAACAATCTAAGAACTAGTCAAGGTCGTAGATCAAGTCATAAATCAAGGAAAGAACTAGTCATCAAAGAACTAGTCAAGACCATAGATTTAGGAAATAACTAGACATCAAGGATCTAGTCAATACCATAGATCAAGGAAAGAAATAGTAAATACCATAGATCAAGGAAATAACTATACCTAACAACTAGATAATATCCCCTTAATATCTAAATAAATAAAAATAAATATCCACACACATAAGTGGGTGAGGATAAATAAAATAAAGATAAATAAAGTACCTAGGTGAACATGAGCTAAGGTAAATACCTACTCTAACACCCCCCTCAAGTGAAGCTAGGGGCCCAAAATAAAAGTGGCATATCCATAGTATGAGTCCCAACAACTAGGCTTGATGAGGTACTCATGTAAAATATATCCATGAAGAAATATCAAACCAAAAGAAGGAAAGAATCTTTCTAAAAGGAAAGAGAAAGAAGAAGAAGAAGATGTTCTCACAAACACCCCCAAGAACAACTTCTGAAACCCCAAGCATGCCACATGCAACTCAAGGTAGTGAGGTGATGCAAAATACTTTGTAAAGATGTCTGCAACCTGCTATTGAGTCGGAATGTACTCCAAGCAAAGAACTTTATCTTGAATGTGTTGATGAATGAAGTGGATGTGTATCTCAATATGCTTGGTCTATTGGTGCTCAAATGGGTTGCGAGAAATGTGAATTGCACTTTGGTTTTCACACCAAATTATAGTCGGTGAATCATGTGGGAATCCAAATTTGTGATGCCATATAATTTTCCTCCGAAGATGAAAGTGTAATAGCTTGTTACTTTTTGCACACCCAAGCAACTAGAGAAGAACCAAGACAAAAAATATAGCCAGAAGTGGAATGTTTGTCATCAATAGAACCTGCCCAATCTGAATCCATATACCCAACCAACTGGATAGAACCCTAGTGTAGTGTAGGCCAAAGTGGGAAGTTCCTGTAAATAACGTAAAATCCTTTTAGCACCCGCGGTGACTACTATGAGGAGAATGTGCAAACCGATATACAAGCCCTACTGCAAATGAAATATCAAGGTGAGTATGGGTCAAGTACATGAGACTCCCAACTAACTTCCTATACAATGTAGGATCAAAAATTGGTGTGGTACATGTGGAAGTAAGAGTAACCCCAGACTGAAAAGGAGATGGACTTGGCTTAAAATCATCCATATCAAAGCGTTGAAGAATATCATGGGTGTACTTTTTGCTGACTCAAATGAATCCTTGAATCTGTTTGAGAAATCTGCAAACCAAGGAAATAATGCAATAACCCAAGATTTTTCATGTCAAATTGTGTAGAAAGAGCCCTCGAATATTTTGTATGTGTGAAGAAGAATTCCAGTAAGTAAGCAGATCATCAACATACAAGACAAGTATCACAATATCCTCACCAACATGCTATAGATATACTATATGATCGGAGTGGCAATAAACAAAACTAGTAGATAGAAGAAAAGAATCCATTTTGTCATACCAAGCCCGAGGGGCCTGTTTGAGACCGTAGAGAGACCTTCAAAGTCTACAAACAAGAGAAGAATCTTGAAAAATCTAGCAGGCTACTCCATGTATATTTCCTCTTGTAGATCTCCATGTAAGAAGGCACTCTTCACATCTATCGGTATACGGGCCACCCTCGATGCAACAAGAGAAAGTACAAGGCATATAGAATCCATTTTGGCAATAGGTGCAAAAGTCTCAGAGTAATCAATACCTTCAACTTGTGAAAAACCCTTTGCAACAAGACGAGCCTTATACATTTCAATGGACCCATCAGCTACGTATTTGGTTCGGTATACCCACTTACACCTAACCATATTCCTTCCTTTAGGAAGAGATATCAAATCCCAAGTATGATTCTTCATCAAAGCGAAGAATACTCAGCTTTCATCACATCATCCAACTCTTGTATCCCATGAGCCTTTAAAAATTTGTGGATCCTCGAAAACGCCCGACACAAAATTCTAGAACTTGTAGAATGTGCGTGATGATGCCTAGTGGGTGGAAGATCCTGTATGAAATGTGTTGCCTCAGAAACTGTAGTATGAGCCCACTTAGGCATAGTGACAACATCAATGGGAATAGGATCCTCAATGGCATCTATAACCTCCTCATAACCTCCTCAAAGAAATTATTCTCAAGATGAGGTGAAGAAGAATAAGGAGGCATGGAAGAAGATGAAGAATCATGAGGAGTGAAGTGCTTATCAAACTGAACATGTGTTCGAAAAAGAACGTCATGAGTATCAGGATATAAAATTTGATAAGCTCTCATGTCCTCACAATACCCTATAAAGATCAAGGGTTTGATCTTCTTATCCAAGGCTTTCCTTTTCTTATTTGGCACAAAGGCCCAAGCATGGCTCCCAAATACTTGAAAAAATGAGACATCAGGCTTAGTGTTGGACCAATCTTCCTCTGGAGTTAAATTCTCAAGTGCTTTATGTGGTGTACTATTCGAATGTAGTTAGCACAATTAACTACTTATGCCCAGTAGATAGGAGGTAAATCTCTAGAATGCATCATACTGATTAGCCATTTCCTTCAAATTTCTATTCTTTCGTTCTGCTAAGCCATTATGTTGTGGAGTATAAAGAACAAAATGTTGATGAATAATTCCTGAGTTTCCAAAAAGTCAGAAAACTTATTTTTGAAGTACTCCCTCATTATCAGTATGAAGGTTCTTTATGCAAGTAGAAGATTGTTTCTTGACCAAAGCCTTGAAGACTTTGAAGTGTGAAAAAACACCACTTTTGTACTTGATAAAATAAACCCAAGTACACCTCGAGAAATTATCAATAAAGGTAAGTGCATACTTAGCTCCATTGAAAGAGTGGGTAGGAAAAACCATCAAGTCACTATGCACAAGCTCAAGTGGTGAAGAAGCTCTCTTAGAAAAATTCTTAGGAAATGGATCTTGGTGTTGTTTCCTAATGCACAACCATGACAAACTCCTTCAAGAAAATAAACTCTAGGAAGACCATCAACCATACCATGAGTGCTCAACTCTTTTAAATATATGTAATTGAGATGCCCAAATCTCTCGTGCCAAAGCTTACTCTTTGAATCTGCATGAGAAACCAATCTTGTCCCTATAGAAGAAGTTTCATCAAAACCCTCAAAGTGATATAGTCTAGAACTATGATCAACATTACCCTAAGCAACAAGTGAATAAGGCTCCAAAAATTTTCGTACTTCCGCCCCATGTGGTGTAAAAGTCACTATTTTCCTTGACCAGAATGACAAATTTGATATACAGAAAGTAAATTTGAAGTGATGTTAGGAACATATAGTGCATCTTGGATACTACCACCATCAAGTTGTATATCACCTTTTCCTTTAACAGAAAGAAAGGAAGAATCTCCAACCTCAATTTTGGAAGTAGAACTCAAACCTAGAGAAACAAAAGACTCCTTGGAAGAATTCATGTGATGAGAAGCACCAAAATCTATAACCCAACTATCTGCAAGTGGTGACTGAGATCTCCCAACAACATTAAGTGATTTTCCATGTTGATTAGAAGGAGGTGGAGTGGAGATAGAAATTTTTGTTTCTTGACTACATCCTCTAAGGCTTGCATTCGCTTATAACACCTATGTTCTTCATGACCACTACCCCCACAAAAAGAGCATGAAAGGCTAGACTTATTCTTAGATTTAGAAGACTCATTGGGTTTAGAGTTGTTTTCTTTGGGTTTAGGATCACTTTGAGATGGAGAAGGGGTGGATTTGGTTTTACTTTTTGGTTTTCTTTTGGTTTTTCCCTTAGGATTAGATGTAACTAATGCCTTATGAGAGGTGGAAGAAGAATAGAATAAGGAGAAGAATAGATCATGATGATTTTTGGTGAAAATATGATTGTATGGATTCTGGGAAGATGTAGAATTCATAAGTGTCAAGAGAGGAGCGTAACAATTACTTAAATAAAAGGACCTCGTACTTTTTATCTTGGGTGTGGTGAATAAAAAGGAATCATCGAGGAAATAGTCATTTTCATATTTGAGTATTATTATATTGATGTTAAGGGATTTAATGAATACTTCACTATGTGGTGAAAGATGCAGCTCTTGGTATGAGGCGAGGAAGAAGATATAGCGATGGGAATTGCTTAGTCACCTTTTTGAGAGAATGAGGTCTTAGAGAAGGGGGAAATTGAGAAATGATCAAATCAATAAGGTTATATTTTTTAATCTAAAGTTTGTTTTTTTCAATTTATCCATCATTTGAACCAAGGATATTAGGTGGGATGTTCTAGACACAATCTAGGTGCCCACTATATCCTTGAGCGAGTCAACAAGATAGTTAAAGCATTAATACTCTCGAAATAGGACACAAGGTAGTTCCTTGAGAGTAGGTATGTTATAGACACCGTGTTCTTAGGAAGTAATAAAATTTCAACAAGTTTTTATCACCTTGAATCTTGTACATAGATCCTAGGTAAGGGAATGTGATGAATTGACATGTAGATGAGACAATTTCATGCATCCAATGTGTCCATTATTGGCCAACAAGGATGTTATATGAAAGAGGAAAGTTGGAGATCATAAATGTAACTTTCATAGTGTGACAAAGAGTGGTAATATGCAAAAATGTAACCCATGGGGGCTATTTACCTTTGGTTGTACCCTTAACATGTGTCATATGTACATTTCAAGTTATTAGTTGAATAACCTAGGGATTTTATAAATTCCAAATAAACCGACACATGGGCCCGGACCTTCATCGACGAGAGATCATTTGACTCGCGTACGTTGTCACTCTTGAATGAGATGAATAGAGGTGGATTTTCTACTTGGAAGAGTAGCTCATAAAATATTACATATTTGATGTAATTAGATTATTTTGGATTGAAACCTCTTTGAATTGTTGAATTATACACTCATCCTATCCATGAAAGAGGAATTATTTCCCGAAGATGTTGGGGATAGGATATTCATTTCAAATAGGAATGTCAAATTATGATGTATAGGAAAAGTTTAGATTAGTTTGAAGAAGGGAATTTGACTTGGAATATTTGAGAGATCCATGAATGGATCCCATTCATCCAAGATAGATGATGAAATGATGGGCTAAACCTGAAAAATCTCAATCTGTATCTAATTTGAAGAGAACAAGGGCTCATGTTGAGGGATATTTTTATTTTTTTCCTAAAATTATACAATATCAGCCATGTAGTATGGAAGAGGAATTCTAGGTGATGCTATCACCCATATATATGTACTGATGGCCATCGTAATTAGAGGTGATATGTTCTATAACATATGACATCATCTCGATTGGTTTAGGATGGATGATGGCATTAGATTAGAAAGGTTTTTCAAAATTTTGGTTTTTTGAAGATGATTCGAGGAAATTTTGACCTATAGGATAGGCCTAAATAGTCTTGAAGAGTCGAGGTTGATAAATTGGGAATGTGGTGTCAATGGTGAAAATCACACATGTCATACCATTTATGCTAATCAAATTATCGACATTCTCTAAGTTAGGATTATAATTGGTTTCTATGGTGTTATGAGAAGATGTTTGTAGTTTCTCATGTCTAGGTTGAGGATTTGCCTCAATCTTGGAATGAATAGGCAAGGGATATAACTAAAATTTAAGTTATTTGGTGACTTGATTTACAACACCGTGTGACAGTCACAATTTTGAGCATGGTCACACACCCCAATGGATTCCCTGTGTCTCTTATGGGTCATACCATCATGATCGAAGCTAGCACCGAGTAAGAAGATATAAGTGAAAGTGTGAAGTGCTTTACAAATCTCATGTGAATGACCCCAATTAATGTGTCACTAACGGAAAATACTCTCATTAAACCATGGAGAGGGGATGATGAAAATACATATAGGAGGAAAGGGGATTATGATACCCTTATTTAGATTGAGGAGGGGTTGGATCAATGTTGTGAATGGTTTTATATAAAGCATTACTAATATCAAGATTTGTGTGACTCTGTTGTCCATAACATTACGAGTTTGGGGTCTCATTAGAACTTATATATTTTTAAGATTGATATTGAGAATGCTTGAGTTGAGGTTTCTTAAATGTGTGAATAAGATAGTCCTCCCTCTTAGCCTACTTGATGGCTTCCTCCAAAGTGGCATGAGAAAAAGACCTAGCCTTGTATTGAAGGTGATGTTATAAGGCATTGAGGAAGATTTTATAAAAGCTATCATAAGAAAATGTATGGTTTCTTTTGTTCATAAAGGTTTTTCCATCACTTGAAGAAGGATTCAAAAATATATATTCTCACCTATTTACAATTGATGAAGATGCTCAAATATTTCTCGGGTAAGTCTTGAGAATGAAATTTCTTGACTATTGCAACAAATTTATTTGGAAGAGTATGGTGCCAATCTAAAGCATCAACCTTAATGGTCTTAATTAAGAGTTTGGTAGTGGTGTATGATTTATCTTTAATCCAATCATTGTAGACATTTTCAAATGCTTTAATGTGAATATTAAGGTTGGTTTACCCATTATAACCAAGAGAAGGGGTGATACCTCCAATATCTATAGTGGCTATATAGGGAACCAAAGGTTCCTTCTAAATAGATTGGAGATCCTTATTGCTTATGGGAGGTTTTAGAATTGGAATCCCATTAGAAGTGGAAATATGAGGCAGGGTGACATTTATTTGGCATCCCCACTAAATTTGTTGATGTTAGTTATTCATGTGATCAAGGTTTGCATTAATTTAAAGGAATTAATTGTTATTAATAGCTTATTGTTGACTCATTTCGTTAATGAGTTGTAAAATGAGGTGTTTGGATCATTACTGAAGGATTTCATGGATGATTTTTATTAGATTGGGGAGTTGTGAAGTGTAACCTGCACATCTCATATGTTAGACCAGAATTTTCTGATTGGTGGTGGTAGAAACTACTTGTTTAGAAAGAGAAATATTATAGGTATAATTAGAGCAAGACATGCTTTGGATTGCCCCATCCAGAAAAGGTTAATCAAAATGGATCTATATTGGTCTAAGCACGATTGAATAGATTTAGGAGGTAGTCTACCAAATTGTGGAAATTTTGGGATGAATTATTTAATTTCATAAGTATAATCAACGTAGATGTGTTATACATTGGAATCCTCTTTCTCAAAGTCTTCCTCTTGGAGTTTATTGAGATGAGATTTGGTATTCCTTCTATTGGTTGCATTTTGGATAATATTCTTTGTGGAAATTTTGGCCATGTTACAATCTAAATAAAAGGGGGTTGGTTTAGGAATTTAATCCCAATTGATGGTTTAGGATTTGATATTTTGATACCTAAAAAGATTATTCATTTTAGTATATTTTAGGAAATAAAAGGAAGGATTTAAGATTGGAATTTTAGGAATATTTTGAATGAATTTGAATGGTTTCAATCATAGATAGGATCAGATAAAATAAGAGATTCTATAAAGTGAAGAAGAATTACTTAAAGGGAAAAGTAAGATTCACATCAGTTCACTAGAATGTATGCAAGTTAAATATGGTCTAATAGAATATACTATTTTTGTTCTTGGTGATATAGATTATGATAAGAATGGGACAAATCTAAGGCCACACACACGATGGTTGTAAGTTGCTAAATGCATGGATATTGAAAGAAATAGTACACACTCTATCAAATATGCGGGGTTCCAAATTATATGTCTAGGATATAGTATGGCATCTCACTAGAATTTTAAATGTAGATTGGACTATATGAGATTGCAAACAAGACATAGATACTTATGTCATGGTTGTAAACATGGATTTTAAGGATCAAGATGTTGTAAATCCCAAAGGGTGAATTGTAAGATAAGGAATGATAGATAATATAATGTAATATATTAACAATATGTGACTCTTTTATAACCTATACATGACTGATAAAATATGAAATAACATAAAGGAAATGAGAGACTAGATATACCTAAGTTCATGCAAATACCATTGTTACATTACTTTCCCCAAGGTTAGTAAAACCTTATAATATATTTGATGTGGGGATTATGAGAAATAAAATAAGACCCTAAAATTCCACTTGTTGGACACTCCAAAGGCTAGGTAGATCATAGTCATTTCAACTCCTATTCTTGAGAATCATAAGGACCTAATGTTCAGTAAAGATAGACTAACTTCAAGACCTTTAAGGCCTTGAAAAAAATTCAAGGCAAGTGAAATAATATCTAATGATTGATGATGTAGTGACGATAAATGTACTCAAAAATACCTATAATAGAGAACATGATTAGGCATTACAATTCCCTATGAACAATAACATTGACCATGTCCAATGTAATTCGGTGTCATAAATCAATGCAAGTGTTATCGACCTTCGTTTGAGTCATTAGATATAGGTAATGCTTCATCATGGGGTCCAAGGGGAAGGTTTAAAAGGATGGATAAATGTGCTCCAAAGCTAATAAAAGGGTATCTAACATTAAAATATAAGTTTTTTGTTAGTGGATATGGATGTAACCGCAAGAGGATGGAAAGGTGGTGTCATAAGGAGGTTGTAAAAGGATAATGGTAAGGGTGTAGAGGTATTGTAACATTGGTTGCACATCAAAACTTGGTCATAAGTATTGTCACTAACTAGCCAATATAATTTTTTCTTGTTATTTCCACTCTCAAAAATATTTGAGAGGACATCACTCTAGGGAATTCAATGCACCAATAATGCATAAAAAGAGAAAAATTCGGTAAGAGTGAAAAATAAGATGTATATAGTACAATATAAAATTTAAATACTTGAATTTTGACCCATGAATTTATGTAATAAATGAAAATATAATAGATACACTAACTTATAATCTTTGGCCCATAAATCAATGTAAGCAAAAAATATAGAAATAAATGAAGTAAAACAAAATAAATTACTCTAAATTTTGATTTATATTTGCATAAACTAATACTATAATTACCTTCCACTAGTACTTTCTCACGGTAGTTTCAACACATTTTTCGTGCCCTAGACATAATATGCAACACATATCCCATTGGTTTTGTTCCCTTAATGTAATCTGCAACACAAATACTATATGGTTTTGAATTCAAATGTTTTTGAAATTGTTTTATTTTCCCTTAGAAAATGCAGATTACAAATTCTCCTTATTTATGTTTGATTGTTTCCACCTTTTAACATAAGTGGGTCTAGTCTTCAAACACTGTATGTTTTCCTTTATGGATCATCCAAAATAAAGATTCATTCCCTATATTTGGTACATAAAAATCTCCCTCCATAGAAATCATGCCCTAATTTTAGAGATTGGTCCCCATACAAATCGCCATTGATTTTACCTCAAAAAAATTTATGTACAAAAAAACATCAACAACTCATGTGCCCTAGGAATAAATAAGTTACTATTTTTTCTTGGTTACAAATTTGAAATGAATATAAATTCCTTCTATGCATGAAAATGATAGAAAATCGCACAAATATGTGCCATCACATATATAAAAATGACATAAAATCACATAAATTTTTACCCTCGCATTTTTACAACTATTGTAAAAAAATAAAAATGCACTAATATGTGCCCTAATGATTTTTTAAAACACATATATTTCTATAAATATATGTCGAAATAATGAAAAATAGTCAACCATGTGATCTCACATATGAATGACATTATTTTGGTCATTAAATATGCTAATATTCCCTTAAGATGAGTGAAATTAATAATTGATGTTTACACTAAATGTAATTGTAGAAATCTTGATTTTCATATCAATGGCGACTCGTAAATTTCCGGATCATGTATATTAACTCTATATCAACTAAATTTTTACCTCTTTAATTTCCATAATAATGAGTGTTATAAATTGTAACCTCTCACTTCTTCTATCTCTTCTTCCTCTCCTCATCATTTGTACCTCAAATGGCTTTCCCAAAATTTAAACTTCTTTGTCTTCATTCCCATAGTCCATACCTTCTTAGTATTCCAACTCTAAACTTAATTAACATCAATGGATCCGATACCAATGTTAGAAGATATGATCACAAAAATAATGAAGACAAATGAGAAAATTTCAAATACACATTGAGAGGTGTTTATTTCTTATATTTTTTATGTTGAAATAGGTTACAATATAGTCGGGAAATTCATAGCTAAACATTAGTTAGTTGATAATTAATCTTCATTAAACATTGAATAATATACTTCAATAATTCTAACCATATATATAAATCTTGACCCAAACCCAAGTTCTTGTAGCATTGCGAGGATAACTTCCCATTGATTCTATCATAGGATTTATCAAAATATTTTTTTATGAATCGGGGTTTTCTTTTGTGAGGAATGATGCCCTTCCATCCCTTCCTAAACATCAATAACATTATTCAAGATGTAGTTATTGTAAGTTCTTAGGTTTTTGGATGAACTATGTCAAGTTTCTTTCTCTACATTTTGGGTCGCATCCACATGAACCATCATCAAGAGAATAATGTGAGAAGAAAGCAGACTTAATCTCAATATAAAGTGTAACAAAAGTAGTGTGAAATGGTCAAAAATTAATTTAAGAAGTTTTTAACTAAAGATCTTAGTAAATGTGTAACCCATTAAAAAGAGGTGCAGAAAGGAATGACAACCAGATCTTACCAAGCTAAGAACACGATGCTAATCAAACACCACAATCAATAAGATGAAAGTAATTTGCGAATAACTTTACATAAACCTTTGCAAACAAATGAGCAACAATATCATATATTATTATGGAACTCAATGAAATGCATTGAGAATGAGCCTTGCTTACTAAGAACTAGTCAAGGTCGTAGATCAAGCCATAAATCAAGGAAATAACTAGTCATCAAAGAACTAGTCAAGACCATACATTTATGAGAGAACTAGACATCAAGGATCTAGTTAACACCATAGATCAAGGAAAGAACTAGTCAATACCATAGATCAATTAAAGAACTATACCTAACAACTAGATAATATCTCCTAATATCTAAATAAGATAAAAGAAATATCCACACACATAAGTGGGTGAGGATAAATACAATAAAGGTAAATAAAGTACCTAGGTGAACATGAGCTAAGGTAAATACCTACTCTAACACCCCCTCAAGTGAAGCTAGGGGCCAAAATAGAAGTGGCATGTCCACAATATGAGTCCCGATAACTAGGCTTGATGAGGTACTCATGTACAATAACTGGGAAAAAAGGGACACTGCAAGGTACCCAAAACCAGTAACAACAAAGTAAAGAGAGTAAAGACCCGCTCCAAGGCATCCCAAGAAGCTCGGCTCAAAAAACTCGTACAATGCTGAAGAAGTTTGGTGTGCACTGTGGTCTAAATCCACTACTCGATCACAAAACTCAAAAACAACTGACACTGGGCTCCACTAGAATAGCTCCATACAAGGAGACTATTAGAGTGATGTCAAAAGTGCAAAAAAAATACCAAACATAATTTGATCAACTGCTGCAAATAGGTGTGCCACGATCCAAGAACAATAACCAAAGCAACAAGGCAAGGACACAAACTCTAGAGTGTCACAATCCAAGAAAAGCCAAGGTAACAAGGCAAGGTCATGAAACCCAGAAGAAGCGTGTATCAACACCACACCCTCCCACTTGTTGAATCTATATGAGTTACCCAAAATCAACTACTCGAACACTGACAAAATAACACCGGAATTCACAGAATAGATCCCCACAAGAGATATCATCAACATGCCAAAAGTGTTGAAAATACAAATACAAAATATCTCAACAAATAAGAGAGATACACTACACCTGCTAAAGAAAAATGCTCAAAACATCAAGCATCACAATGCAGAAGGTATAGAAAGTGGAGCAAGAGGCCAAATGGTGGAGGAGCCACGCCTGTAGAGTCCTCTCAACGAATGCCTGTCTCCACCACGAGTGATCAGATATCCACCCCAAATCAACACGGATGGATGAAGAAGATTCTGCATATGACTTGGTGTAAAATGCACAATGGGTGCATGTAAAAGAACATCAAAATGTGTGTTAGGTTGATCATGTCTAACAGTTGAAATCTCAAGTTTCTCAATCCTGAGTGAAGGTGTAGAACTCATGTGTTGCTCATGATCCTCAGAAAGAGTCGAGCGAACAAAAAAAGGAGCTCTATCAATGTGTGATCCCAATGAAGTATCTTCTCAAAAACCAATGTCATGACGAGAATTCCACTTAACATGTGGAATAGAGGAAACAATACCCTGTGAATGTCTGCCAATGACTCCGCTAGTGAGACCCATAGAACGGAGCATGCGAGAACTGAATGCAGTGGTATGCTTCTTAAAAATCCATGCAGCTGAGCAGAAGTAGGATACACAACATGTGGTACTATAATAGGCACAGATGTGGAAGAGCATGCAGTAACAAGCTTTATAGGTGTATGAGCATCAAGAGTAGGAACAGACTCAAAGACTGACAGATCAATGTCAGTGGGTGTAGGAGAAATAGATGCAAGTGGACTAGGAGCATAGATATGGTTGTCCACAATATGATGGCGATGATGTGTAGGCTAGCAAGTTTGTTCTGCGGGAAGTGTATTATTGTATCCTTATCATGAATAAGTGACCAGTAGAAGAGAATTTCGCTTCTTGAGTGATCTATTTTCTTCCACATATTTTACAATATCCTCTTGAAGTCCACATACTTCAGAGAACAACATATCATTCTTAGAATATATGATAGATACAAAATGTAACTCCTAGAAGTTTAGGACGTCGGGCTCGGCCCAAATTATTACGTCCATAATTGATTACAACGCTCCTCCATATTTGGAACTTTATAATTATAGTGTAAGTCTAAAAATAAAAATAAATATTTCCAATGGAAAGAGCATGAAAAAACAATCACTTTTGCAAAAAACGGCACTTGAAACCGAGTTACCGATCAAAAGTTACAAGGTTTTTAATATTTTGCTCTGTTATTTATTTTAGTTGCCACCAAAACAAGATAAATTGTTGTTGCCTTCACCACACAAATAGTAGGAAAAATTAAAATGGGGGCTGAAGTTAAGCACCTACTAGTAGGAATCCTCTTGAAAAAAGGAAAGATCACAAACCTTTAAGCCCTGAAGATATGACCAAAAAAATAATCCTGGATTTTAATGGGTGAACAACAACAAAAAACCCAAAAGAAATGACCGAGTTCTGATCAATCTTAGGGTTTTTGCGCCTTGCATCCAGATCGATGGAAGCCTCTGCATTTTCCATAAAAATGCATTTAGAAACAACATATGACCAAATCCCAAATATATGAATATACAATGCATTTATTTGCAAAATAAAACTTTGAGACGAATGTCAACAACAATCTCTCGCTCGATACCATGAAAGGAATGACAACCAGATCATACCAAGCTAAGAACACAGATGCTAATCAAACACCACGATCAATAAGATGAAAGTAATTCGCGAATAACTTTACATAAACCTTTGTAAACAAGCGAGCAACAATATCATATATTATTATGGAACTCAATGATAAATACATTGAGAATGAGCCTGCTTACTAAAAACCCGGTCAAGGTCGTAGATCAAGCCATAAATCAAGGAAATAACTAGTCATCAAAGAACTAGTCAAGACCATAGATTTAGGAGAGAACTAGACACCAAGGATCTAGTTAATACCGAGATCAAGGAAAGAACTAGTCAATACCATAGATCAATGAAAGAACTATACCTAACAACTAGATAATATCTCCTAATATCTAAATAAGATAAAAGAAATATCCACACACATAAGTGGGTGAGGATAAATACAATAAAGGTAAATAAAGTACTTAGGTGAACATGAGCTAAGGTAAATACCTACTCTAACAAGGTCTTGATTGTCCCCATGATGATTTAAAAATAATAAGCCTATTTTCTCTTTGAAAATTTGATCCTTAGATACTCCATAATATTTTCCTTGGCATATGTACCTCTTCCACACATGCAAATAAGATAATTTACGCTTTCACACCATTATATGTAAGAGAATTTTTGTGTAAACTATGTCAAGATTTTTTTCTCAATGTTTCAAAGTTACATCATTTGAACCATCGAAGAATCAAACTTATGATCAATACAAGTAATAACAAATTTATGTTAAATGGTAAAAAATTAGTGTAAGGAGATGCTAATTAAATACCTCGATAAACATGAGACTCATTGAAAAGATAGCAATTAATGAGAACTTGATTGTTCCTACATTACTTTAAGAATATTAAGTTTGTTATTCTCTTGGAAAATTAGATCCTTAGATTCCCCTAATTATTTTCCTTGGCATATGTATCCCCCTCTCATAAAGGGTGCAAATAAGCTATTTTACACTTTCATAGTTCATTATGTCAATTTTTTTCTAGATGTTTGGGTCACATCTCGTGAACCATAATTAGTTAAATAATGTGAGAAGTGAAATAATTAGGTTCAATATAAAGAGTAATAAAGTAGTGTGAAATGGTAAAAAATTAATGTAAAGAGTTTTAAATAAATATCTCAATAAATGTGACACCCATTGATAATAAAATCATTAAGAGAACTTGATTATTCCCACACCACTTTCAAAATACTAATCAATTGTTCTCTTGGAAAATTGTGTATCTATTGTGTTTGAAACCATTTTTACCTAGGAAGATAATGAGATGCAACAATTACGTATCCCTAATAATAAGATCTTTTGAAATGATCTTGTAGGAAACATTCAAAATATATATATGCCACTAGTTTGTATTGAGCTTTGAGTCCCTGGTTTTATGGATTGAACTTAATATTACCTTGATTGATGAGTATTTCAAGGGATTTGGTTTGAGTATCTTAAGGTAGAGACTTTGTGCAAGCATAAACCTACATTATCCCATAGAAAATGGTATAGATCGCAAAGGAACCCATCAATTTGAGGGATTTATCGACACCCATGTGCTTCATTTATTCATGAAGCTCTCCAATTGACAATAAACAATCACATAACAATTGTTAACCCATAGAGATTGAGGGAATCTTCACGAGATGGGTTATGCATGAGTTACAAAATCTCCATGATAATGAGAAACAAAGGCTCTCAAAAGATATGGAAGTTTAATTAGGAACTAATTAGAATCATATGTCATTTTCTCTATATCCACAACCTAGATGGAATGCATGAGGAGATTTTTTTGTAGAAGTTCCGTTTTTCAATTTTCAACCAACGCATATTGTATGTAAGAAAATATGATCAATATAACAATCCTCTCTCTAAATTACATTATAAGTAGAAGAACAAATTAGAACCACCACATGTATAAATATATATCCAAAGGGGCATGAGTATGGTGATTGTATGCGCATTTAAAAGGGGTATATGAACTCAAATAGATTTGTGTCCTAATCAAAATCAATAAGGGGTGGGATCTAGGCCAAGGAAAAATCTAATGGTAATAAACAAGAACAATCCTAATCTAATTATTTTAATGTCATTTAGTAATGAGTAAGAACTATAATGTAAGAGATAAAGACATGCTACACTATCCTATCTAATTTTAGGGATTACAGTAGGATCTACGATAAAGAACACTTTCACACAAATTTGCACAAAAATTAAATCACTAAAAATTAGATGAAATATGAAAAATATCATAGTACCAGAAAAATGGTGAGAAAATATGGAACATCGACTCTACAAAATAGCTCAAGTTTAGTGTGCAAATAGGAGTGTTGTGTAACTCCTCCGTGGGAATATTCCTAGAATAGTAAGGGAAGTTACATTACTAGAATAGTAATGTAACTCCTATGATGCTTTATGACATGTCATATTAACTCCTATGACACACTATGACACCTAAGAAAGATGAGTCAACAAAGGCAAAGAATTTCCAAGTAAATAAATATGAGGAAAATAATATCCACACTAATACCCCCGAAGTGTAGCTTAGGTGGGTAGAAATAGTGGTTCTGGAAACAAGGCCTAATGAGGTACCCACGTATAATGCAAATATCTCATAAAGTGAAGAAAAGGAGAAAACCCGGTGGGAACCCCCGCCCCCAAATAGAGAAAATAGAAGTACATAGAATGTCTCCCTCAGAGAGAAAAGCCCCTAGAAGTACATAGAGAAGCTCCCATAAAGTAGAGAGAGAAAGAAGAGGAGAGGTATATAATGCCCCCAAAAGAGATTGGATGGTGTGTTCTTCCTCCTGAAGACCGAAGAAGGTCCATCTACATAAAATAATATTTCGTCCTTAGGAAGAACAAAAAATGTGTATTGAAAGTCTTCCCACTCCACGAAGGAACCAGAAGGTAGTAGTATAAATAACTCTAAAGCTGGTCCACAACTGAAATGTGACATAGATCTGCAAGCGTATGCATGGGCGATGGTAATTTCATTAAATTGGATCGACAGAGGATGGGCATGAATCATTCATTGAAAGAATGTCATATGAAGTGAAGGCCCAATAACCCTCACAACTAGAGAATGAGGATCCACAAGCAGAGATGGATCAGTGATGATATCTAAAATAGTAGAAGTGATTGATATTCCAAAGGGGGAAATCCCATTAATGGAGATGAAGGAATCCTCTGAAGTACAAATATGTGATGGCTTTGCAAATGGAAGAGCATATCCCTATATTGTAACACAAGTAAGGTATATGAAAAGACATCTAAGGTTTGGATGAAACTCATCCTAAAAGGGTTTCTCAATAAAAAGAAGAGCAATGTCTGATATGAATGTATCATCAACACAATAAGTAGGAGTAGAAGATGCCTCACACAATGACTATGGATCAAAGGAAAATGCAATGAAAAAGGTGGAACACCATGGAACTATAAACATGTTTGTCTGGTTTGTGATGAATCTTTAATGGTGGGAGATTCAGGAGGAGATTTAACATTATCTTAAAGGTGATCGGGAGAGGGATAATATGTATCCTCATTAATACTTTCATCATAAGAACTAGAAGAAAAATCCTCATCATCAGGAATATGAACAGGAAAATTTGTATCATCAAAACTATCATCACATAAAGTGGATGTGGAAACAATAGTATTAGGAGCAGCAGACTACAATCTTTAAAGGGTCTCCAAATAAGGTTTGAAGAATGCTCCAAATGAGAGGACACTCTATGCGTGCCGAATGATGGTAGAGATGCATGTAAATTTACATCAACAAGTGACCAAGAACCATGCCATAAGTGTCAAGCCATTCTTCAAGTTGATCAGGATCATTGGGCACAAGTACGTGTCCATACAATAATTGATAGAGGTCTTGTTGAGTAAGAAAATGTTCCATGCTCAAATGCCACTAGTGCATAATTATCCCTACCAAGTAGAAGAGGTGGAGGAAGTAATGTAGTATTGGTCCTCTAAATCATAAGTCTAAAAAACACATCCTCCATTGTGCATCCACAAATGAGAGCAATCAATGTAAATGAGTCATAGGTGACAAATGCACTTTCAGATGGACATCAGACTCAACCAAAAATGTGTGTACAAAATGCAAAAAAATATGAGTGCAAGAACACACTAAAGGATGTGAGACATCGACTCATCCAAAAATACATTTGCATGAGATTATAACACCCCTCGAAACTATATTAGGTAGGCCCCCTAAAAAATTGACACTTTATAACTTAGTGTGTTTTACAATGAAAATAGGTCCAATTTGTGGGAAATGAAAAAATATGAACTTCTACAAAATATGGTGTTCAATTATGAGCTACCAATAAAAAGTTATTACAATAATGATTTCTTGTAAATACGACATGTTTTAAATAAAATTACACTCAAGCATTAAAAAATACACTAAATGAGGATGGATCTAGCCTTCCAACCACTGTTGGAATCAACACAAAATTTAGATTTCAACCGTTCGGTTTGTGAGGGGAAATTGGTCTCCTACCAACCCAGCCTCACCCTTCATCTTCGAAAGATGAAGAATACAAGGCAACTAAACACTAAAAATCACCCTTAATGTAATTTTCCCAAAAATGACTTGTTGATGCAAATGGGGAGGAAAACCAAGTTTTAATCACACACTAAAAATTTAGTCTTAAGATCATCCAAATCAATAAATCATGTAAAAGATCAAGAACTTTACAATGCATTTAAGACATATTTCTTACCAAAGTACTAATTCAAGGCTATTTTTACTTGTTCTTAGTTCAATTTCATCATATAAACATGATTTAAAACTTTCAAGGAGTCAACACCTATTTCTCTCATTCACCGTTATAAGTATGTTAAGAGCTACTAGCCCTCCTTCACTACAAACCTTATTGTCTAGAACTATGCACAAGGACTTAGAAAACAATGCTTACCTTTTCAAGTACCCTTTATGAGCCTACAACTTCCCACCAAATTTTAAACCTAAACTCCAAGTGTAACCTATTCAATTATCCTTCTACCATTTCAACTAGGTCTCCCAAGTAGCCCTAAAAACCTGTATGTCTTATTGTTTACAAGTATTTACACAATATCATGAGACAAAAATGTATATTTGAATACCATGTATCTTGTTCTTGATTTATGCTTTGAATTTAAATCCTAACTCCATAAGGAAGTTCTACAATCACCTGCCACTTTTTCAATTGGCCCTTTAATTAGGTCTCCAAGATTAGATACATAGTTTACTAGGGAATACCGTTTTTGTTGGTTTCCAAATCTTCTCAATCACTATTATTAGTTTAAACATCTCTTATAACCTCAAACTCAACCTTGTTAGGTCCTTAGGTCTCATTCATGCAAAGTCTCCATGCACTAGAACTTTGTTTTGCTCTTAGGTTAACTTAACCCTATTTTGGCTTTTCGTGTGTTTTCTCACATTTTCATCTCCATATCCTTATTATATCATAACTCCTTTATCACATACCCATTCCACATTCATGTATTCATACTAATGTCACTTCCTCATCCTTTTTAGAAAATACTTGTATGAAGCTCTTAAGATATCTTGATGATCAGTAACAGGATTGTCTAAGCGTACTTTTGGTTTGTGAGGTTGTATACTATATCCTTATTTATAAAATCCTCAATCATGTACACATAAATTTTTCACACCCCTTATAATTTCTTACTCCATCTAATTTTCTTCTATAACAATCACTTTTAAAGAGATGGTTATAAATTGTTATATTGACAAAGAACTAGAACTATATTTTTAGTTTTTACCCCTTACTACCTCAAAATTCTTCCTTACGACCATATTTCCACCTTCATATAACCTCCATTCATCTATTATACAAATATCCTTAGATATTAGGGAGAGGTTATAAACATGTAATAAAATTTCATGTCCAAACCCTTAAAAATGGGTTTATATGTTTAATGCATATGAGTTTTCACTATTTGACCTACCATTCCTACTCTATTTAACTTGAAACTTCATGCATAGCTTAATCACCCCTAACACTCACTTCTCAATCATTTTTATTAATATTCAATGGTTTCATTTAAAGTTATGCAAATTTCTTTGTTTCTAAATCCTCTGACATGGTATACAGCACCGAGAGGAGGTGTTTAGGTTTATTTTCACTTGTTTGGAATTTTAAACATTCTCTAAGGCCTAAGGAACATATATAAACCCCTTTTCAACTTTGTAAATTATCCTTCAACCATAAATAATCCCTGTAGCATTTTTATAACTTCCAATCCTAATGTCTTCCATCTAATGCAACATTATTACTAATTTTAGATTATTTTCAAATATTTAAAAGAATACATCCTTGGGTATAATTCCACACTCTTTTGACAATACAAATTTGTTCTCTTACAGACCTAATTCCTTATGGAGTCTCTTGATCATTCATGAGCATGGATAAGCAACAAAACAACTTATTACCTCATATACCACAATATCATTGCTATCTCTGCATGAATATGGCTTCCGATGCTCTATCTCCTTAAAACACTCCCTCCACACTCTTCTTGAACCTACACAGTCCACTTATGCCTACAATAACACTCATTAAGATATATACAACAAATAACAAACATATTTCATCAATCATACATGATCTCATAACATTTTTACAATCTCATTTCTCAAGAATTCCTTCGTATTAATATTCTCCATGATATAGTGCAGATTTTTGAGCTTCTTAGCTCTGTAATAGCTTCATTTTTCTCCTCTAAAACCTTCCTACCTCTCTCATTTAAATACATCCTCTAAATGATCAAAATGGAGGTAGTTATGTCACTAGTTTACCTAACCTAACTATGGTGAGAGTGACCATAGTTGGTGAAACCAAGCAAGAAGCATGTAGACACACAAATTAGACTTATTAATGCTCCTTGACATCTATTTATATCATTTATTCAACCTAACATATCACCTAGACCAATAAACACAACTCATACAATTCAAATATTCAAAATGGTGGTTTTGGAGGGAAACTCCAAAATCACATTATTACAAACCTAGAGGGACCCATATGGACTAGGATCCATCCCAAAACACCTAAGAAGACTCCCTAAACCTAACACACTAATGAATACCAAAAAAATTCTATGTACAAGAAATGATGCTCCTACATCATACTCCCCAAGTGGGAAGATTTGAGCTCATCTTTTTCTTGTTTTCCAATTTCTTTTCTTTCTTGATTTGTTTCTCTTCTTCTTATGCTCAGCTCCAACTGTCATGACTTTTTCATTTCTTTGCTTAGTCTTCTCAACTTCTTGTTTTCTTTATTTGCTTGTATTTTTCTTGTCTCTTTCTTCATTATTTCTTTTATTTTCATCTTCAACTCTCAGTTGCTCTATGAAATCAAGTTCATGCTTGTCTTCATCTTCCCATGGCTTCTTCAAAATTGATTCAACTTGGTCTTCATCTTATTTGAATTTTCTTCACCATGCAAGATCTTCATAAGCTCTTTTTATTCTAGTTTGTAGTCTTCTTCATCTATAAACAGATTCTGAATTTTTGATTCCATCATTATTCTTTGTCAAATCAACTCTTCTTCTACCGTAAGCTCACCATCTTCTTCATCACTTCTTTCATCTTTAAACTTTTTGTCTTCTATATCTTATTTCATTACAATTTTCTTTGTCTTCATATATTCATTTGGTTCACCTACATTCGAGACATGAAAAGGAAATATTAGAATGAAAATTTGGAGGCCATATAGCCTCTTGAGAAGCTCCTTGTAAGATCACTTCTTCATCTTAATTTTTTCATCTTCTTCACTACTTTTCTATTTTTCTTCACCAAGTATCACACCAAATTATGGATAGAAAAACTATCTTTCATACATCTTTGTCTTCTTCTCTCTTCTCTTTTCCAAGAAACTAATTGCTTTCTCCTTCTTTCTATAAGCCACTCTATGGGCCATTGCACTCTCTTCTTCATACTCCAACCAATAACTTGATTTTCCTCCTTGTTTCTTTCTATCATCAATTTCAAATCTTCCTTTATCTCTTTTATCTTTGAAATCATCTCTTCATTTTTCATCCTTTTCTTCCTCTCTCTTTCAACTTGTTGTAGTAGTAGCATCAAAAAGAAACACTTAATTTCTACTCTCTTTTCTTCTTTACTCTCTCTTTTTCTCTATTTCTTCTTCACAAGCAAGTCTTTTCCACCTTGCTCCTTCCTAGTACCTCACCCTAGGCCTTACCTGGTCTTTTGGAACTTATTTTATTCATCTTTCAACCTCCAAGTTTGTTCCACCTTGGACTTCTTATCTTCTTTCTATCTTCTTCTTTAAGCCTTCAATGGTTAAGGTTTCTTTATACACACTTCACTATCAATCTTCAAATTTCTTCACTTCAACAACTTTCTTCTTCTCACTTCCAAAGAGAAAACCTAATATGATACCACTCTGATGTAGAGAGGGAGGAAAACCAAATTCTAAGAACACACCACCAAAGTTAGTCTTAAGATCATCCAAATCAACAAATCATGCAAAAGATCAAGAACTCTACAATACATTTAAGACTTATTTCTTACAGTACTAATTCAAGGCTATTTTTACTTGTTCTTAGTTCAATTTCATCATATAAACATGATTTAAAACTTTCAAGGAGTCAATACCTATTTCTCTCATTCACCCATATAAGTTTGTTAAGAGCTACTAGCCCTTCTTAATCAGTAAACCTTATTATGCAGAACTTTACACAAGGACCTCTTCTTGCCTTTTCAAGTACCTTGTATGTTCCTACAAATCACCAAATTTTAAACCTGAACTCCAAGTTTATAGCTCGCTAAATTTTAGGCAATGCAACTCAAAGGTTCTAACTCGTGAGATTGAGTTACAAAGGAGAACCATCTCACTTAGGTGCATTTCAACCAATGCAACTCTTTGATGCAAATGCAAAGATCTATAAACTGAATCATTTTAAATCTTCAAGGTCTATTAAATCTAATTTTAATTAGATTTAACAAATGCTCTAATATTGATTTTTTTTGTTCTCAAAGAAATTGTTGTACATATTTGGCAAATGAAAAAATTGTAAATCTTAAAAACCCATATTTTCTCCAAAAATATTTAGGGGAAATTTACCTCAAACAAGTGCTCACGAAAACACACTAAAAGCCTACATATCTTAAAAAAATGAAATAATGATTCACAACAGGGTTGCATATGGTTTGTAATGTTGATACATTAACAAGCATAAACACTAAACTAATGGAGGCATGACAAAAATGGGGTTTTCAAGTGGTGATCATTGCATATATATTATTTTGCCTCCATATTTTAGAGAGGCCCAAGAACCTACTCTAATACCAAATGTGAGTCAAGCTCAATTTTAAATCAATCGTAAGTAAACATAATCCTATTATATATAGATTTAGAGGATCCTTAATTTTAGGAGCTAATCTCGCTAAATATCTACCAACCTTCCCTAATATTCTCGGAACCTTAATTTACACACAATTACCTTAAAGTTTCTCTCATAAGCACCATACATGAGTTGTATTAACAACTCATTTACAATAATACATGTATTATTTTCTTCACACATTAATTATCTAATATTCTAATGTAGAGCATGTATGTCCTAAGCATCCATGTGAGGAATATTACTAACATATATGTTGGAGTTGATAGGCTATAAAGTATTATAATTGAATGTGTTTGTGCATGGACTACTAGACTACTACTTGAATAGAGCCTTATAGATATTGTTATGTTTCTAAGTTGGGTTCAAATTTAATGTAATAATAAAGATCTTTATTGTTGGGTTTTTTTACTTGAAAGGGTTTTTCAAAGATAAATCTTTATCTCTTCTATGTGAGAACTATTTTGTGTTATTAAATTAGATTAACATAAGTTGTTACTCATTACACATTTATCAACATATCAGATTTATAATATTTTGTTTAGGTGATTTTGTTGATATCATAAATTTTCCCAACATTTTTTATTAAAGCATGGCTCTAGAAGCAAAGGGTCTTTGTGATAGATCTATAATAGGTGTTTAGGTTTAAGTGAGATCACGTGTTCTTGGAAAATCTAATGCAAATTAGACATGTCTAGAAACACGGTCATGATTGTGAAGGATGGATCATTGGAGGATCCTCATACTCATGTCATTTCGAACACATTCCTTCCTCACGATCTTTGTATTCCTCTTTAAATGCTTTTAGGTTATGTTTGTCCCTTGCTTTAAATCTCTCCAATGATGATGTTTACCAAGTAAAAATTAAGGTTTCGAGATGCAACATTACTTATTTTATAGCATTTTCTCCCATTCTTCCACTTTATATCCCTCTTTAAAATCTTCTCACTTCTCATGAATCTCCTCTCATATTCATATCTTTTTCACTAATCTCTTACTTTCAACCTCTCTAGAACCTACTCACATCTCTTTAACAAAACCTACTATATTGATTTTCCCTTGGGGTTTATTTATACTTGTTTACACCCTTATTAGATTATGTGAAATATAATATTAGTGAATTAGGTACACTAAAGGATGTAAGGGGAGCTACTGAGGGGGTATTCGATTAACTAACTTACAACATTAATTATGTAATATTAGAACAACACATTAATACTTGTAACTAAGATATGAACTTGAAAACACAAGGGGATGAGTGCAATTAGTTGTTTACATATGATTTTGGGAAGTTTTTAAAGTCTATACTACTAAAAAAGAATATCTAAATCATATGATGCTTTGTTCGGGGAACTATGTGAAAACTAATATGGGGCAATACCGTACAACTTTATCTAGACTGTTTTTATGGTCTTGACCTTATCATATGGTCTTGAACCTACTTGGTTTATGGCTTTGAAAAATCTTGGGACTGTCACCTTCTCGAAGATGTTTTTGATGCCAAACCCTAGTTGTTGGTCATGTTATGAAGTTCTTTGAACATGATCTCAAACCTTAGCCACGGATAGGAAACCATACAAAACAAAATTTATTTGGTTTTGGGCACCCCCATTCACCAAAAATGTTGGCACTACTCTAAAGAGGCCTCAAACCACACATCATTCTCCACCTACATGTGATATCTAAATGAATGCAACTATATTTGGAAACTTCTTTGACAATGCTTGAGTTGAGTTTGTCTCTTGTTAAAATACTTGGAGAAGGGATGTTTGAGTGTTTATAGATGAGAGAGATTGATTTTTAATGAGGTATTAAGATTCAACCCTATAAATATTATTTCCTTAATGATTTGTAGATGTTCATTTGCAACATTTACAAAGCCTTAGATATCATTTGCAAGTGTTGGTAGTTAGTATATCAATGTAGTTCCGTGGGATTTATAGGTTAGAAAATGAGGTAGTGTTCTCTTGCTTATATAAGGGTCAGAAGGTGAATTGTCTAATAAAGGCCGACCACCCAAAGGGATTAAAGGAATCATTAGATATTTTGGATTTGAAAGAAAATATGCGAAGATATGTTGGTGTACAACCATACAAATAGGTCAAGACCATGTATTAATTCCTAACCAAACCATACGACCTTGACCATGGATGAAAAACATGTTAAATGAAGTTTGCATCCTATTAGGTTGACTTAGTATATGGATTTTATGCATTTTACTCTCATTATATGTTGGCATATCAATGTGTAAGGATAAAGTTATAAACAAGCTAGATAAGAGACATCAGAATGTACTAAGCGGAAATATAAAGGTTGTGTTTATCTTAGCGAGAGTGCATTGTTAAAACCAGTATTATCAAAGAGTAGATTACCAAATTTGAGTGTCTACACTAATCCCTCCAACTCTTGTCAATGCCCTCGTTTGGGTTCTCCTTCATTTTATTTGGGATTTTCCATGGCTATATATGGCATTAAAACAATAAGGTTTTAGAATATCCATCCAAAAAAACTCTCATTACAAGGCTCTCATACTCTCGGATCAAGATCTCCTTGACTATATATCTAAGCTTCAGAAGTGAGTCTTGTCTTGAGATAAATTCTAACATGCTAGAATAAATAACGGTATATGGAGAGGATTATAAATCCTTTAGGCTTATTTATAGATTTCAGAATTTGTGTGCCTCTTTGGGAAATTTACATACCTAGATCTCTATCCATTGGAAACCTCTTATAAATGATGATCTTGTAATTTACCCCTTGTGTGAAGGGTTTTATCATTGTTGTTTTTCAATGAGAGGATAGAGATATGATCTTGCATTCTATATCTTAGTCTTAGTGCTCATATATTCTTTCATGCAGCCTTGGTTTCCAAATCTTAACCCTTTAACCCCTTCCTTTTTCAATGTCACTATTATGAGTTATGATGCTTAACCTTCCTCTATATGTATGGAGACACTCTTGCCTTTTAGTGATTGAAATTTATTTGGAACAATGGATCTTTATCTCCCTTGAAACTCGCAAGAATTCACAACCTACTTTTTGGTGAATCTTTGTTGCAGTGGATTGTTCTATAGGTTTTGTAAAGGATGTTTTGATTAAGATAAATAAGTGTACTTGGAAACAACAACTAGACTATGGGCAAGTGGCAATTAGATGTAGATCTTGTCATATTGTAGGGAATTCGAAAAAGGTTTTTCATAGGAGGAAGGATTCATTTCAAGTAATTCTCAAAAATGGGGAAACAAGGAACTTGGTGGAAATATGCTAACTATCATCACCAAAATATTAAACCTATATAATATGTTGTAGAAAACATGGAACATGTTACTATGGTAAAATCTATAGAAGAGGTGATATCTAGGGTTGTAGATCTATTTGTAGAAAGAAAAATGTTTGAAGATATGAATCTTCTTGTTAAAAATCCAAGGAAATGGTTATAAAAGATGTAACAAATAAGGAAAATAAATAAGTGAAAGTAATCATGGAAAATGACATTATTGAAGCTACTGAAAAGTGGGAGTGTTACAAGTGACAAATCCAATTTTAAAAAAACAAGTTTTGAGGGTGTGGATATTCTTGTCAAAGAAGCTAGGGAAGTGGTTGTGAAATTGGTATCATCCTCCCATAGTTTCTCTTAGAGTCCTTTGGGTGATTCTAAGGATTGGATTTTGGTTGAAAAAATCTCTCAATGAGGAAGGGCTCTAGAAAAATGGTGTTAAGGTCTCACAAAAATTGATGGATTTTCTTGAAGAAAGATGGGATAACATGGATATAAACTTCAATCTGAAACATTTTAGTTTTTGCTATAGAAAATATATTTTATATTGCAAAAGTCAACAATGTTTTATGATTTTTTTGTTTGTATAGATTTATTTAAAATTTTACATGTGTGAGGTACTTTATTTCCTTATTTTTCAGTTATGACATGATGTAAATTTAATTCTCTAACATTATATAAACCGGTTCATAACTCCTTAAAAAGTGTTTACCAATTAAATAACCATATTTCTGGAAACACTATAATTAAGATTGAAAAATTCAATGGACAAAATTTTGAGTTACGGAATCTCAAGATGGTATATCTTTTGATAGATATAGATAACGGGTTTTTGTGTCATAAACACGACTTGTGAGGCTAAAATAAGAGGAATGAGATAAGGTTGACAAAAAAATTAGAACCTCTATCCAATTGTGTCTTTCATATACATTTTTATTGAATATATTCGATGAAAATATAGAAAAGGGACTATGGGATAAGTTTCGAACATTATACTAAGACAAATCTTTGGTCAATAAACTATTCCTACAAAGGAAAATGCATTCCTTGAGAATGAGCAATGGTGATTCAATTATAGAGCACCTAAATGCATTTAATTTTTCTTATGTCAAATATTGTTTGTGGATATGAATATGGATGATGAACTTGTGTCTAATACACTTCTATTATATTTACTAGACTCTTAGGATAATATGGTGATGGAAATTACTAGACCTCATCTAAGTTGAATATGGATGAGATTTTTGTGGCCTAATTATTATAGTAAGTAAGGTAAAAGTCCATTGAATATCACCAGGGTGGTGTATAGATTATACGCAAGAGAATACAAAAAAAAGGAAAGTAGATATCAAAGGAAAAGTGTACGAAGTATATATGCAAATCTATGAATCAAGAGGGACGTTTTTGAAAAAGTGTTGGAACTATGAAAATATAAGACATTTTAAGAAGGATTACAAAGTAAATACTTGACAAAAAAACCACCTAATGCTTCATCCCGAGGTGATAAAGGATCACTTGGTAGCTTTGAGTGCACATACATGTAATGAAGTATGGTTGGTTGAATCTCGAGAATCCTACCGCATGACATCTCTTAGGGACTAGTTCTACAAATATGAGGAGTATGAGAGTGGTAATGTTTTTTGGATATGATTCCACTCACTATATTGTGGGTTGATAAAGAGAGAAGCTAAAGTTATAATATGAGAGGATCAAGACTCTCTTTTTCATTCTACACATATCTAGTCTTGTGTGAAATATAGTTTTGGTTAGAAAAATGTGTGATGCGTGAGTGTATATTTTTTCATAAAGGATGGATGTAATATGGTGTGGGAAATAGAACCTTGTTTAGAATGGATGAGAGCATGATTACTAACACTTAAACCAACATTGTTGTTCCCAAGGAATATGAGGTACATGAGAAAACTAACATGCTTATGGTAGAGGATACTATGATATGGCGTGAAAGGTTATGTCATATTGGCGATAAATGGTTGACAATGTGGTAATCATATCTAGTTCATTATAGATGATAGAATAAACAAAGACAAATATTTAAAACAAATGTTTGACATAATAGATCTTGGGCTACTTCACTATTGTCTTGGACTGGAAGTATGGCAAAAATAAAATCATATCTTTGTTAGAGAAAATATATGCTAATACATTTATTGAGATATTACAGATGATAGATTACAATCATAGGAGATAGGCCTTATTCATCTCAAAAAATTCATCACCATGAGCATATGCAATTCTTTATCATCGGTTGATTGGGGTCTCATTTACTTAACCTACAATAGGCCAAACATAAGTTATCCAATGATTTATCTATCAAGATGCATGCAAGTTCCAAATAAAATTCACTAGAAAGTAGCTAAGTGCATTCTCATATACAACAAGGGTCTGTGAACTTCGACATAAAGTACAAAAGGAATGATCATTTCTTCTTGGAATGTTACACTGATTCAAATCATGCAGGAAACTTTAATGACAAAAGATCCACTTTTGGCTTTATTTTTACATCACAATTTAGACTGATATCATGGGGAACAAGAAGTAAAGTTTTATTTCACGCTCTTAAATGAAAGTAGGATATCATGTTGTAGGAGGAGTTTTCTACGAAGTGATATGGATTCATTACATTTTGGAATGATTGGGAGTTCCATAAAATTAACCTACCAACTTGTATCGTGTGACAATAATTCTATGATAAAACTAGTTCGTAATCATGTCTTTCATGATAGGACCAATCAAATTGAGGTGCAAGTAAATTTCATTTATGAGCGTGCACATCAACACCACATCTAGATACAAATTTTCTCGACAACAAAACATCATGCAAATGTTTTCGCAAATACGCTTACACAAGACAAATTTGAGGTATTCAAAGAATTCCTCCGTGTCATTGGAAATAATACAAAATCAAGGAGGGAATGACAAAATTAATATTTTATATATTTTATTTTAGTATTTTTTTACATTATGGTATGGATAATAAAACAAATTGTTCAATTGTTGTTATGTTTAGTTTGTAATTAGGTGTTAATGTCAATCATTGTTAAGTTAGTGTCCAGATTCACTATTGTGATTTGCTTAATTACAACTATGTTAACTAATTTCCTTCATTCATGAAGTCTAATCATTAGTTATAAAACCAATGTTAATGCCTACATATATTACAAATATTTCATTAACGAATTGATCGGTTCTTAGCCTTGCATATGATTTTTGTTTTATAACAAAAAATATAAGAAATCCTTATTCTCTAATTGATCAAATATAGATATACAAAAATTAATTAAAGTTTTAATGTTTATGCATGGATGGTAAGGAACCTATGAAATTGATGTGGGTGCTTGATTACTCCACCTCCCTCTAAATCTACGTTGTTTCTATCATAACATATCCCTTCGCCAATCACCCCTCCTTTGTCTTTGTTGTTCACTCTATGAATACCACTAAAAAAACTACCATCTTATTATGTCCCATTTCATTTTTAGAAAATATACACCTCTTCTATGAAAAGGACTCTAATTACGAAAAAGAGATTCCCAACTACCTAATAAATGTATTTTTAAATTTTATTCAATTGTCCCATGCTCACGTGGATGGCTCTAGGTGATTGATAAAAGCAAGAATTTCACCAAAAATCACACATGAAATATATGATAGAAACACTAAAGGGGATCTATTGAAGAATTCAAACTAGTGGGAGAGAAATAATAGGAGGGAAGAGGGGAAAAGAAGGGGTTTGAGAGTGGAGAAGTGTAAGGGTAGGGAAATTGGAATGGGAAACCAATGCAAAACTCTACCCTCGAACAATAACTTGACATATCTAGAAATTAAATGAAGGAGAAAATGCATGATGTGTAAGATGCAGATGCAATTGTTTACAAAGATATAAAAAACATAAGGAGTGGTAGAACAATATTGTTGATGTGAATAATTGTTTATAATTTCATATTATTGTAGAACTTTGTTGGCCCCCTTTTAATTTTTAAGTTGGAGTAATTGCAAAGAAGTAGGCAATGCATGAACAATCATCGACAATTGAGCCTACCCAACATATGGTCATATGAGAGAAATTATCTATCGGGTGTACTTTGTGTTTTTTAATTTTAATTTTACTAAAGCTTCGAGGTCATGAATTGGATGATGTTTAATTTGGTAGATAAGATAAATACATGAATGTAAAGTGGAAATTAAGTGATGGAAATTAAATCCTTCGCATGCCCCATACATATTCCAACTCGAGATAGTTCCAACCCAAAGAATATCTCGCTACTTTTACTCCACTTTATAGTTTTGATCTCATTTGCACAATCCATGTGAGTTCAATTTATGCTTAAAGTGGACAAAATAAATAAATGGAGCTTCCAAAAGGTTTTAAGTTCA
>CM031238.1:852481174-852663057 GCA_018340775.1 Taxus wallichiana var. yunnanensis | reverse complement strand
TAGTTAGGTTCATTTTGTCCACTTATTTCGTATGATTTTGTGATCAAGGAACTTATTCTCAAAGAAATTCATTAAAAACTTCTAATGGTGTTGGCATAATCATGCAAATCATACTTCTTCACTTTCATAAATCACATCACTGTTTGAATCATCTCATCAAATAAAGCTAGATATGATAAAGTATTAAAGTAACCATACCAAGTGCGCATGCTTGTTCTCACTTTTGGTTTCTTCTTAGGATAGGTGTCTTGCCTATAGTGCCATGTTCTAGAAGCTTCATCTTGTGTCACATCTATCCCATATGCATATCTCTTTGGAAATAAGAACATCACGACATTTTTCCCAAGTATATAAGTCAAACATAGATCAAACAACAAAAATTATTTTACACATTTCCTTGCCCTACCAACCTTCGGTGATGAGCTTGCGTATCTTACTAATGGCGTAGGGTTGGAAGGAATGGAATTCCCTTACTCTCACATACCTTGTCCATGGTGATAAGCCCATGCTTCTTACTTAGTAGCATGGGAAAGGTGTAGGGGGTCTCTTGACAAATAAAGCGTTGAAGGTCATAAGCAAAAAATTCAAATAAACCTTTGAAATCTTGAGTAAAAAACAAATGAATCATATGTCCAAAATTCCAAGAGAGCTCAAAACCTCGAAAACCATATTTTTTCTACCATGTGGCCATCTACGGATCTAAGTCTAGATAAACCACAAAGCAAGTAGCATTATAAACTATGGATTCACTTGAGTAGAGTAGGTTTGTAGTGTCCTAATTTGTTCGCCAAATATTTTCTATCTCTCATCACTGTCATTCAACAAATTTCATAGCTTGTGCCCTTTCTAGCTCTAGGTGATGAGCCCTCGCATCTTACTAGTTGCGTGGAGTTAGGAGTGAGGACAAGTTCATCTCGCTCATCATCTTGACAGGTTTATCATCTCATTTTGTCAAAAAAGTATGAAGTACCGACAAATTGCTTATAGAAACTAAATTTCAAAATCACATTATGTCTACATTATCATATATCAACATCACGAAATACAAAAGAAAGAAAGAACTTGTATCATTTGTTTCTCCATTGCATACATTCTGAAAAGCATATAAAAACAACATTATAGTTTACATGCGGAAATGAATCATAAAAACATAGATACTCCCAGTCTGATCCAAAAATATATATATATATATATATATATCAACGTTTCTGTCAATGCCATCATGCACTAAGCATGGTCAAAATAGCTCAAAGAGACCGGGAAATACAAAATACATCATATAACTAATCTACGAGAGCCAGTGGCCTCTTAACCCCTATGAGATCCCCCTCAGAAGGTGCTCCCATGTCTAGGACTGCCTGCCACGCTCAGCGCTCCGAATGCACGTGGAGGGCTCACGATCCCTGAGGAGCAGCTATGGTCTCGCCCCCATGAGAGTGACTCCTCATCAGGCGTTCTACTATCTTGTATCCTACCAACTCGGTATGGAGGGTAGAAACCATCCTGGCCACAGACAAGGGAAAAAAATTTCGGTATGCCTACTAGGATCTTTGAAGGCTCCCCTGCATCCACAGATAGCTCCACATGGGTCTTCTCCATGGGGATCATCAGGGTATCGAGTGCATACCCTGACTTAATCCGAATCTCGCCACTCAGCGTGATCTCACAGAAAAAGGAAAATGAATTAGAAATAATCAAAAGATAGAAACAAAAGTAAAATGAGAGATAGCAATAAAGACAATCCTAAACAAACATTAAAAAGAAGGATGATAACTCACTCGGATCTCCGGGCCTCCAAGATGGATCTCCAGTGGTGCACCTTTGCACTCCGCCACAGATGAATCTTTGACGATCGATGTACCTGTCCATGGATTTGGAGTGATATAGCATCCGCCATGGACTCATCCTCTCCGCCAAATCCCTGAGAAAGTGGCTCCTCTAAAGCTAGGGTCACCCTCTCCGCACTCTGCTCCGCCCTCTCGCCTGTAAGATATCCTGAGTTTCATGCCACTCAAGATCACTATCCTCCTCTCTCGCTCGACTCAATGACCTCAGCCTCGGTCTTCTCCTCCATCTCTCCCCTTGTGAACTCCTCAAACTCAAAGTCTATATCAATGGGGTCGTCGCTGCTATGGGTGGGACTGGCGGTAATCTGAAGTAAGGGTGCCTGAGGAGCATCGGCTCTCCCTCGAGCACGTACTACCCTCCTAGCTGCAATGGGGACACCAAGAGTAAAATCTACAATGGGGACACCAAGAGTAAAAATTGTCCAACCCCGGCCTCTAGGACCTCCTCTAGCCTCCCTGGACCGATCTATATACTGGCACCACTGGGGGAAGCATACCCACGTAAGGAAGGCCAAACTGCTGAGGCACTCGACCAAAAGGATGTATCTCCACCCTCCCCATCCTATCCACAAGCTGCCCTGTGGTGGAGCAAGAAATCAAAGTAAGAGCCTCCTCGCCCCATAAACCTGCCATGGCCTGATAGGGTGTGGCCTCCATGTCATCAGTGGTCAAGGAGGTGACTGGCTAGTGAGGTGCTCTGAGCACCGACATGTTTGTCCATCTGGCTGCCCTCACAGCTCCGGGATCTGCCACCTCTACACCTCTCCCATAGGGGATGAAATGCTCATAGACCCAGCTCATAACTAGGGTCAGATGGCTCAATGACTGCCCCTGTAAATGAACCACCCGGTACAGATCATGATAAGTGGTCCCAAGAATGTCGGCTCCCCAGGCGTAAATCCGCCATGTCCCTCAATCTGTAAATGATGGGGACCAACAATAAAGTAAGGTGTCTCCTCTCTTGTCCCGATCAATCTCGAGGAAAGGATCCCATAATGGCCTGGGAATCAAGGGGATAGGCAGTGTAGGAATAGATCGGACCCTCACCCCTTCTTTGAACCGGTGAGATAATTTCATCTCCCATATATGAGGCTCACCGTGCTTATCTCGAGCCTCGTGACCCTCGCTTTGCCTCAAGTGTGAGCCATCTCTCGATGATCGGGATCCCCAAGATGCGGTAAACATCCTCTAAAGTAATAGTCCACTCACCTCGACTCTGGTAATCGGAAAGTGTTCTCGATTAGCATCCCAATATGAATACAAGTCACAAAGTATGTGACTAGAAGGTGTAACATGTGGGACCCGTGATATGCGTAATATACCGGCCCTCTGAAGAGTGTCCTGCTCATCCTGAGAAAGGGCATCCAATCACGCCGAATCCAATCACACTCTCTCTCTCTCTCTTGGCTCTAGCGGATATACTCCTCCTTCACCTGCATACACCCAAAAAAACACAAAACATAGTAAATTAGTATTCAAACGACATTAGAAAAATCATGAAAACATATAAGAATGTTAGAAACGCAAAAACAAATTCAAATAAGTGTTGTTTATGCATTCTGTTAAAGGACCACTGCCCTGAGCAGAGTGGTAGTTCCATAATCGCCGCCTTAAAGGTGGCGGTATTGTAACCATAGCCCTGATCAGGGAGGCGGCGTGGTAACCGCCCCCGCTCAAGGCGGCGGTCATGTCCCGAATTTCCCTGTGGATCATGTGCCCTAAAAATGCCTAAAAACACAAAATAAAGACTATTTTGACCAAAACAAAGCCTACCCATTAGGCGCCCCCCTAAGTGACCCTATTAAAACTGACATTTTCAAAAATAATCCCCCCATGACAAATATTTCACCATTTTAATATTTTGGGGATAAAAACGGTAAATCAAGAAAAACTAACCTATGATCTTGTGGGTCGGTGTTCTACTCATGGAGGCATGATCACAATCTCGTCCCGAATGTTTTGACTATAATCATGTCGAAACCGTCACGTAGGTCCCGTGAGCTCAAAATCAATCAAATTGACACACGCAAATGAATAGGAAAACAGGCCCACTCTTACATATATAACATCCTGACTTATTTTGAGTGCCCCTTTTTACGCAGGTTTGGAGCACCGACGGAGGTAAGTTCTTATCCCTACACAAATGGTACGTCCTCATTTCATATTATTTTAGTATTTATTTTCTAATCTATTTTGTCTATCTGCACTTGATTCCTCTTTTCATTTTGCAGTAGCGGAATCTCGGAGGCGTCATTTTGACACACGGGCATATAAGTATAATTTCTTACTTCCCATTTCGGGACTGCCATACTGACTCCACCTGTTTACGCCTCTTCATGGCTAAAATGCTTCTCCAAGGGGGCAATATGTACATACCCAAAATTGTAGGGTGATGCACTACTGGAACAATGTTACACGTACCCCAATGATGATTCAGGTCTCCTCGCAAGGTGTTCAGGATCCAAAAAATCTCTCCAAGTATGCATTAACATCCCGCATGCCCCACTTAGCCCCTGCATGCTTTGTTTTCTCTTCTCCCCTCCTTTTCTTTGCGTTTTGGTCTTCAGTGACAAAACCACCATTCACGCTGCCAGGTGGTGAAGTCTCGTGACCGCCGCCCTGTGCAGGCTGGCGGTCCTCAGTAACCACCACATTACTTAGGGTGAAGGTCCTTCACGTGTTTTCCAGAATGTTCTTTTAATGCGGCTCACGTAAAAGTTCAACATTTACCATCTTTTTTCACCGCCTTTGCTTGTATTTATGATTCTGGTTCCCTAGAATAGTGTTTTGGCATTGCTTATGGTTAAAGAGTTCAATTTGGTTTTCACCTTTGGGTAAATAAGAATTCTATAAATAGCTGGCTTATGCTCAAGCAAATGGCCCCTCAAATTTTCCTCTCAATTTCTCATTGCAGTAGCTTAGTCTTTCAATTTTTCTTAGGATTCATAGTTTCATTTTTTGTATGCATGGTTAGTGTTGTTTAGCTGTTAGGAAGCCACATAATCTTCTTGTGCTAGTGTAGTTACTATTTCATGCAATTCATTGGAATAGGATAGTTTGATTTTCAAAGTAGGAAGCCATTAAAGTTGCGTAAGTCTTATTCATCAAGCGTGATAGTTTCGTGTTCTGGATGTTTTATGTTATATGACTCGTAATAAATCCGCTAGGAATTACATAATCCAAGCTCGTTTCTCTTGCGCTATCCCTCTCTACTCGAATTGTATTAAGTCTTCATCCTAAGCTTTCATTATTTTGATACCAACTTCTAGATATTTTAAATAATTGCTCTTTCAATTCTGTTCACTAGTTCATCAAAAATACAAAAATAGAGAAGTTATATATGTACATAGATATATTTTTACATAGTTAATTTTACTGCACTGATTAGATTTACATTATTTATTTTTCATGACAATCACAAGACCTAGAGAGCCCAGAGAATACGTATTCGAACCAATCGTGCCTCAACCCAATCTCGTTACAACAATAGCTGATATAGATCAGAATCTTAGAATCCAAGTCTTCCGAACAACAACAAATTTGCAACAGATCAACTCACAGTTAAGAGGGTTAAACATAGAAGACAACCAAGCACACACATTCTGGTCAAACCAGCCAAACTACAGATTACCCTAGATAAAAATCCACATGACTATAGAAGGGCTTGAAAGAGAGAAAACGTTCGGTTGTGACCCTTTGGTCCCACAGCCAGACGTAGGAGACATTCTCATTGATATAGACACTAGCTTAAGAATTGTGTTGCACGAATGCCCTGTCAAGGTACTCTGAGAAGATTACACAACTTATAGTTCTAAACATAGAGGCCGAAAAGGCATATGACTATTGGATACTAGGGATTAGAGACTGATTTCACACATGACCATAGCAGGTCCACAACAACCATGAATCTACGGTTGTGATCCACAAATCCCACAACCCAACGAGTCCATAGGTCAATCCAACGTTGACGTTGGCTTACGCACATTAGTATTTAGATCCACTCCACTTCCGCCTATCATCATCACACAGTTATCCTTGTTGGATATAAGCAGCTAATGAAGCTAAGGATTTCTGGACTAGACTGGAGAATCACCCGTAGAGTCCACTATATCCATCATCCATCCTATTTGGAGATATACACGAGACAATCCCAGGTCATTTTCCCCGTATCCCACAACCTATAGACCAGATTACGCTAGAGCTCGATATTGATTGGATCCTTCGAGCAGTCATCCTCGCCAAACGATCTATCATGCTAGTTTAGGTTTGGAGGGCCTTCTTTTCCTTAGATTCATAGATTCCATTAGTGTGTGTCGAAGATATAAGATTGCCTAACTAGTTTACCTATACCCCACGATATTCCATCCCCACCATGTTTGTCTCAAAGCATGACCTCGGGAGGTCGGGTCCAAGGAAGAGTTATTTGTAGATTCCCATGCTTGCTTGTCACTTTTCCATCTTATAGTTCCCTCGAGCCTCGAGTTCCTTGAAAGATGTTATATCCGCAGTGTTAAAGAGAAGTGATTAAAATAGTTCCCAAAAGCTCACTTTCACCCGCATAACACTACGACCCTAAAATTAACCCATTTTATCAAGATGTTTGGTATAAAAGGGGTAAATGTAAATCATTTTAAACATCCCAAATTATGAATTTCCTTGTGCATTTAACTTTTCACTCATTCTCCCTAGAGAACATAATTGGCTATAACTTGCTTATTTTTTTATCCTTTTTCAAAAATTCAAATTACATTAGGACCGTTATCAAGGAGAAATTATTCTCATACCACCAATGAGTCATTTCATGCATGTTTGATTGAATTTGGTAGTGATTTGTGTTTTCCATCCTCCCCTTTGAATCCCTCCTAAAAACATTGTAAAGCCTCCTTTTTTTCTTTGAGTCTTCTCTCATATTCTCACCATGAAGTTCCAATATGGGGGGTATGAGCATATTTCTTCTTTGGAGAACTTTGTTCCAAATATAAGGGATAGTGATGTTAGGCATTTAAATTTAGAGGATTTTTGGGCCTGAGATTCTGAAGATACTCCCAGTGTCATAACCAAATGTATCGAGAATAGTGGAATTTTCTATACTGTTAGGTTTCCCCTCTGAGTTCAATGTACTAATATTGTTTTATCCTGTGCCTCTTGTTTTGACCCTGAACCTAAGGAAGTTAGAGATCCTTAAGGCCAAATTATTACCAAACTTGATGCTAGTTATATAAATGTAGCTCTATGGAATCCCACTTTTGAAGATTCTAACACTTTGAATAAGGCCCGTGCTCATAATATTTTTGAGAAAGATAAAGAAAGATATAGGGAAATGATATACAAATAATGGCTCAAGGCCCAAACAGAGGAGCTTATAAGTTACCCAAGGTCTGATATAGATCATATTTCAAGGAAGAATTTTTTAATATGATCACCATGTTGGCAAGATTAATGGGTATGCCCTCCACCCATGAGTTCCAATTTTGAATTTGTGTGTATATCAAAATCATTTGTGAGGGAAAACTGATTTTAAACTCGGGAGAGATCATTTTTGAGAACTTAAGTGAGCAATTGGTGAATGTACAGAAAAAGTAAAAATTTCATATGACATCCTACAAGGTCTAGGTTGGGTTGTTTCCATAAGATGATAAAAATAATGTATAATTATATTAGTTCTATCCACATCTCACTTTTGAAAACAACAAATTTCATCACCAGAGGGTTAATGATGTTTTCACAATGTTCATCGCCAGGCTTCTAGAAGGAAACATAACTAAAAGAGTGTTTGTAGAAGAGAGGAAATTAATTTCAACCTATAATAACCTCTTCATCCAGTTTAGAAAGTTTTCCTATATAAGATTGGTTGGTTTTGAAGGTGCACCCAAAAATTACCTATGTATTGCAATGAAAAATTGGTCCTTGTGGAAGTTTGTAGATAACTGGATATGCTACATAACACATACAGGGATAAGAAAATCACTGACATCCAATTTCCTATCTTCTTGGGAAACTACACGTGTAGATCTTCCTTGGATTCCCAGAATGTGGAGAAAACAATTGTTGAGCTTAAGTTTCATTCATATCATGAAATATCCTCTTTTGACATAAAAGGTTTAATTTCCAAGGATTTGAGGGTGTATTACTATCATCTTCCCACAATTTAAGACTACTCAAAATATTTTGCTAATAAATATGAAGTGAGGAAAAGGTATTTTGGGAGACTTTATTTGTAACAAATAAGAGATTTCAAGGTGTATCAGGTTCATATTCCTAAGGAATTGGAGGATGATGATGATGATTTGTATTCTATGGAATATATCAAAACCATCTAACACATGGCTCTCGTAACCATTGACTGGTCCCAAAAGGAGATATATGATCCCTCTGAAGTAAACAATCTCATGATTGTAAGAGCAAGGAAGTGGTTTAATAGAAATATGAAGGACTACAAGAAAATAATGAAACAATCTTATTCTCATGAAGCCTTCACCTCACACATGGAATTTTCCACTCCTAAAGAGGTTCTAGTTCAACTGACTCCTTCTTGACCTTTGGATTCAACAACCAAGGTGTATACAAAGAAAGATAAAACCAAGGAGATAGAAAATATTGAGGAAACACCCAAGAAGGAAGTAAAACAAGATAAAGCTCAAGAATCAACTGAATAAGTTGATCCTACTCTTGAATAAGTATCACAACCTTGGGAGAAGAAATAAAAGCAACTGAGGAAGGAGAGGATGAATCAGAAAAGGGTCTTGAAGAACAAAATAATGGTCAAGAGGAGAAAGATGATGAGGAATATGAAGGTGAAGAAGAACTGCAAATTATTTAACTTGACACTAGAAAATCCAACAGACCCAAGCTTGGTTTCAGAAGACCATCTTCCTCTTTTGTTGATATTCCTACTCTAGAGGTTTCAACTACTCAACCTCTTGGTTCTCCTAATGTTCTTACACTGGCACCACCTCATGTTCCACCTTCAGGTGATTCATTTACATGGGTACAACCCATGATTGAAATTATGAAGAGGAAGGCTTCTTCATAGATTATTGCTCCTAGTTTTGATGTTGTAGGTGATCTACTTGGAAAAACTCCTCCTCCATTCAAGAAATCCAAGACAACCTCCCCGTTTGGTTTCCGATTCAAAAGAAAAATAATTTACGGAAATTTCTAGACCAAAGGGAGAAAAGGATGAAAAATATATCATCGATGCAGATTTGAATTGACCACAATATCACTTGGTGAATCTACTCCTAAAGAGGAATTCCAATTTGAATGATACTATTTCTAAGGTGATTGAAATTGTAGATAAAGGAAAGAAAAAATAAGAACAATCAGATGAACAAGTTCAAGCTCTTTCTATTTTCATAAAATATTTCCTCTCAAATGACAAAGCCCCTCTAGATCTAGCTCCTTTCTCCTCACTACCTCCATAAGCATGCATCATTTGGAAGAGTTTTTGAAGCATTGGTAGAAGGAATATTGGTTTATGGGTTTATCTTTATTGATGAAGCATTCAAGATATATGATAACATCTCTTCAACACAAGATCAATTCAACTCAATGATTGGTGTTGTTGAGAAAGAACTCAAGATATGGTTAGATAATATTCAAGATCTGAGAATCATGAGCAAAACTGATATGAAGATTCTACTCTCTCACAAGATCTTTGATGATTCCAAAAAAAATCTATCGAAGAAGTGGGTCTACAGTGTTGAGTGAAGGATCATAGTTCTTGAAGAGGTTGCATCTGAATTAAAGAACAAGGTGCATAAAGGAGATCATTCAAATCAGATATTTTTTTGACTTGCAGGATCTACGATGTTAGTTCTATAAAGACAATTTTACATAGATGAATTCAAGGCCAAATTCAATGCATTGATCAAGGAAGATTTTTCAAATCTAATTCTGTCAATAACCAAAAAAGGAATAACTCTTTGAGCTACATAATGTTGTGGTGGAATCCACCAAGGTCATGTCGCAAAATGGAGGAATTGCTATAGATATGGAATGATCCCTTGGCAGTTGGTTAGCTTGTATGTTAAACACAATCATTCTAAAAGTCATGGAAATCTCTAATGTTGTAGCCAAATTTTGAAATCATGTCCTCAAGATAAAGGTTGCAATTGTGCCACTGACAAATGTTCCTTCCTATAGTTCTTAGTTTTTTTCTATCTATTGTTATATTTTGAAGTTGGCTTTATTATTTGAAAGTAAAATTGTAAAATTAATCCAACTTATGCAATTAACTAATTAAGTGTTTAGCACTTAATTAAAATACAATTAGTTATAAAGTTGGTTACAACCACCCCTCAACCTATATAAGTCTTCTTTTTCATTGTAAAAGGGGTTGGATATTGGTGTTCCTGGATGTAGATATAAAAATTTTGATCAATACAGAAGAAGACACTTTCTCTCCCTTATTTGTGTTCTTTCCTTTTCCATTTCTTGAATCTTGTGAATGTGAGGATTAATATATCTAAATCTTGAAACTTTGTGTTCAATCCATTTAATAGTGTGAAGAACTTTGTGTCTATCTACATTTATATTTCATGGATTTTCATATGTATTGACTCACATGTTCTTTAAATCTCTTGCATGCATTAGTAAGATATGATTCTATAGTCTTTGTATCTGAATGTGTTTCCTTCTTCACTTCTTGCCTTACAATAGTGAGTAATCTTGCATAACTAAGGAGAATGCTTGTATTCTTGATTGGTGGGTTAGATTGAAATTTGTGTCCCTGATTCACTCATCTTGCTCATATAAGATACTATTTCTTCCTCTAAAACTATATTCACTATTCATCTTCTGTGTTGAAAATATGGAACCATTCACCGCACCAATATCCTCATTTAGGTTTTATTAGATTTTTATATTTTTATATAATTAGAGCCTCAAGTTTTTGGAAAAATAAGGGAACATCCTCATAAAGAGGAGGGATTTTTGTCCCTTAAACTATTGATTACATCTAAAGAAAAAATTTCCAACCAACACGCTTGATCTTGAAGTGTTCTGAACCAGGAAAACTGGTGCATAGGAGGTGAATTGTGTCATCAATGCTTAGGATAAATTTTGGAAACCAAAAACATGGGTTCCCATAGTAAAGACAGGGGCACCTAGGCATCAAAGAATGATACTAGGTGCCTGTGTCACTATTTGATCACCGAGGGTATGTGTAACCTACAAAATAGAGATTCACTTGCGAAGCCCATAATACCACACCAAATCCAAAAAATAATGATGTAATATGAGGATTTTTACTGACCCCGATGACCACCTCAAGAGTTAACTTAAGATTGATTACTACACACATTCTCAGACTCCATGTAGTTCTAGTGAGTGTGTGAAATAGGCGTTCCCTAGGATGCCCTTGTGTAATTACACTTGATAGTGGGATATAGTTAGATCTAATAATATAGATATATGTGTGGATGGAATAAAGAACTTCTCCTTCCTATGTTGTGTATGTAGAAAATGCAGTCCCTTGTCCCTTAAATGAGTATTAGATGATGCTTTGAAGTGATTTTGGTTCATTTGTATGCAATTATAAGTGATGATAGTATATGCTTAGAGTTTGGTCCCCGATCTTGAACACAACTATGTAGTTATATGATTCCCTTGTTTGAATTTCAGAATTGAAAAACTGAAAGGCCGAACCATAAGTGAATTTTTTTCCCAAAATATAAAAGACACCCAAAAGAAGCATGATGGATAAGGGTTAGGGGCATCCAGAGGGGACAGGAGCACCTAGGCACTCCTATCCCTGGCCGGGTGCTAGTGTCTTGAGCCATAAAAGATAAATAAGTAAAATACCAAGTGGGTCAGAGGGTGTGTAGGACCAAATAGAAAATAAGAAAAAGAGAAAAGACCAAAGACAACCATAAATTACTAGTTTTCTTTCTTAGGAATCATATGAATGCTAGTATGTATGTAGGACCTAGAAATGCACCCAAGTGCATGATTTAGTGTCTATAGTAGGAGTTAGAGAAATAGAATAAAACAAGTGGTGTTTGGGAGAAGATATTTTAGTTTTGAGACCTATAATTTACCCTCCACCTTGAGGGTCATAAAGGCTATTCAGATGTTCCCATTTTGTTTTGGGTATGTCTAGAAGCTTCCAACCATGGATCCACCAAGACCATGTTCTTCAGGACAAGTGAGACATTTTTGTGAAAGAAAGAGAAGATAGTGATTTTTTTATTACTGGTCTTCTTGTTGGATATTAATGTATTGACAAATGTTTATTAACCAGCTCCAATGAGAGGGAAAGCCAAACTGTTGGACCACGATTTCCGTTAGACCAAAACCCGTAGGTGTTAATATTCATTACAATTGCGAGAGTTAGGATCCACGAGAGGCGGTTAGTCCATATCACGAAACTCACGGGGAGCGTTGGATGCACATGCCAACAATATCCCCCCAACGTTACCTGAGTGAGTTTTGAACTCGAGACCTATCACTTTGATACCATTTTTTGGACCACAATTTTTGTTAGACCAATACTTGCATGCGTTAATATCTGTTACAATATCCAGAGTTAGGATCCACAAGAGGTGGTTAGTCCATGTCACAAAACTCACGGGGAGCACTGAACACACATGCCAACACAAACTATGCCAAGAAGATCATAAATTAACTTCTTGTTAGCTAAGACAAAGAAGGGTTCCTATACCAAGAACATGACAATTAGTTCAAGAGGATTAAGTTGAATATTTATTTTGTTATGAATCCATTTGAAGGATGATTTGACAATACTAGAAGTTTATAAGACAAGATATATTGCTAGTGTTACAAGATATTACTTGAAATAAGTTAGTTATTTCATGGTCGTGCCATTCTAAGACTAAGAATAAGATCTCTATAACAAGGTATTATTTGATTGAAATTGTCCTTATTTTGTTGAGAGAATTGAATTGTGATTGAGATTTGCATCATTTCCAATCACTTAGAAGGATATTTACACATTTTATGGAGTTTTTGGAATAGTATACAAGATTTCAAAGTGCTAGTAAAGGCTAAAAAATATAAAAGTTGCTTCATTTTTGATAAGTTGTTAAGATGCTAGTGAAGGAGAGAATGAGGAAGGTAAGGTCAATTGAAATTTCCTTACAATTTGATCATCTAGAAAGTTAAATTGGCATTGTTTTGGGTGTATGCGGTAGGGTACATTGCTTGTGGATGCAAGATAATGCTTTAAAAGTTAAAAATTTTCTAGCTGGAGTCATTTAGGCTACTAAGACAAAGATCTTTTAAGCAAAGCTATAAGGGTGAGTTGGTGAATGATCTTGGGTAGTTTGTGGCTTGAAATGGTTTCTCGTTAGAGCTCTACACCATATTTGGTATCAGAGCTCGATCATATCATAAAATAAAAGTTTTTTTATTCTAACAAGTATCAATTTGTTTGTGAAGTGATAAGTGGTTGTGAAATAAAAGAGAGTGAAAGAGGGGGATAAGGTGAAGCAAGATTAGTTGTAAGGTAATAAAGGAATAAGAGAGATACTCTTGGTGATTCCAAAAAATAGAGAAGACAAACATTGAAAAAGGAGCTCATTGAAAGCTCAAAAAGAAAACATATAGGGTGAAAGATACTTGGGTTCAGACAAGGTGAAAAAGACTTGTTTGTTGAAAAATATATTAGGTAAGAGGAAAGATAAAGAGAAAGAGAAGATGGCCATTGGTATGAAACACAACCAATTGGAAGAACTGACAATTTTTTTGAAAGATATGGATGAGAGACAAGGAATGAGGAAAATAAAGTAAGGATGAGACAATAAGTGATTCCTATGAAAGATATTGTAGAGATGAGGAAGAAATTTGTGAATATAATCAGTCTTCTTGAAGGAGAGATAGAGGCAGCTATGGAATAAGAAAATGCAGATGAAGAAGCCACCTTAGAAGTAGAGGATGAGTGGGAAAGTGAAGAAGAAGATAGAGAAGAGTTGAGTGATGAGGAGGTAGTATATATTGCTACCTTGAAGAAGGTGGGATGTTTGATGAAAGTGATGAGTTGGATGAGGAAAATGAAGACAAAGTAGATGTAGCAACATAGCAACTTTTCAATGAGGTATGTGAACAATATTGTGTTCAAAATGAAAGTTTATTATTTATGAATATTGTAATGTCCCCAAAAGGACACCTTTGACACCCAATGGGAGTTTTGGAAAATACTCACCACCAAATGTAACTTATAGAAAATATACCAATAAAGTATCATGCAAATCTAAAACTAAATAAAGAAATGTGACTAGGGCTGAGAAGGAAACTTAAGGAAATCACAAGGAAACTCAAGCCATTTACCCCATAAACTGGTCCATTATATTTATGAAGCACAAATACATAGATAAACCCATATTTGGAATCAAAAGGAATCTAAAAATAATTTATTAAAAATATGTAGAACTTGCCTTTAGAAACAACCGTAAATAAAATATTTAGGAGAAAAAATCCACTCCATAAATACTGAATTGGATCACTAAAATTATGCAATTAAATCAACAACTCATATCTAAAATTTGGAAACTCATAACACCTCCGAACAGCCAACCATGTAATTCACACTTCTTAGTAAAAATTTGGAAACAAGGAAAAATGCAACCACTAAATCTCTTCTTCAAACCCTTAATAAGATTTACAAATCTTCTTCCTTAAACTATTGGAAATACACTGAAATTTACTGCTAGTTCAATGATGCACAATGGAAACCCCAAGGTGGAGATTCCTCACAAACTATAGGAAGGGCTTTCGTCCTTCTCTAGAATCTTGGAGGGTTTTCATCCTCAAGAGTGGAGATGTAAAAAAAAATGCTCAACATACAATTTCAGAAATGAGATAAAATAACCAATCATGCCTCTCCAAGAAAGTCCCATTGCTTAAATAGAAGAATTGGGCCTAATGGCCACCTCCAACAACCAATCAGATTTTTCCTCCTCATTTAATGTTTTCCTCCACTTGCATTTCTCTCCTACGCAAGTCACATTTTTCCCTTGAATAAATGCTTTTGCTAAATGCCTTTTGCATTTTTTTCCTTTTTCTATTTTTATTTAATTATCAAGTTTATAATATTTTATTATAAGTTCTTTATAATATTTTATTTTATTTTACTTTTTCACTTTATAATAAATTATCATAACTTAAGTCTCCCCTTTAGTTTTTTCCTTAGTACATGAGAGAAGACAAAATGGGCTAAGGGTATTTGACTAGGAAGGGGATATTACAATCCTCCCTTACGAAAATTTCTTGCCCTCAAGAAATTACAACTTGTTTGTCTAAGTGTCATGCACAATAGACAAAACATGGTGAAGTGGTCCAATATCCTTGCACATATACCTATCAAATGAGAGAGCTCTTGCCAAAATATGTAGCTCTCATAATGCCCACAATCATGAAATTGGAATAGAGGATCCACGTGACCCATTTTACACTTTGTATTACCATACTTCTAATGAAGAAAGAAAAAATGAAATGATTTAGTGTGCAGCGATAAATTTGACACATGTTTATTCCTTTCATACTTTGGAGTACCATCAAGATCTTCAACATTATTTTTCTTCAAAATAACTTGACTTCGTTGCACCACATCCTTAGCATTCTTGTCCATAATAGGTTGAATACCATCATGATAGAAATGCTATAATAACATAATATGAAGATAATGCAATGAATCCTTTCTAATAATAACCTCCTTATAGAGAAGATCATCAAAATGTGTACCTTCAACTGTTGATTTGGAAACCTTAAAACAACCCCACACCTATTGTGAATCATGATTTCAGACACAACACAAACTGTTAGAGATCACAAGCACTGAGGAGGGGGTGAATTAGTACAGATTAAAAAAATTTCACTTTATGCCAATTTTAAACTCTTTAATGATGTGTGGCATTAAACTATGAGAATTCAATCAAACATATGTCATCCACAAAAATGTTGAACACAAATATTTACCATGGGAAACCCTTTCGGGAGAAAACCCAATAAAACCATTGCTTATATTACAGAAAGCAAGGACTCATAATAATATAACACATCTTCCAAGATTTTTTAGTGAGGCACCAACCCCACAAGGAGATCCAACCACTACACCTCTGTTGATATTACACACAACAGAGGAATCTAGTGAATGTTACACATCACAAAAGATTTATTTTATAGCCACCCACCTAAAAGGAAGCTACAACACCCTGAATGTGCTAAGCTACAACTTAGACTTGATTTATGTATAGATTTTGATCATCTAGTTACAACAATTGTTATTATAATGAATTATGATCACTTTCCTGGATCTATTTGTGTTCTTCTTCTCACTCTCTTCTTCTCATCTGATTCAAACTATTTTCTCAATCAATCTACCACCCTTGATGTTCTATTCATCTACTAAATCAATGCATCATTGATATGCTCTCCTCTTTCCTCTCTCTTTTATTTTTTCACTCTTTCTTAGCTTGATTGCATCGTATTCTCTCTTCTACAGTTCTCACTTAGCTCAAATATTCTTTTTCCCACTTGAGCAACATCCAAAATAGTTCCAAGTTTGAACTATATCACAATTGACCCATTCCTTCACTTCAAATTGTGTGTCGTGTACCTTCCTTCTTGACCTCCTGAGAATTTGGCCCATTAAATGCATACAAATAACTCCAAATCTTGTTCCTTCGTATTCAACTTGATTACATTGTTTTCCATGCACCTACTAGAGAAATTTATTAGTCATTTCCAATAATAGATTTTCCCTCTTTTTATAGTTTGCATCGTGACAGAGATGAGCGAGCTGTTTCCTTCACCATATTTTATTTCACCTATAAAATTGGGATCTCATGAAGAATGTAACTACATTTGCATGAAGTCAATAAGCATTAAATGCTGGCAGTTGGAATAGTAGATTTCTTCATTCTTTGTGAATTTCAAGTCGTGTACTTAGCTGTAATCACCTGATAATTGAATCACCATCAATTTTGGAAAATAAACTCTCTCTTGTTCAAGTTTAAATAAATTTGATTTCCTTCGATCCTTGTCTAGTCCTTAATTCATCATTTCACAACTTTCCTTAGCTCCTCTGACTTTCTCCTTTGTATCGCGGAACTTTCCTTTTTCGAGAGGCATTTCTTCTCCTTGGCGGTTTCTTAGCTATTTGTGGCTCTTCTATGCTTCTTGCAGCTTTCCCGGTGTCACATAGTGTTCCTCCTTGTTTTTTTCCTTCCGCAGATTTGTTCCATGTCTGTAAGTCTATTTCTTTTACTTGCAGATATTATAGTCTTCCGCGGCTTCCACGGTTCTTCGCGGATTTTCTTTATATCAATGGCTTTGCTTCTGATTCCCTTACTCTCGCGACTTTTCCTTCACCTTCACAGTTATTCCTATGCATTCTCATATTCACTTTTCTTACTCACAGTTCAGCCTTTGAGTCCATGAAGCTTCGTGATTTCATCCTTGTATGCACGAAAAATTCTTACCTTCTGCGGCTTCCTCTAGCGTTCCGCGGCTTTGTGCGGACTTTGGCGCGCAAACTCTAGCTCAGGCTGATATCTTATTTTGTTTGCGGCTTGAATTTTTTTTACTAAGTCCCTTAGCACTTATCCTTAGTCATCTTGAAGCCTCTGTGAGCTGACACTACTAATCAATGTTCATCTTTTCAACATGCTCAATTTACCAAATTCACTCCTTTTGCCATCAATGTAACTTAACATCAGTTGATTCAGATTGACATCAATGACAACACATTTGAATCATGAAAAAGGTCCAAAAATATACCCTTTATCATTGATGGGAACACCTTATCACCCTTCATAAAAAACCTATAACTTTGATGGCAAAACATTTTCATACCTGGTTTTTGGTAACACCCAGTCTTCTTCCTTTTGGTTTTTCATGACTGGTTTCCTCCTTTGGCAGTCTTATTTTTATCTTAGTTACTCTCCCTTTTTGACATTGTGGGAAGTTGGTTTTTGACATCATCATTTTCTCCTATGTAGCTATATTTTTGCAACACCTTAACAATTACTCCCCCTTGTATTGGTATGATCAACTTGGTTTCTAACAATAATAGTTACTCTCCCCCTTTAACAACAATGAAAAAGGGCCAACTGGGCCATCTAATTATGATGATGCACATTTTTTTCTTTTTATAAATACCCGTTATTTCTAAAGAAGATCCCACCTTGGATTATTCTTCTTTTCCATCTATTCTGGTATCTCTGCAACAATGCTCCCCCTGAGCTAATGCATACTTTGATAAATTTGAGCTAATATATTAGCTCCCCTTACTTGGCATTGTTTAGGAGCTGATATTACCTAAGAATGCTCCCTTTTCTAGTCTGCATACCCTCTAGTTGTTTACAAGATCAGGAATGAACCCTAATTCATTCCTTAAGTGCTCAAATGTTGCTTTTGGTAGCGGCTTAGTCATTATATCTGCAATTTCTTCTTTTGTGCTTACATATTCTAGACTGATCTTCTGTCATTCACTTGTTCCCTCAATAAATGATATCTTATGGGTGTGTGCTTGGTCTTTGAGTGCAACATTGGATTCTTTGAGACACTTATTGCACTTGTACTATCACACAATAGAGGAATTGGATATTCATATTTTACCTTATAATCTTCCAATGTCTACTTCATCCATAACACTGAGTACAACACATCGCAATAGTTATGTACTTTTCTTCACGTGTTGAAAGATCCACTGATGATTGCTTCTTACTTAACCAGGAGACTAGAAAATTTCCAACAAATAATGCTCCGTCGCTTGTACTCTTCTTGTCATCAATGATGTCTGCCCAATCTGCATCTGTATATACTTTTATGCTGAAGTCATTGATTTTGGGGTACCATAGTCCATATTCAATTGTTCCCATGAGATATCTTAGAATTATCTTGACCACCTTGAGGTGTGTTTCCCTTGGATCTTCTTGAAATATTCCAACAAGGCCTACCACTTGCATAATATCAGGTCTTGATGTTGTGGAGTAAAGTAGACTTCCTATCATGGATCTGTATAGTGTTTTGTCTACCTTAGGTGAGTCATCATCTCTTCTCAGCTTGCATCCAACTTCCATTGGTGTACCAATTGGTCTGCATTCTTCCATTCTAAATCTTTTCAAAGCATCTCCTTGATATACTTAGTTTGGGATATGAATATACCTTGATCTATTTGACTAATTTGTAAACCCAAAAAGAATGAAATATCTCCAAGCATAGACATTTCAAATTATTCTTTCATCATATCAGAAAATTCATATGTCATCTTATCATGGTCTCCACCAAATATGATATCATCTACATACACAATGACAATTAGAAAGTGGTCTCCTTCTTCCTTGATGTAGAGATTACTATCGAAACACCTTTTCTGAACCCTTGCTTAATGAGGTATGAGTCTAACTTACTATACCAAGCTCTGGGAGCTTGCTTTAATCCATACAAAGCTTTCTTCAACCTGCACACATAGTCTTTATCTTTAGTTAGTGAAAATCCATCAAGTTTTTCAATGTATACCTCTTCATTTAGGAAACCATTTAGGAAAGTTAATTTCACATGCATCTAGAATACTCTGACCTTATTATATGTCATGTAAGCTAGGAATAGTCTTATTGCTTTCATTCTTTCCACTGGTGTAAATGTATCATCAAAATCAATTCCTTCTATTTACGCATATCCTTTGCACATTATCCTTGCTTTATTCATTTTTACTTTTCCTTTATCATTCAGTTTGTTCCTGAATACCCATTTGGTGTCAATCACATTTTTGTTCCGTGGTCTAGGTACCATTTCCCATGTCTCATTCTTTTCAATATGATCCAGATTTTCATTCATGGTGTTTACCCAATGTTGATCTTTGCTTGCTTTTGTAACGCTCTTGGGTTCTATCATTGACAGTAGTGCTATGTCATCATGATTTTTCTGCTCTTTTAGCCTTCTTCTTGTGATAACTCTGCCATATTTGTTTCTAATGATCTGATTTGCAAGATGGTCATGCCGACACTAAAATTTTCCTCCATAATTTCTATTTCATTAATGTATGTATTAGGAATAGGATGTTGTTAAGTGTAATTAGTAGTAGCGTCCGATGAAGATAACGATGCCGCCAAGACGGTGCCACCAATAATGTGGAGTACGGTAATAGTCAAAGTACAATAGGAATGTTGTAAAAAGTAAATATTTGTCGTAAGTGGTCCGGTAATGTTAAAATGTCAAAGTTTGGGTAATTAGAGAAGTAGTGTCTACATGATTAGGAATTAGAAATATTATATTGATAATAAAGACAAGGAGTGAGGTCATAAATATTTTGTGTATTTTATTTGTAAAAAGTCTAAAAATGTGGAACCCATGTAAAATGATAAGGTTTATCTTATCTTAACAGATAAGCCTACATGTACAGATAAGAGTTAAGGTATGGAATATGATTCGTCAGAGTGGATTTCTTATCCTATCTTAGAGATAAGATGGATAAGCCTGGAAGTTCTATAAATAGAGAGGCTACCCCCCTCATTTAGCATAGAAAGAAGTAGTGAGAAATATTGTAGGAAGTGTGCAAAGGAAGCCATCAGTTAAAGGTGTGTTGAAGAAGCCATCGAGAGGTGTAATTGTAAAGTTTCTCCCATAGTCTTGTTGAAGTACCTCATGGGTGAGATTGTAACAATTTCATGTTAATATTATAATTTACTTTGATATTTCAGATTTGTCATCATTCCGTCTTATCATAGTCGATGGTATTCTTGTGTTCGGTTGTTGTTTTGTTTCGATTAAATCCACTTTGAACTAAAGGTCACATTTGTGCATTAGTAAATAATCATAGCACGAGGAGTTCCCGAGTGAAGAATTATCATAGTGCCGGATTGGTGATGACATTTTGGTTCCGTTCTTGCGAGACCATTCCTTGTTGGTGGATTTTAGGAGAGATATTCCCACTTAGGCAAAAATTAATTGGAGGGTAACCTTGTTTTTACTGTGCATAGTAGTTACCATGGTAAAGTCATTTTTACCGTGAATAGTAGTTACAATGTTAAAGTCATTTTTGCCATGAATAGTAGTTACCCAGTAAAGTCCTTTTTGTTGGGAATAGTAATTACTACGGTGAAGTCACTTTTTACCGTGAATAGTATTTACATGCAGTAAAGAACTTCACTTTTAGCGTGAATAGTGTTTACCACAGTAAAGTCAGTTTTTACCGTAGTAAGTCAAGTTTTACCATAGTTTACCGTGGTCATTTCTATTTTACTGTAGAAAGGTGTAAAGTCACTTTCTAGTATAGTGATTCCAATTATTTGTGCACATAAGTCTTGTTAATTGTACTTGTGGGTTGGTATTTCATGGTGGTTACTTTTGAAAATGGGAAAGATTCCTGTTTTTTTAGCTCAATCTAATGAAGATGCTTCTTCTTTCATTCAAGAGTTTAAACGATCTTGTATTTGTAATGGCCTTATAAGAAGGGAACAATGGACTGAATTTTTTCCTACCTTTTTGGATGGTTCAACACTTAGGTGGTTTGAAACACTAGGTGATAATGTGAAAAATTCATGGGATTTATTAACCGAAAGTTTTCTTGAAGAATTTGGTGAACAACAGAAATATGCAGATCTCATGATCGAGATCACAAAGCTATCCCAAGGAGAGAAGGAGAAGATAAGGGATTATCGTGCTCGTGTTCTAGAGCTAAGGAGGAAGCTCGATGCCCAGATCCGGAAGGAAGGACTAGCAGATGGGTTCATGAATGGCGTGGATAATCTCCTCTGTAAGCACTTCATTCTTGGGATGAAGCTAGAGATCAGACAACGAGTGAAGTATGACCGCCTTGACTACCATTGAACAAGCAAAAAAATTGCAAGAAGGCAAGAAGAAAGCATGGAAGAGGAGCCCAAAGAAATTGTTGTTAAAGTAGAGCCTACACCAGCACCTTTGGTCCAGAATCCACAACCACTCCCGGTGAGCACAAATATTTCTCCTAGTACATCTACTGAGTATGAAGATCTGCTTAGGAAGATGGGCCAGTTAACTATTAATCTTCTTGAGGAAAGGAATTTAGTTCTCGGGAGGAGATAGAGGTCCAAAAAGAAATATTTATGAAGTTGTTTGTTATGGTTGTTATAAAAGGGTCATTATAAGTATAATTGTCAGATAGAGCTTACTACATACAGTACAAGAGATAATGATAAAGGAAAGTCCCGTGAATTCTCTTGATGTAGTAGATAAGAGTAGAAATAATGAAGTAGATGTGTTTGTAAATAAAAAGAAAGAAAGAAAAGATAATCAAGATGGAAATGATCCTAAGAAGATGAAAGAAGAAACTAGTAAGAAACATAGAGAAGAAAGTTGGGTGTGCGGGATTTTTGATTTCATAGGGAGCAAGGACCATATTCCATCTTGGAAGATCTGTCCAAAAGGCTGCAAATATTACATATGGTCAACTCTTGGCTATGTCTTCCGAGAAGAGGCGGGAGTTGCGAGGTGGACTCAATGCTCGAAGAAGGAAGGAGGTTGAGGTCCCCTGTTTGGGAGAAGCGAGGCAGATCCTATGCTCCAAAAGCTGAGGTATTATGTAATGGTATTTCAATTCATGATGTCTTAGTTGATGGAGGTGCTGCAGTTAATGTAATGACCGAGTCTATAATGAATATGTTGGGTTTAAAAATTGATCGCCCTTCAACACTTATGTTAAGGTCATTAAATAAAGGAAAAACTAAACCAGAAGGTGTAGTTTCAAATGTGGCAATATCTCGTTATGGGGTGTGGTATGTGTGGTAGACTTTCATGTGATGAAAAATGGTACTTATTGCGTACCACTCCAATGCTTTTAGGAAGACCATGGCTAAGGAGGGTTCATGCAAGAAACTACTTTTGGAATGAAGGTTTCATGACACTTGGACGTGGTAGAGAGAGGGTGAAGATAAATGTGATCCTCGACATCATAAGGCGAGAAACTCGTGGATTCAAGTGATGGCTGATGATTGGACATCCTCGATTACTCTAGTACCGGTGAAGTGAACATTGAAGATGAAGAAAGCGAGGTGGATGTTTCGGTCATGGATATCCTTCGATCCACACCAACTCATGACCCCATAAAATTATCCCGAAGAAGAAGTTGATGATCGTCTCAACAAATAAAGATTGGTGATCTTTGTGATGGAGAGTGAGAAGGAATCCTACCTCCGGCTCTTTCGAAGGTACATACACCTATTCACTTTTGGTTACAAGGAACTCCGTCAAGTAAGTTGGGTAGAACATTGTATTGAAATTTGGTAGATGGTGCTTTAAGCCCATAAAGCAAATGCCATATAGAATGAATCCTAATTTTTCCAAGACCTGTAAAAGAAGAAATAGATAAGTTGCTTGATGCAGGATTCATATTTTCTGTGGAGAATTCAGAATGGGTTTCTCCCATTGTGATCTCAATAAAAAAGAATGGGAAGCTACGCATTTGTGTTGATTACAGGAAGCTCAATAAGGCAACAAAGAAGGATCATTACCCTCTTCCATTTTCGATCGATCTTGGGCGAAGTAGCTGGCCCGAGTGTTATAGTTTTTTGATGGATATGGCGGCTACAACCAAGTTCGTATAGCGAGAGAAAGATCATTTGAAGACCACGTTCACCACTCCTTGGGAGCGTTTGCTTATAGAGTTATGCCTTTTGGGTTGTGTAATGCTCACAACATTCCAACGTTTGATGAATAGGGTGTTTGAACCCTACATTGGGACCTTCATCGAGTATTTACGGATGATTTTTGCATCTATGGGAGCAAGTTGGACCACACACTTTTGAGATGGAGACAACATTTCAAAGGTTAGATGAAGCACAAGCCTCACTAAACCCTACAAAGTGTGTCTTTGGATGTTCTAAAGGCGTTTTGTTAGGGCATGTTGTATCAGAGATAGTATTGCACTGATCTTGAAGAAGGATGTTGCTTATGAACTAGGAAACAAGGCGCATGAAGCTTTTGGACAATTGAAGGAAGCCACCGGTGTCTTCACTGTTTTGAAGAATCCATATTGGAACAAGCCATTCATGTGTACACGATGCCTCGGATGCACTTGTGCCACTAGGTAGTACTTTGAGCCAAAAGGATGAAAATGGGAATGAACATCCAATTTACTTTGGGAGCAGACAAATGAGCAGTGCTGAGGTAAACTATACTGTAACTGAAAAAGAGGCTCTGGCTATCATTTTTGTTGTAAAGAAGTTTAGAAATTACTTGCTAGGGAAGAAATTTATAGTTGTAACGGATCATCAGGCTCTGAAATATATTGTCAATAAGCCTAACCCATCAAGGAGGATAGCAAGATGGATAATTTTGCTACAAGAATTTGAATTTGATATTATAGATAGGCCAGGAAAGAAGCATGTCAATGCAGATGCACTCTCTCGAGCCTATGATGGTTTAGGATCATCTTGTGATGATGATGATTTTCCCGATGTAGCATTGTTTTCCCTTGACACAATCCCTAGTGAATACATAGATATTTGGAATTATACGAATAAATTCAAGTTTTCTGATGGTGCCCGTTAATGCAAAGACTAAGAGAAAGATTACTCAAGCCGGTCATCCATATTCTATTCTCGCATGGAGCATTATTTGAATAGGACACGATGGACAGTGATCAAGAGGCGGTTGGACGTGATCAAGGAAAGGAGCTGCTAGAAGAATTCCACAATGGTACATGTGGAAGGCACTTCTGGACAACTTACAAGCAAGAAGGATCTTGGATGCAGTTATCATTGGCCCTCTTTTTAAAGATTGTTATAATTATTGTAAGAAATGTGATATTTGTCAAACACATGGTAGCAGTAAGACTTCATCAGCTCCATTATGTCCTATTCTTCCACTTGGTCCCTTTGAAAAGTGGGGAATAGACATTGAGGTCTACTTCAACTACATCACGTCAAAATAAGTATATTGTAGTTGCCACAAATTATTTAACCAAGTGGGTTGAAGGCTAGGCCATTGAAAAAAGCTTCCATGGATGAAGTGGCAAGGTTCATATATGAGCGCATTGTCACCAGATTTGGTTGTCCATTAGAAATCAGAATGAGATCAAGGAAGCCACTTCATTAATGAGGTGGTAGAAGCCCTAGTCAATAAGTTTTCTATTAAGCACGGGAAGGCAACAACATACAAGCCAAGCACAAATGGGTGGTGGAGCGAACAAATTTTTGTGCTATGTCAAATTCTAGCAAAGATGTAGCCTTGCAGGTACATAAATGGGATAAAAGGATTCATGCAGCATTGTGGGCATATAAGGCAACATCAAAGTCAGCAACAGGATACTCCCCATTTCAGTTGGCCTATGGCATTGATCCAGTTCTTCCTATTGAGTTTGATATTCCCACTGTGAGAGTTATGAAAAATGAAAGGATGGATGAAAGTGATTCAGTAAAAGAAAGGTTGGTACATCTTCATTTGCTAGAGGAAATGAGGGAAATAGCAAAGGATACAAGCCATAAGAAGAAAATGAAGCAGAAAGAATACTTTGATCAAAAGATCCGATGGTCTCCATTTCATATGAATGACTTGGTCCTAGTATATGATTCTAGATACAAAAAAAGAAGACAGAGAAAATTTCTTCCAAAATGGATGGGGCCCTACAAAATAGCAGCTATGCATGAAAATGGTACGTACTAATTTGGATGAATTGGATGGTACTCCCATTACGAAATGGGTCAACCACGACAAGTTGAAGATTTTCCAAGCACCCGAATAGTCTACTAAAGTACGGAGTAGAAGCTAGAAAGAGGAAGATGTCGACACTAAGATTTTCCTCCATAATTTCTATTTCATTAATGTATGTATTAGGAATAGGATGTTGTTAAATTTGTGATTATGCACAACCCCTCTTGCCCACATTGATGATACTATATGTGATATTAGATTAATATACATGCATGATGTAAAACTTATCATTTTTATAAATGATGTATTATATGATATTATTTTTATGAATGATGGATGATAGATGTGATAACCAACGGATGTGCAAAAAAAACACACAAGAAAATTTTTAACAAAACTTTATATATGTATACAAAACAACATAACAATATGCAACTAACAATGAATTCATGTATGTCCTAACAACATATTAAGTGGACATTTATTCTAAGTAAATAAAACAAATCCTAATAGATGCATACAACAAACGATGAAAACACACCAATATATTACAAGTATGAAAGCTAAAAATAAACTCTATGCAACACACAATTAAATCAAACAAGATCCAATCCAAGGTAAGTAAATGATCCATTTTAAATCACACAACATGAAAAGGTACTTGATAAAAAATATATAAACTGAAAACTAAAAGTAATTAAATTACTACCTTGTTTTTGCAAGACAACATTGATATATTTTCTAATGCTTTTTGGTTATCCTGAATGATAAGTTTTCAAGGCTATTTTCACATTGTTTTGGGGGTTTTCCTAAGACAATGTTTTTGTAGCTTCATCCCAAGGGGGATTTTGAATGTTTATAATTTTTGTATCCTTTTTTAAATATTTTTGGTATTTTCTAAGGTCATGTTCCCAAAGCAATGTAAAAAGACAAAAGAAGCATCAATGCTTCCAACATGATGTGGGAATATACAAATGGTAGAATGCCACATGTATACGTACAAGAAAGTGGAATATGAAGGTGCCCCCAACATTAGATGGGAATATACAAAGGCATATCCTTCATGCAGATATAAGAACAAATAAGCCATCTCACGACTTGGTCAGATAGATTCGGTAGGGCTACTAGACCTAGTAAAGGAGATCAATCCTAGAAAGCGGTAAGAGTTACTGTCTAAATGTAATAGTAGCTTGTGGTGATAAATATTCCTTGAGCACCACAAACTGGTTTTCACCCAAATACCTACCCACTGTGCCACAATTGCATGGTTTTCACATGTGGATGACCTATTTTTTTCTTTACCGTTTTCTCAAATTTCTCATGTTTTGTTTGTTTTTTCTTTTTTTTTCTACTTTTTAGTTCTTATTTGATATTCATGACGTGTTTATGCATAGAAGAACTTGAGGTGTATGGCATTCATAGGTTTTGAAATCTCTTCACCACCTAAGTATTCCAGTTTGTAAGCTCCTGATCCATATTTAGCAACCACCACATAAGGCCCTAACCAGTTAGCCTCAAACTTACCTTTCTTTTCTCTGTCCTTGACAATGTTCTTCTGATTTTCCTTTAGAACAAGATCACCTACATCAAATTCCCGATGGATGATCCATTTTTTATATCCTCTTGATACTCTATTTTGGTAAACCTTTAGGTGATTAAGTGCTCTTATACGCTTTTCATCCAATGGTTCCACTCGATACCCAAGCAACTCGTAGTCTTTGTCTTTATCAAGATAGTCCCGAAGAGATATTCTCGGGGAGGGAAGTTCCACTTCCAAGGGTATGATGGCTTCAATGTCATATACTAAGGAATATGGGTTCGCACCAGTAGGAGTGCGGATGGAGGTTCGATAGGCCTAGAGGGTGGGATGTATCTATAAGTGTCAATTACGATCAGTCTTACTTACCATTTTCTCCATGATCTAGACAAGAGTTTTATTGGTAGCCTTGGCTTTCCCATTACCTTGGGGATAATAGGGGGTAGACCACTTGAGCTGAATATGGAAGCATTGGCACAATGTCTTAACCATTTTATTCTTAAAGGATTTACCATTATCTGTGACAATGGTGAAGGGGATACCGTATGACGGAAAATGAGATGATTCATGATGAATTTGGAAATTTGCACACCAGTGACATAAGTAAGAGGCACAACCTCTACCCATTTAGTAAAATACTCGGTGGCGGTGATAATGTGGGTGTGGTCATCTAAAGAAGAAGGATGGAGCTTCCCTATGAGATCCAGGCCCCATTTAGAAAATGGCCAAGGTGTTATGATAGGTTACAAAGCTTGTGCTAGCGCATGTATTAAGTTGCCATACTTTTGGCATAGCTCATATTTCTTTAAAAATTTACAATGCTGCTTCCATGGTTGGCCAATAATAACCTACCCTTAAGAGCTTCTTAGCAAGACCATGCCATTGGTATGCTCTCCACAAATAACACAATGTACTTACTTAATAGCGTGGACCGATTGATAACATCCAAACAGGTAGTGAAATGATTCTCATCATAGCCACGACAATAAAGGGTGCCTCCTATGAGGGTATAATGGGCTATATAGAGGATAAGGGATTTCTTCTTAAAATGGGTAATTTCTGGGGGAAATGTGTCATCTTGTAGGTATCTAAATATAGGGTCATACTAAGGGAGGGGCAGACTAACAATTTCACATGCCAAATAAGATTTTGGCATGTCATATCTGAGCACTCCTAAATGCTCTATAAAGAAGGGAATTTTATTTTACGAGTTGGAATGTGTAAGAGAGATTCAATTATAGCTATAGCATTTCTTTGATCTATTGTGTGACCTTTGTTTTTGCTCAAAGAAAATCCATCTAAAATACTCCTTCAAGGTTTCAACCAACTTTTTGTATGGAACAAGCTTCTCATCTTTAACCTTATACTCATCATTAACTTGCTTAATAATGAGTTGGGAGTCCTCAATGACACGTAGATATCCGATATTCCAATTGATAGCCAATTTGAGGCCCACTGATAAGTTCCTCATACTCTGCTGATGTTATTAGTGCATTGAAATCCCAAATGGAATGCTCTTGGAATAACCTCACATGTGGGAGTGATGAGCACAACTCCTTCCCGATCCATGAAAGGTGAATGATCCATCAAAATGGACTGCCACCCTGAGACTCTTGACATACATCATGGATGCATTTGGTAGATCCGGACAAAAACTTTCCATCCTGGTAGAGGGGTTTCTACCCTGCGATCATCCAATATCTATCCTTTCAATGACTTCTGGTTTACAAAATCAATATCAAATTCACTTAGGAGAATGATCCAATTAGCCATTCATCCCATAAGGCTAGGTTTGGATAAAAGGTATTTAAGAGGGTCAAATTTGGATATTATTTTGGTTTTATTCTTAAGCACATAGTGGCACGGTTCTAAAAGGTAAAGAAAATTGCTAGGTAGGCCTTTTCAATATGTGGGTAATTTAGTTCATAGGTGATTTAGGTGTGACTACGGTAATAGACTGCCCTTTCTCTAGGGTCTAAATCATATTGGGAAAACATTACACCAATCGCAAACTCGATAGCTGAAATGTATAACATGAGAGGTTCGCTTGGGGTAGGTGGAATGATAATCTTGGTGGGTTGACAAGTCTTTGTTTAAGTAGTGCAAAGGATTTTTGACAATCTAGTCCCTAGTTGAACATAACATCTTTTTCAATAGATGCGTAAATGGATGGAACTTATCCATGCCGTGTGAAATTAAACAACGGATTGCATGTATCTTTCCTTGTAAACTTCTTATTTTTTTGAGATTTCTAGGTGGAGGTATTTCTGTGATAGCTATAACCTTTGCATGATCTACATCTATTCCTCTCTGTGAAATGATAAAACCTAGGAGCTTCCCTGATAAAATGCCAAGGACACACTTCTTACAATTCAAACATACTTTGTAATCTCGAGAGACATTAAAAAAATATGTCGTACCACTTCGAGTGGTGCTCTCTTGTACTTTTAGATTTTGCTAAAATATCATCAACGTAATCCTCCATGATTTCATTCATCATGTCATGGAGACATTTGTCATTACACGTTGATAGGTGGCCCGACATTCTTGAGTCGAAAGGCATGACCTTGTAAAAAATTTCCCCCGAGGGGTGATGAAAGTTGTCTTATGATGATCTTCTCTCTGCAATGATGCGGATCAGTTATAACTGAAAAACCATCCATTAAGGATAAAATTTCATAACCAGAGGTAGAATTGACCATCATATCAATATTAGGCAAGGGAAGTCATCTTGGGACATGCTTTATTGATGTAATGGAAGTCGAGTGCAAATTCTTATGCCGAAAATCTTCTTCTGAACTAGGACTATGTTAGATATCCAATTTGAATAGTCAATAGGTTTAATGAAATCGAAACTAATAAATTTTCAAGTTCTTCTTTGACAAGTAGTGTAATTTTAGGGTGCATATTTCTCAACTTCTGCTTGATGGGTTTGGCATCTAGGTGCACAACAAGGTTGTGTACGACCAATTCTAGGTCTAAACTAGGCATATCTATGTATGACCATGCAAATATATCTACATATTCTCTTAATAACTCCACAAAAACCTTATGTTCTTGAGCTGAGAGTGAAGCTCCCAACTTTATCATTCTAGGTTCCTCTTCCAAGCCAATGTTGACACTGATTGTTTCTTCAACCAACATTTTAGAAGCATCTTCCATCCGCATAGGATCAGGGGGAAGAGTAAGATCAACCTCCTTAGGTGGCTCATCATCATCCTTGAATGGATAGGTCATTTTTTCATATTTTTTTCATTATGTTTATCTACGATTGTCTCAAAACATTTGTCACTATGATATTTGCGTTTACTTCTTCCACAAGGATTCTCTGGAGCATTCTTACTCTTGCTTATGACATTCTTATTCAAGCGTGTGCACATCTCTTCTTCTTATCTAAAGTATTCACATGCATCTAGTTGAATTGAAAAACCTTTCTTGTGATCCCCTGTCATAATATAATCCCCAAGTCCCCATGATTTCTACAAATGCTTCATCGTTCTCAAAGAAATCGATTGGCACGTGAAATTGTTGATCCCAATCTATAAGTTCGGGATATATAAGGGTTACTTGGAAATTGGTTTGAGGATTGGATCTGGATAAGGTAAGGATATTTGAATCAGGGAATAGGTTAGTGGAGGAAAGATCCTCATATAGGCTACATTGGGAATTTGTGTCATTTATACGAATGAGATGAGTCATCCTCACATTCGGAGGTGGCATTGATCTCAAAGGGTGAATCATCATGAGGTCTTATTCCAAGACCATGTCTGTTAGATTTGAAATGAGGGATAAGAATGAGTTCTAATCGTCCTTACACATTGATACCACATCCAAACCCATTGTAACCCATGACATACATCATGCGGTGGCCCTTGATATATTCGGGGCTTGATGGCATGAAGCCATGGTACCCTCAGGTACTCTGCTAGTGGGATCTTCTAACATCTTTTCCTCAGATATGAGACCGTTAGGGATGAAACTTTCTAGTGGTTTAGGGCACTTATCCCGAGTGCTCTTGAGATAAAGTAACATTTACCATGTGTCCTAGGTGACACTGATAGATTTGATATTAATAAGGCCTGTTGGAGAGTGAATTGCTTTCCTAAGCCATACTTTGCTTTGACATTACCTCCCATGATGTAAAAGGGTTGACCAATGAAGGAAATTTTTATTACAAGGAGTGAGTGAATCTGGATCCACCTGTTCCTTGATAGCTTCTATTTGTAAAGGAACAACAATATCCATAGAAGGGCATTCATAAGCTGCATGAGAAAAACTATGCAACACCCTACAATGCGTGAATGGTTCTAGATCACCCTTGATGGTGACTATCTTTCATTCATGGCACATCTTGATACACTGATGGAAGGTTGAAGGAATGGCTTGCATGGCATGGATCCATGGGCGTCCTAAGAGCATGTTGTATGGAAGATCCAAGTCAAGGACATGGAATGTTGTATCATGACAAGTCAGCCCTACTTCATCATAACTACTATAGTACATGTAGAATCACACTCCTCATTATCATAAGTTGTGATTGTAATATTTTTGGCCCCTAGATCCATTTCGAATGGCCTATATGTTTAACTCAGTTTCAAAGTACAAATATTTAGACCGGATCCACCATCCACAAGTACTCTCTTTATCTTACGATGGGTAACAACCAATTCTAAGTATAGGGGTAAGTTGTGCTTTGGGTCATTACACGGGATTATAGCGTGATCAAAAGTGATATGATCATTTGAGTCAAGGTGTGCAATCATGGCTTGAAGGTGCATGGGATCTACATCTGTGGAGACTCCTAAACTTTGCAGCATTTTATACAATATGTTTTTATGGGCAGTAGATATTTTAAGGAGATCTAAGATCAATATCCTAGCGGGTGTCTTCTCCAAATGTTCTATTAAACAAGTAGGGGATTTGGTATGATCAAATGAGCACGTCATGTCCCTAATACACAACTTTTTTCTAAGATCCTAATAATATTGACATGTTCATCAGATGAATGAATACATCCTATGAGGGAGTCAAAGGGGCTATCATTAGTTGGATAAACATGGGAAGCATTCCTATAGTCATTGGAATGTTTTCCGTGATTTGGCTTCATGTTCTTCTTATCCACGTGGTTAGGAAAGCGCTCTTTGAAGATACCCATTTTCTCATTTGGACCTTGTCCCAAGTCAGGGGTGAATCTACAAAGTGATTTTTCCCTCTTCGATGAGGTCTTGTATGTAATGTCATGGTTGGGTATCTTGCACCATGTTCACGGTGTCTAGCTTTTAACCATATATGTCTGATGTGATTAGGTTAGTGGCATGAACGTACATTTGGTGGGTGCTTTTGGGCAAGGTCCTTGTGAGAGCTTTAAAAGTGGACCAACTTGTATAGATTGGACTCTTTTGAGATCTGTAATGCCATTAGCCAATGACATGTTTGTTTTTGTTGAAGAATTTTGGTTTATCTGAGGGTTTTGCTTCATTTTTTCTTTGACAACTAGTTTAAGTGTACCCATTGCGATGAGGGTCTTTTATATTTGACTACCCTTCTCTATAACTTCTTCAAAGTTAGAGCCACAATGCATTTGTAAATGGAAGGCTATTTCTAGGTTTAGGTTAGGAATGAATATGCTTACTAGCTATTTTTCCGGTAAGGCACATGGGAAATGGCTAGCCAACCCATGCCATCGTTGTAAAAATATCTTAAAGGTCTCATTAGGCTTTTGCTTTGTGTTGTAAAGGTCATTCATTGTGATATCATTCTCCATGTTGAAGGAATAATGCCACACAAATTTTTCTATTAGGGTGGGCCATGTTGTGATGGAGCCCTTGGGTATACTAAAGAACCATTCTAATGTCAATGTGCCTAGGCTATGAGGAAGAGTCATATTAAGAAATTATCATTGTATGCAACCTCTTGAAAAGCCATATAAAAGTACTTAATGTGATCATGAGGATCACCTTTGCTTTTATATTTATCAAACTTAGGAGTTGAAAAATGCTTGGTAAGGGATTTCACAAAATGTCCTTATCAAAGGGATATGAGCATAGTTCTTCGTAAAGATATTTCCTACTGTGTCCTATGTTTCCTTCTTGTAGCGTAGTAATTGTGTCCTTCATTGATTGCTAATTCTTGTTGAATGAGTTGCTCTTTGGTAGGTGATATCGGTCTATTTACCTTAGCCACTTTAAAAGTTGTGTCATCGTATGGATCAAAGTGGAACTCACTAGATTTGGTTTTGAGTTTGTCTTTATGCACGTTTCTACTTGAAGAGCCTAAGTTTGCTAATTTTTTACTTAGCTTCAATATTTTATTTTTAAGGATCTCTTCTTCAACCAAGGGATCATTCTCCTCATAAAACTTAGGAGGTGGTGAGGCTTTGCGCTCATGTTCAATCTTCACTTTACACAAATCCTTGTAATAAGGTCATTGCAAATCACCAATTGGCTTGGATGGGTCTCCTTCAATGATGTTATTATGTTGCCCGAAGTAGAAGTGTATCCTATGTCAAAGGGTTATCCATGTCTAAGAGGGATATTTCGTTCTTCTATTTTTTGATTAATGACCTTAGTCTCCATGTCACGTTCTTGTGGAATATTAGCCCCTAATTCTAAGACTCTTGTGAGTACTTGATCTTTGTTATAATAAAGGAGCTCGTCAAACCGACCTAGGTCTAATTGATGTTGTTCTTTAGAATAATCAGATTCTTCTTCGTTATGATCAATCAATGGATTTGTGTCTTTAACCTACAAAAAGAGAGGTGTTAAGTTGTTTTCGCTAATTGGGAAGGATTCAAAAGGATTTTCTCTTAAGTCATGCTCGTTTTGTTTGGATGCCATTTTGGGGATTTTAGGAATAACTAGTCGAAGTGATACTAGGTTTTTGTCTAAATTCCATCAAAGTTGTATGAAATCTAGGCATATGTTGTGTAAGTCATTTGATGAAATGCCAAAATATCCCAGTGTGTTCTAGATGTAATGTTATGCAGTCATTTTATTATTCAAAGAACACTCATATGAACAATCACTCACTATTGTTTATCAAGACTATACCCTAAACTATGATTTCAATGAAGGGTTAAAAGTGGATAGTGACAATACCCTATTAATATATAGGTCAAGTTAGAATACCAACAAGGCCTAAATATCAAAGTGATATTGATGTGATCTCTCCATGAGATATACTAAGACTAGTTTAAATGTCGATGAAACCTAAGTTTTCTGAAAAATGGAAGTTGTGAATGTGTATAGCATAACAACACTATCTTGATACATTAACCGAGCAAGCAAGGTGTTAGTATCAAGATGATGTTATCATGATATATACAAGGAAATATCGACACTCTCAAAAGACTCAAATGATGTTGGAATTGAAACTAAGTATGAGTATAGCAAGAAGTTCTTAGTTGTATGAGCAACGTAACCGTATAATAAAGGGACTTATACCAAGTTCTCACAAAATTTGAAAACACAATGTAAGTACCAAAATTGTAGGGCTAGAATGAGGGAAAAATAAGAACTTAAGGAGAAATAATGATGAACTAAAATCATATCAATGAAGATGATCTTGAAATCAAGATCAAAGGACTATCAAAGACACAAAAACATACTTGTGCACTTTAGACGTTTAACAACCCAGCCACAAACATGGATGGGCGTAAATGGACAAAAAAGTGGTGAATATTGTCCTTGATAAGACTTGTGTGGTATGCTTCCTTCTCACCCAAAATGGGCAGGAGAATGCAAGGGTATAGATCAAAAGATGAAAATAAACTAAGTGCCACTTGGGTAGAGTTTCACCTCGTCTGCAAGCGAGAACAAAGGTAAGTTAAGTGAGACGTCGTTTGATTTTGTGATGAAAGAAACTTAGATCTAACTCAAGTGGACTCTTTTCCTTGTTCAAAAAACAAGGTTCAGACTCCAAGTAAGTCATCACTTCATGATGGCTTGATGTGAAATAGACTAGTAAAGTGGGCTCCAAGATAGAATGGCTATCCTAATAAGATCACTCAACTAGGTGTCACAAGTTGTCTAAATGCAAGCTCGATTTACCCAAAAATTTGTAATGACTAATTTGGGAGTTGTTAGCATATGGTTTGTACATATGAAAATGACATGCACAAAGTGTGGGAATGAAGTCCCTCCTCAATGAAGGTGAGGCTACCTTTATTGAAAACCAAAACTATATTTACATCTATACATTCAAAATTGTATGTGGGGGTGTTTTGGAACATCAATGGAAAAAGAAAAAGTGAATGAGGTAGATGGAATGGAATGAATTGAAAGAACATGGAAGAATTAGGTAAAATAGAGCATGATATCTCACGAAGAGGAAATATGAATAACTAACACAAATAAAATGGAGTTTGAGTTAGCTAAACAAGAATGTGTAAAAGGGAACACACGTGAGCAAGTAGATAATCAGAGCTTGATCACTATGAACTAGAACAACAAATTAATAATGTTGACAATAAGATCAAAGACAATATTTACATGCAAGATTCAAACACTAACATCTAATGAACATAAGAACATCAAATGCTATAAGAGACAATGAATGGGACACAAAGTTCATATTTCATTAACTCTAAAATGTCTTCTCAAAAGAACACAAAGTTTCTTTCTTTGAAGTAAAGCTTGCATACAAAAGTATTTTCTTCTCCTCTCTCAAAGTCACCCTTACAAATGAGCCCCTCACTTCCTTTTATAACCCAAAAAGTTGGTTACAAAGTAGTTAGGGTTTTACATGATCATTAAATAAGGCACCTAAGTGACCTTTGAATTTTTCTAACCAACTTTATTAAAGACAACCAAAAATAGAAATCACTTAAGTTACCCACGATTCGAAAAACAAATAACAACATCCTTTTCTTAAAAATCCACTTTTTAAAATATACAAATAATAAACAAGTGCCTTATCCATTGAAATGAGGTACGTCTATCTCAAGTGTATGAGAAATGGACTCTCCCACTTCATTAGATACCAAGAAAATTATCCCCCGAACCGCTTGGGTGAAATTTAGGATCCGCCGCTTTTTCTAGTTGAAAAGATCTAAACCTTCCCAAAGTCTTAGACATCTTTTCTTCTTTTGGAGGTTCATTTGGTCGAAGAATAGCCTCACAAAATACCTACAATTCAAGAATCCTACTTGGCATATCATTTAAATTAACAATTTTGGATTGAGCATTCTCAAATAAGTTCTTTAATTTGATGCACCACTCCATTGAAACTAACGAGAAATTGTTGGTGGGAGTGTACATGTCCTTAAACAATTGTGAAAATTGCTCTTCCACCTACTCCGATGAACACCTTTGATTATGCTCATTTACGAGGTTGTAAGGAATCTCAACTATAAATTCTTGAATCAAGGAGAGTGAAGTGAAGGATTCATTGCACATGCTCTCATAATGGATCATAGAATCCTCGAGAAGCGTCTTCCTTGATTTGAGATGCAGACACCAAAGAAAATGTATCCCTCGATGTTAAAATTCAAGAATTCCTTCAATAGCTAAAATTGAGGATTCATACTTGTCATCTCTGCAAACCGGGAAATATCTCATTTAAATTTGATATATTAGCAACAAAAGTTTCTTTGAAAGAAAGAATTGGATCAAGATACACACCGACATCTTCATGAAGTTTAGCCACGGTCTTGATCGTCCCTTGGCCTAAAACGAGAATCTCTGAAAGCCAAGTTTTAGTGACATGTCCTAATGTGTTTATTTCTTTTGAAAAATTGAGAGTCTCTTCATCGGGGACAGCCTTTGCATCAGAATCTTTGGGAAAGTGGATGATATGGAATTCATCAAATGTTGAACATATTCCACCAATTGATTCTTTTCGGCCTTGAGTGAGAGTTCGAGACTTATATTTCCAAGTCTCTTTAGCACGATATCAATTGAATCTCAAGCCATCGCCATGTTACTTTCTAATGTAGACCTCCCAAGTCCAAGTTTTGAAACTTCATAATCAGCAGGTGTCATGGCATCACGTTCTTTATCAACTTTTGGGATGGTGAGATCTACAAATCTATTTCGTCACTATCCACCATTATTCAAGAAAGCACCTTAGGCTTTTTGAATTTCATTTGAAAGTTTGAAAAGGGCATCAAAATCAATGTCAATTGCCTTGACAACCCTCTTCCTTTTCTTAACCTCGGGAATCAACTAAGGAAGGAGTATCATGCACTATTTCGCATACAAAATCCTAGAGCTCAAATCAATATTCTCATTGTTCTCGACATCATGAGATCCTGCTTGAACCTTATCTATGAACTTGATTTGAGGAGAAACAACCTAAATATCCACCTCCTAATTATTTGGGAGATTTTGGGAAATACCTTCATGAACTACATGCTCTAAAGTGTTTAATATTTGAACTACTCCGCACTGAATGGACGCTTGTTCAAAGCATGGCTGAGGATAATTTTCCATGAGCTTCTGAGCACTATTAACAATGTGGGTAGAAGAATATCTACTTGAGGTAGAAAATCCTGATACACGCTCTCTTCCTTCTTTAGGGTTAGGATCTTTAGATTTTTCTCCTCGTGACACGTTACTTGGCGAAGTGGATTTTGGCAACCACTCCTTTCTTGCTTGTTGTGTATGATTGGATGGTATAGAGGTTGATTGAAAAGAGGCTTTGGTTGAATGAAGGCCTCCTTGTGTTGGAAATTTTTTGATCCTGAAGCATGATCTTGAATTGATTGTAAATTGGCAAGTTCTCTATCATACCAAGATATGCTTCTTTCAAGAATCGGTTGATTCTTGCTATCAAGAGAAAATTCATCTCTTTTGGTCCAATTGATTCGAGGCAATGGGGTAAAAGCAAATGCATCATATGAGGGATCAATGACATCTTCATCATCATTTATGAATGAATCGGGAGGGTTCTTGATGTAAAGGCCTTGATATAAGAAAGTGTTAGGTGAGAAATCTCATCTTCTTACCGCATGTTCGTCTAAATAGGCAGCCCAGAAATCTTCCATGGTAGGGTTATGGTTATACTTTTCTCCAAGAATCTTCGCATATATCCATTGATATAAAACTGGGTTCTCTTCACATATGGATGTATTGTAATGAGAGCAAACTCTTTTTCCATGAGTTGTGCATTGAAAATATTTGGACATTGGTATTCCCCGATTTGGATTGGGAAATGAATTCTTGAACGGTGCTTGTCATTGAGAAGACAATGAACTTGGAATAGTTTTCATGCAAGTTCCATTAATGCCCATCTGTCACTGACGTACTTAGGAAGTTTCCATGGAGTACCAGCAAATCCACTCATGCGAATGTAGGAAAAGGATGAAAATTGAATAAACCATGTTCCCCATTGGGAAATGACACTCATGGCTTCTTTAGAAAATCTTTCCTCTGTATTCGATTTAGGTTCCGAATCATGTGGAAGGTGAATACATCGTTGACTCTTTTAAAATGGTGAGAGCTATTTTGAAACTAAGTTTGGGTAATAATGAAAAATATTATTTGACGGCCACATGACTCTCTCATTTCAAGTCCTGAAAATAGCTTTCTTCAACTCTTTGTATAAGTCGAATACGATGTCATGTAAAAGAATCTAGTCATCTTAACTTCTATCAATTGTTTGTGAAGGGTGTTACTGATGGTGGTGGCCCAATCCAAAACTCTTTCTTGCTAGGATGATACAAATAAACTGATACATCCATGGGTGGAAAATCCTTGTAGAGGGTAAACCGAAAACTAGACTTAGGAGAGTAATCATGTCCCTAATTTCTTCCACAAACTCAACGTGGTACAGTTCTTTAGGAAGCCAGTCAATTCGAGGCATCTTGGTCACTAACCAGTTGTTATTAACCATCTTGCTCCATCTAGGGGTTCCTCATCCCAAAATTCTTGCTACTGACTGGCGAGTGATATCCACATTCTCAGGAAAGTCAGGTATGCCGAGCAATTCCTCAATGTGCTCTAGTGTGATTAAGAGGAAAGGCTTGCGATTATCTTTAAAAATTCCTCATCTCTCAGGATCATAGTGCTCAGCACAAGTGATAACAAACTCGAAACATTGCACCGAGACAATAAATATTGTTGCTTGAGGTAGACCATTATCGTAAATCCTATCCTAGAATATGGTTTTGCCTTCATTTTTCACTGTTCATGTAATTGTTGCACATTGATGTGACCTAGATTTGTATCGGTGATATTGTTATATCTTTGACTTAATGGAACTAGGAGGATGATTCCTTGGAATCCATACTTTAGTATAGATTTTTTGAATTTCTCCCTTTGGCTTCCTCGACCTTCCTACAGATTTGTTATATTTTTCAGCCATTATGAATTTTTCTAGAAAAATGACTCAGAGCACGCAAAATAACGCAAGCGGGGTTGAGTCTCGTCCAAAACCCCAATCGGTGCAAGAAAAATATGATTCGTTTTATTATTATTATTATTATTATTTAAAAACAACAATAATAATAATAACTAGTCTTGTTTACAAAATCACACACCGAGACTAGGTTTGAATTCCGACTCGGGCGACAACTTTTTTATTTATTTATTTTAAATAAACGAAATCACTCGAGTTCAATATCAATTTTTTATTTAATTTTCCGGAGCAAATTCTCCTTGGTATGTGTAAAAATTGTCTGATTTAAATAACCGTGTACTTTGAGATTCACTTCTTCCTTGCGATCGTTTGATCGATGCGTGATTGAAAATTCTTGTAAATGCATTGATACCCCTGGAGAATGCGTGATTTCTTGTGTCGAAAATAGAAATTATTTAATCTTTTCTCAGCTGGGAAAGCGTGTTCTTCTCTGCAAAATTTATTATTTTCTTTATTTCCTGGACAACTCCACCTTCTCCTTGGCAAATGCGTTTAAAACTGTTTGGGACTGTTATTTTCCAATGTGGCTGATTGTTTGTTGTTGATGGTTGCTGGAACTTTAGCGTGAAATCCTCCTTGGCAAATGCGTGGGTATTTTTACTCCAAATGTGTGGTCTCTGTTTTAACATGCACTGAATTTGGCTATCTCCTTGAGCTGAGTGAGCTGTTGCGTGGATTTCCTCCTTGGCCACGTAGGTATTCTTCTCCAAAACATGCATTGAAAATTCCTTCTCTACTTCGACGTGGGCTCCTCTTCAACCTACAGCACGTGGGTATTCTCTGCTTCAACATGGGCTCCTCTTCAACCTCTAGCACGTGGACTGCTCTTTTTTCCTTATTTTCTTTGCTTTGAAACTATTCTTTGGCCTGCGTGATGGATTTATCTATTTCCTTTGGCTGAGCGTGGTGTTATGACAGCTACATGCAACATCTTTTTAATCCTTGGGCGCTAAAAACTGACTCCTTCCACCTATGCTACGTGGAAGCTTCTAGTTTGCTCCGGCATGGTTACTTTGGTGGAATTTGTGATGGTTAAAATTGTTGTATTTCACACCCCTGTTGCATGTTAGAAAACTCCTTCAATCTCCTCCAATGTAGATGCATCAAAACAAAAAAAAATGTCCCATTTTCAGACTGTTCTCCTTTTCAATGCATAAATATTTTCTTCCCTCTAGCTGAGTGTGGAAAATCTTTCTGGGTTGTTCCTCTGAAGAATGCGTGAAATTTTTGTTGAGGGATGTGATAAAAATATTATGTTCTTTAGAAGAAGTGAGAAGCAATTTTAGAAAACTTGCACGACTCTTCCCACCGAGTTATTCAGAGGAATTTATGAGGGCCAAATCGACTTCCCTCTCCCGGGTAGTGGAATTAATTGCCAGGGAAATGGGGAAAGCAACGGCCAATTGCCAACGAGAATGGCAAAGTGGGCTGGCAATCTCTGTTCAATTTCCCCATGTGGGAAATCGGGAGATTTCTTGCCCGTTTGCCAATTTATTAATTTGGCAATTGGGGGAAGAAATCCCACGAGTGGGAATTTAAAACAATTTTGCCAGGAAAGGGGAAATTTGGGCCGGAGAAGCCAATTTGGCATTATTTTTCCTCAGCAATAAAAATAAAACTTGTCGAATGAATTTTAATTAATATTTATTTAATTAAATACTCCAAAATTATTAAAAATTAATTTTATCAAACAAAGAGTAATTAATTAATTAAATATTAATTAATTAATTTTTATGCAGTTTAATGCCTGGGGAGGAGTTCTCCCAGAAAAGGACGAAACAAAGACTAGAAACGATCACAAAAATGAGACGGTCATGATGAGAGTGATAAACCACGCAAAGTAACAATTTTGAAAAATTACAAAATTTCCATTTTTATTTTATTTTATTTACTTAATTATTTTAAAATTTTGCGATCAAAATTGGTGATAATAATTTGGCTCTAATTGGGGACAAGGACTTCATGGACGAAGCAACTGACTAGACCAAAATATTCATGAACATGATCTCAAAACGATGGGGCACAAAAATGGGGTGACACAAGAGAGGATCTTGAAAACGGGGAAAAGAAAAAAACCAAAATCCCTAATTACCTATGTACTTATGGGGAACAACTCATTTTCAATTTTGATAGTGCTTGAGATATTGCCCACTGTAGGGCAAAGGCAAATGAGTTCCATCAGAATACGCCAAGTAATAGGTGTTATCTCCACAGTAAATGTCTGATTTTGAAAGGGCCTAGCCACAGTGAATCAAACTTCCCATGCTTTCCTTTTGGTTCACGTCTCTTGTCCCAGAGAAGAACCAAGTCATTGATTTGGAATTGCCTCTCTTTGGTTTTCCTGTCAAACAACCTCTTTACCTTGGATTGATGTTCCTCGATCCTGTTTGCCACTTGACTTCTTTGTTCCTCGAGCTTGCTTAGGAACATGATCGTTTTATCTAATGCATTGGTGAAGCATTCATCATCAACTGCCTAGGCTAATTTTAATGCTTGTAACTCTAGTGTGATGGGAATTTGAGCACCGGTTCCATACAAAAATTGAAATGGAGACATCCCGATTGCCCTTTGGGAGTTATACTACGGTCACCACAATGCATCATATAACTTTTGTTCCAAGTTCTTTGATTTTCTTGACTAACTTGCACACATAATAGTAATGATGTTTTTATATCGGGATTCAGCCTAACCATTTCCCCGAGGGTAGTAATTTGACGAATGAGATAAAGATATCCCATACCCATAAAAAAATCTATCATCTCTCGTAGAAGAAAAAATTTGAGGCATTGTCTGCATCACGATCTTGTGTGGAATTCCATAATGAACCAATATATTTTCTTTGATGAAATCACATATCATTGTAGTAGATGTTTGTTTCACTGGTATAGCTTCTACCCACTTTGTAAAGTAGGCAATCATGGTGAGCACATAAGTATGACTAGCACTAGAATTAGGATTAAAAACCCGATGAAATCTAAACCCCATTATTGAAAGGGTTCTTCAATGACAAATGGCTTCAAAGGCAAAGCTGCCAACTTTGGTCTTCCAACAAATTGTTGACAAGCTTCGCATTTTGTCACCCATTTATGAGCATCGGAAAACATAGTGGGCCAGTAATAATGTGCTTGCAGAATTTTATGAGTCGTCATCATTTGGGGCAGGAGAAATGACCACCACAAGCATGATTATGGAAGGCTTCCAACAATCTAGGTTGTTGCTCTTTATCAACACATTTGAGGAACATGTTGTCAATTCCTTTCTTGAACAATGTGTTGTCCCAAATGACGTACCTAGCAGCTCTTAGTTTGATAGCTCATTTCTCCTTAGCTGTTAGATTCTCTGAGACACTCACCATATGTGAGAAAGTAGGCAATATCAGAATACCATTCATCTGTGGTACTGATAAAAACTACCAGTGGTAAATTTTCTTCAACTGGTTCTTCTTCAGAGTTATCTCGTGGTTCATTCTTTACGATGAGTTGGCAGAGTCCTCTTCCTCAAACCAACTTGGTAGGCTTGATATCCAAATCATATTCCTAGATCTTGGAGACCCAATTACCTCTTTTAGATCCTGGTTCTCTGTTGTGTCAGCATCGATTTAACTGTAGTGTCTGGAACTAAGACTTTGGTGTGAGAATTCAACACATAGTACCTGAAGTGTTTCAGGGCTCTCACCACCATGTATGCATGTCTCTTAAGAGGAGTGTAATTAATTTCATGTTTCTTAAATCCGTAACTCATGAATGCATTAGGAGATTTGATCCCCTCTTGATTGTGTTAAGTCAAAATGGCGGATATTGTGTGCGGTGAAGCATAACAATAAATTATGAAATCCTTTTAAAATCGGGACACACCAATGTAGGATCTTTTACAATAACACCCTTGATTTTCTCAAATGCCTCTCTACCTTCCTTTGACCATTTGAAGGATTCTTTTCCTTTCATCATATCAGTAATTTCTTTAGTTAGCTCGAAAAAATCTAGCACAAACCTTCTCAAAAAGTTCACCTTCCCAAAGAAGGAGTGGACTCCAGGCTTACTTGTAGGCAAGGAAAGATTCTTGATAGCTTGAACATGCTCAGGATCAATCTTATTTCCTTCCTTAGAAACAATATGACCTAGGAGTTTCCTTCTTGAACTCCGAATAAAGACTTTTTGGATTTAGAGAAATCTTATGAAGTCTACATCTTTGCAATATTTTCTCTAAATATCTTAGGTGATCTTCTCATTTCTTTGAGAATATTGTCAAGTCATCTAGGTATATCATGATGATCTTGTCTTTATAATCTGCGAATGCCATATCCATATCCCTTTTAAAAATGGTGCCGCTAGCATTAATCAAACCAAAAGGCATTCTTCTATACGCAAACGCGTACCTAGGGGTGGTGAATGTGGTTTTATGTTGATCTTCTCTAGCCACTTCAATTTGATTATAGCTAGAGAAGCCATCTAGCATGGATAGTATTTCGATCTAGTTACTGCCCGTAGAATATGGTCCATGTGGCGGTGGGTTGAAAGGAACGATAACTAGATCGTACCAAGCCAAGAACACAGATGTTAATCAAACACCACGATCAATAAGATGAAAGCAATTCGCCAGAATAAATTTACATAAAACCTTTGCAAACAAATGAGAAACAATATCATATATTATTATGGAACTCAATGCAATACATTGAGAATGGGCCTTGCTTAAATAGGTAAGGAATAACAATCTAAGAACCAGTCAAGGTCATAGATCAAGCCATAAATCAAGGAAATAACTATTCATCAAAGAACTAGTCAAGACCATAGATTTAGGAGAGAACTAGACATCAAGGATCTAGTCAATACCATAGATCAAGGAAAGAACTAGTCAATACCATAGATCAAGGAAAGAACTATACCTAACAACTAGATAATATCTCCTAATATTTAAATAAGATAAAAGAAATATCCACACACATAAGTGGGTGAGGATAAATACAATAAAGGTAAATAAAGTACCTAGGTGAACATGAGCTAAGGTAAATACCTACTCTAACATGGGTAGTTATCCTTCAAGGAAGCCTAATTAAGATTGTGAAAATCCATGCAAATCCTAATTTCTCTATTTTTCTTATGCGAACCAAGACAATATTATCTATCCGGTCAAATGTCAAATAGGAAACACTATTCGTGCATCTAACATCTTTTGAACTTCATGAAATATTGTCCCTGTAATTTTGGGATTATATTGTCTTTGCTTTTTCCTAAATGGAATTGCACCAAGCTTCAAGGGTATGGCATGCTCCATTTCCTTGGGTTGGAAAGACTTCAAGTCTTCATATGAGTAAGCCAAAATGTCAGAATATTTGGTAAGGAGGCTTATGAATTTCCTGCGCTCCTCAGGTGAGCAACACTTACCAATATTGACTAGGTGAGGTTTATCCTTGGTACCGATGTTAACTTTCTCATAGTCAGCAGAATTCACAGGTCCTGCCTACTCTTTCTCTTTGATAAACCTGTCATGTTTGTCAAAAATTTCTTCAAGTGAAACCAATCCTTTGGGAATTTTATTTCCTTTGAGTTGGATGATGCCATCACCAGGATCTTCGTTCTCAACTCATTCTTGAATGGGTGAGGTAGTTGATTCAAAAATGCGTAATCAATTCCTTCAAAGTACAATTGTTCAAAATTATCCCTCTTTTCTAAGAAGGAAATAACTGCTGATCATCATTAAATACTTGCCAACTTTTTGCATTGTCGGGAACACTTGGCCTAAAAATCATTCCAATGGTGTACTTGTCTTGATCAAACTCTGAATGAGGAATCATTAATGAAGCTGAGACTTCAAGAGAATCTGCTTTGTTATTCTTTTCGTGAGGGACATATTTTATGGAAAAAGCATCAAAGGCTTCTATTGCGTCCCACACTTTGTTTCTGTAGTGTCTCAAACGATCATTCTTTACTTGGAACTAATTTTTTACCTATTTCACAATCAATTCCACATATCTAAAGACTTCCAAAATTTTTATCCCTTTCTCCTCTGCAACTTGAAGGCCAAGGATTAGTGCCTCGTACTGCAGGTGTTGTTGGTATTTGAAAATTCAAGTTTGTAGGAAAAGGAAATATTTTACCATTTGGATATATGAGCACCACTCTTACACTCGGAACCCATTGAACAACAACTTCCATCAAAATCAAGAGTCTAGATTTCATTGGAATCTTGGCAAGTGATCTCAAGGGTATGAATTCATGTAGTCATCATATAGTTACCCATACTTGAACCACCAGAACAAGACACAGTGCGCGAGGATCTTCGGTTTTTGTCACCGTGAATTTTCCCGAGTTTTCGGCATAAGTTTCTTTATTTCTCCATTAATAGGGATCATGGCATGAGACCATTCCATTTGGATCTCGCCACCCGAATCTCTCGCAAAAATTCCTACTCAATAACATTTCATATGAGGCTGGAATATCAACAACTCGAAATAGTTACCTTAACTCGCTTTTGAGGGAATTAGGCTAAAACCATTTAGACATCTTTAATCTACCCGATTAGAGGAACTTGCTTGGTTTCCATGGAGTAACATGATCTAAATGTTCTTTCTCAAGTCAAACCAAGAGCATGTGCCACTTTTTCCAAAGATCACATTATCCGAGGCTCAAGTCTATAATGCAATTACTTAATTTGCATTTGTTGATCGAGAAAGGACACAAAGAAAGGTTCAATCTTTTCATTTGAAGGTGTAGTGGCTGCCACAATATTTTGAGTTTTCCCATCTTTGGGAGTTTTCAGAATTCCTTTGGAGGAATGAAGCAAGAGAGTCACCATTGAAACTGACAAATTTTTTTGGCAGGAGTGTACATGTCCTTAAACAATTGTGAGAATTGCTCTTCCACCTACTTTGATGAACACCTTTGATTATGCTCATTTACGAGGTCAGCAAGGAATCACAGCTATGAATTCTTGAATCAAGGAGAGTGAAGTGAAGGCTTCATTACACATACTCTCATAATGGATCATAGAATCCTCAAGAAACATATTCCTTGATTTGAGATGTAGACACCAAAGAAAACGTGTCCTCGATGTTCAAATTCGAGAATTCCTTCAATAGCTAAAGCCGAGGAGTCCATACTTGTCATCTCTCCTACAAACTAGGCAATATCTCATCCAAATTTGATATATTAGAAACAAAAGTTTCTTTGAAAGAAAGAATTGGATCAAGATACGCACTGACATCTTCATGAAGCTTAACCGCGGTCTTGATCATCTCTTGGCCTAAAACGAGAATCTCTGAAAGCCAAGTTTTAGTGACATGGCCTAATGTGTTTATTTCTTTTGACAAATTGAGAGTCTCTTCATCTAGGGCAGCCACTGCATCAGGTACTAGGAAAGTGGATGATATGGGATTTATCAAATGTTTAACATATTCCACAAATTGATTATTTTCGGCCTTGAGTTGAAAGTTACCGAGACTTATATTTCTCAAGTCTCTTTAGCACAATATCAATTGAATCTCGAGCCATCACCATGTCACTTTCTAATCTAGACCTCCCAAGTCCAAGTTTGGAAACTTCATAATCAACAAGTTTCATGGCATCACGTTCCTTATCAACTTGTGGGATGGCGAGATATGCAAATCTATTTCCATCACTATCCACCATTATTGGAGAAAGTACCTTAGGCTTCTTTGGAATGACATCGTTTGAAAGTTTGAAAAGGGCATCAAAATCAATGTCAATTACCTTGACAACCCTCTTCATTTTCTTAACCTCAAAATCAACCCAAGAAGGAATATCATGCACTATTTCCGCATACAAAATCCTAGAGCTCAAATCAATATTCTCATTGTTCTCAACATCATGAGATCCTACTTGAATCCTATCTATGACCTCAATTTGAGGAGAAACAACCTCAATATCCACCTCCTGATTATTCGGGAGATATTTTGGGAAATCCCTTCATGAACTACATGCTCTAAAGTGTTTGATATTTGAACTACCTGCACTTGAGTGGACGCTTGTTCGAAGCATGGCTGAGGATCATTTGCCACGAGCTTCTGAGAACTATTAACAATGTGGGTAGAAGAATCTCTACTCAAGGTAGAAAATCCTGATACATGCTCTCTTCCTTCTTTGGGGTTAGGATCTTTAGATTTTTCTCCTCGTGACATGTTACTTGGTGAAGTGGATTTTGGCAACCACTCCTTTCTTGCTTGTTGTGTATGATTGGATGGTATAGAGGTTGATCGAGAAGAGGCTTTGGTTGAATGAAGGCCTCCTCGTGTTGGAAATTTTTTGATCCTGAAGCATGATCTTGAATTGATTGTAACTTGGTAAGTTCTCTGTCGTACCAAGATATGCTTCTTTTAAGAATCGGTTGATTCTTACTATCAAGAGAAAATTCATCTCTTTTGGTCCAGTCAATTTGAGGCAATGGGGTAAAAGAAATTGCATCATATGAGGGATCAATGACATCTTCATCATCATTTATGAATGAATCGAGAGGGTTCTTGATGTGGAAGGCCTTGATCTGAGCAAGTGTTAGGTGAGAAAACTCTCGTCTTCTTACTTCATGTTCGTCCGAAATAGGCAGCCCAGAAATCTTCCATGGTAGGGTTATGTTGATACTTTGCTCCAAGAATCTTCTGCATATATCCATTGATATCAAACTGGGCTCTCTTCACATATGGATGGATTGTAATGAGAGTGAACTCTTTTTCCATGAGTTGTGCACTGAAAATATTTGGACATTGGTATTCCCGATTTGGATTGGGAAATGAATTCCTGAAATAGTGCTTGTCACTGAGAAGACAATGAACTTGGAATAGTTGTCATGCAAGTTCCATTAATGCCCATTTGTCACTGACGTACTTAGGAAGTTTCCATGGAGTACCAAAAAGCCACTCACGTGAATGTAGGAAAAGGATGAAAATTGAATAAACCATGTTCCCCATTGGGAAATGACACTCATGGCTTCTTTAGAAAATCTTTCCTCTGTATTCGATTCAAGTTCGAATCACATGGAAGGTGAATGCATCGTTGACTCTTCTAAAATGGTGAGAGCTATTTTTGAAATTGAGTTGCGGGTAATAATGAAAAACACTATTTGACGGCCCCATGACTCCTCTCGTTTCAAGTCCCAAAAATAGCTTTCTTCTTGCTACTGTATAAGTCAGATACGATGTCATGTAAAAGCATCCTGTCATCTTAACTTCTATCAATTGTTTGTGAAGGGTGTTATTGATGATGGTGGCTCAATCCACAAACTCTTTCTTGACTAGGATGATATAGATAAACTGATACATCCATGGGTGGAAAATCCTAGCAGAGGGTAAACCGAAAACTCGACTTAGGAGAGTAATCATGTCCCCGATTTCTTCCACGAACTCAACGCGGTACAGTTCTTTGGGAATCATGTCAATTCGAGGCCTCTTGGTCACTAACCAGTTGTTATTAACCATCTTGCTCCATCTCAGGGGTTCCTCATCCTAAAATTCTTGCGCTGACTAGCGAGTGATATCCACATTCTCAGGAAAGTTAGGTATGCCAAGCAATTCCTCAATGTGCTCTAGTTTGATTAAGAGGAAAGGCTCGTGATTATCTTTAAAAATTTCTCATCTCTCAGGATCATAGTCAAGCACAAGCGATAACCAACTTTGGACACTGCACCGAGACAGGAAATGATGCTACTTGAGGTAGACCACTATGGTAAATCCTATTCGAGAATATGGTTTTGCCTTCAGTTTTCACCCATTCATAGAATTGTTGCACATTGATGTGACCCATATTTGTATCAGTGATATTTTCATATGCTGACTTAATGGAACTAGGAGGGATGATTCCTTGGAATTCATACTTGAGTGTGGATTTGTTCGATTTCTCCACTGGCTTCCTCGACCTTCCTACAGATTTGTTAGATTTTTCAGCCATTATGAATTTTACAAAAAAATGACTCAAGCACGCAAAACAATGCAAGCGGGGTCGGGTCTCAGTCTCGAAACCCCGTCAATGCAAGAACAATATGATTCATTTTAATATTATTATTATTATTATTATTATTATTTTAAAACAATAATAATAATAATAACTAGTCTTGTTTACAAAATCACACACCGAGACTAGGTTTGAATTCGACTTGGGTGACAACTTTTTTTTATTTATTTATTTTAAATAAATGAAATCACCCGAGTTTAATATCGATTTTTATTTAATTTTCCAGAGAAAATTCTCCCTGGTATGTGTAAAAATTTCTTGATTTAAATAGCCATGTACTTTGAGATTCACTTCTTCCTTGTGATCGTCTGATCGATGCGTGATTGAAACTTCTTGTAAATGTGTTGATACCCTGGAGAATGCATGATTTCTTGTGGAAATAGAAATGATTTAATCTTTGCTCAGCTGGGAAAACATGTTCTTCTCTACAAAATTTATTATTTTCTTTATTTCCTAGACAACTCCACCTTCTCCTTGGAAAATGTGTTTAAAACTGTTTGGGACTGTTATTTTCCAACGTACTGGGATTGATTGTTTGTTGTTGATGGTTGCTAGAAATTTAGCGTGAAATCCTCCTTGGAAAATGCATGGGTATTTTTACTCCAAATGCATGGTCTCTATTTTAACATGCCTTGAATATGGCTATCTCCTTGAGCGAGTGAGCTATTGCGTGGATTTCCTCCTTGGCAAATGTGTAGGTATTCTTCTCCAAAACATGCGTTGAAAATTCCTCCTCTCGCTTTGACGTGTGGGCTCCTCTTCAACCTCCAGCATGTGGACTACTCTTTTTCTTATTTTCTTTGCTTTGAAACTGTTCTTTGGCTGCGTATGAGGGATTTATTTATTTCCTTTGGATGAGCGTGGTGTTATGACAACTACATGCAGCATCTTTTTAATCCTTGGGCACTAAAATGGCTCCTTCCACCTATCTTTGCGTGGAAGCTTCTAGTTTGCTCCGGCGTTGTTACTTTGGTGGAATTTATGATGGTTAAAATTGTTGTATTTCACCCCTGTTGCGTTAGAAAACTCCTTCAATCTCCTCTAGCATAGATGCATCAAAACAAAACAAAATGTCCCATTTTTGGACTGTTCTCCTTTTCAATGCGTAAAGATTTTCTTCCCTCTAGTTGAGCATGGAAAATCTTTTTGGCCTGTTCCTCTGAAGAATGTGTAAAATTTTTGTTGAGGGATGTGATAAAAATATTATGTTCTTTAGAAGAAGTGAGAAGCAATTTTAGAAAGCTTCGATACGAATCTTTCCACCGAGTTCGTCGGAGGAATTTATGAGGGTCAAACCGACTTCCCCTCTTCCCGGGTAGTGGAATTAATTGCCAGGGGAAATGGGGAAAGCAACGGCCAATTGTCAACAAGAATGGCAAAGTGGGCTGGAAATCTTCGTTTAATTTCCCCATGTGATTAGTGGGAGATTTCTTTCTCGTTGTCAATTTATTAATTTGGAAATTGGGGGAAGAAATCCCACGATCGAGAACTTAAAACAATTTTTCCAGGAAAGGGGAAAGGAGAAATATTGGCATTCCCTAAAGAATGGGAAGTGGAAGCTTATTTTTCCCGCAATAAAAATAAAACTTGTCGAATGAATTTTAATTAATATTTATTTAATTAAATACTCCAAAATTATTAAAAATTAATTTTATCAAACAAAGAGTAATTAATTAATTAAATATTAATTAATTAATTTTAATGCAGTTTAATGCCTAGCGGGAGGAGTTCTTGCCCGAAAAGGATGAAACAAAGACTGGAACGATCACAAAAATGAGACGGTCGTGATGAGAGTGATAAACCACACAAAGTAACAATTTTGAAAAATTGCAAAATTTCCATTTTTTATTTTATTTATTTATTTTAAAATTTTGCGCATCAAAATTGGCTAATAATAGGAGTATCTTGGCTTTACTTTACCCCCTTCAAATACAATGAGCAACTAGTGCATTCATGCATATTCTCACTGGGGTCGCAATACGAACAACTTTGAATCTAACTTACAATGTAAAATCTAGTCAAGTGGGTAAGTGGAGTGCTTCTTGTTTCATCCACGAGGTTACTCAGTGGTGGATTACTTTAGGGTTCCTAGAACCACCCCCATTGTTGTAGCTTAAGGCATTATGCCAAAGGGGTTATGTTCTAGTTGAGTGGATAGGGACGTACCCTTTTCCGAAACCTGTAATATAGTGTGATGTGGAGTGGTGTGTTTTTATCTTGTTTAACTTAATGTGGTTTTAAGTAGCACACCATTTGGAAACCTACATGAAAACACGTATTAGAAGGTTTCATTTTTGTGACTCCTTTCTTTGACAAGTGTTAGGCCCTACATGCAAAGAGTTAGTAATTTTCCACCACAAATAATGATATCAAGAAAGAGAGTTTACATGTTGCTTTTGATTCCTAAGATCACCTAAAAGGTACGAAGGAAGAGCATACACAATGTGGAAACTCCACTAAAAACAAGCTTTATGGAAAATAATTCAAGTGTGCTTTGCAAAATGTAGAGTTCTTTTTAGCCAATTTTGAAAATGTAAAATAAGTGTTTTGAAAGTGACAAGAAGGTTTTTAGAAGTGTTTTTGATCCCCAAGATCACCTAGAAGGTGTGAGGAGAGAGAATACACACTTTGCAAACCTCTTTCTACCTAAGAAGACAAAAACACTTAAACTATGTTAATTAAATAACCCAAAAGAACCTGCAATCACTTGTTAGAGCCTACAAACAACCGAAAAAGTTAACAAATTGATCTTACAGCTTAAAGAGAAAAATTCAATTTTTAACTCAGACACCTGCGCATCTAGAATGATGCATGCACATCCCAGCCAATGAGATACACATGCCCATAATAACATAGGCAGTGGCAAAAAAATTTGACAAAGTGGGATCCAACACCTACACGTGCCTAATAGAGCGAGTGTACGCTAGGGTTTCAACAGAGATGCTGCAATTTGTGGATACGCTTATATGAAAAAATGGAGGTCAACATAATATGTTAAAATACACCAAAGCGTGTCTAGAGGCACATGTACGCCCGACGGTCAATGGAGATGCCTATGGTTGATGGACACGCTCACAAGCCAAAATGAAAATCAATACAAAGTATGCCAAAAGACACTAGTGTTTTTAGAGGTATAGGTACACTTGATAGTCAACAGAGATGCCACGAGTTCAACATGTACATGACCCTTTGTAAATGAACTATCAATGAAAAATATGACTAGATAGATATGCAGCCGATTCGATGGGTGTGTTAGGGTTTTGATGAAGATGCTTACCTCAAGACACATACGCATGTACCCCTTGAAAAACCTACAAAATTCACACAAATGAAAATTTTCAACAGTCAAACGAGGTTAATTGTTAGTCAAAAAAACCTATTTCCAGCTTAAACCCACAAAGTATGCATGAACAAGGATGATTTAACTTACTTAAAAAATGAAATCAAGTAAATAACAAGTTGTTTCTCCTAGAAAGCATGAAAGTGAACTTAAAAATATTGAAAAAGGCTCCTAGAGGACAATGGTGAGTGTCCCACCGGGTGTGCCAAATGTGTGTAATGAAAATTATGTTAAAGCTATGAACATGGGGTAAGAATCTCTAAAGAAACCCCAAAATATTTGAAAAAAACAAATCAAATCACCATCAGATTAGAGATAAACAAGAGCTACCTATTTGCATGCATACATAAAGCTTGAAAATAAACAATCAACCTCTAAACATGACTATATCAGTTCTCTACTCCATGAAAGCTATCTAAAAAGGAACCTATTAAATTTCTAGCAATCAGTTATGTGTTTTATGGATGTCTCAAAAGCTTAAGAATGAGATCTCACCATTAATGGCTTCTCCCATTTACTTGAAACTTTGGAAAGATTAGCAAATACAAGTAAATAGGTCAAATATGAAATGAAATGACTCTAAAATGACTAAAGAATAAACTAAATCAGAAATAAGATGAGAGAAGGAGTTCTTATGAAAAGGTGGGAGGGGTACCCTTGTATTTATAGTTTTTGGTTTGGAGGAAAAGGTGTTTTGGATGCATGTGGGACTAAAAAGGAGCCAAAAAGGTGATTTTAGAAAAATCCCATTGGGAGGTGTGAACTAGACTTGGGAAGCCAAGTGGTTATTTTGAAAAGGTGAGATATTTGCTTTAGAAAGTCAAACTCTCATTAGAAATTCAATAAGATGGTTAATTAACCTAAAAAGGTTAATTAAAGGAAAACAAGATTATAGAAGTTGGTTAGAGAGGGATTAGCAGATTTAGGGGGTTAAGAAGGGGTTAGAAAGGGTGATTTACTAGCGTAGTGTAGTAAATTGACATGAGACTAGAATAGTTAGTCTGCTCTTAGTGATAAGATCATGTAGGCCTTACTTTAAGTTTAAGAGTACTTGGGATAAGTGCCCTAAACCACTAGAAAGTGTTCATCCCTACAGCTCTCTTATTTGAGGAAAATATGTTATAAGATCTCACTAGTAGAGTTCCTGAGGATACCATGGCTTCATGCCATCAAGCCCTGTAATATATCAAGGGCCACCACATGATGTACGTCATGGGTTACAATGGGTTTGGATGTGGTATCAATGCGCAAGGATGATTAGAACCCATTCCTATCCCTCATTTCAAATCTAACATATATGGTATTTGAATAATACCTCATGATGATCCACCCTTTGAGATCGATGACATCTCTTCCAAACATGATGATGACTCATCTCATTCAGATAGCGATGTAGATTCCCAATGTAGCCTATACGAGGATCTTGCCTCCACTAACCTATTCCCTAATTCAACTATCTTTACCTTATCCGGATCCAATCCTCAAACCAATTGCCAAGTAACCCTTGTATATCCCTAAACTTATAGATTAGGATCAATAATTTCATGTGCCAATCGATTTCTTTGAGAATGATGAAGCATTTGCAGAATTCATGGGACTCGGGGATTCTATTCCAATGTGGGGTCACAAGAAAGGGTTTGCAATTCAACTAGATGCATTTACATACTTTGGAGAAGAAGTAGAGATGTGTGGATGCTTGAATAAGAAGGTCGTAAGAAAGAGTAAGAATGCTCAGAGAAGCCTTGTGGGAAGGAGTAAACACAAGTCTCAAAGCAAAAAAATTAAACACTCGTAGATAAATAGAACAAAGAACCTATGGACAACATGACCTATTTGTTCAAGGATGATGATGAGCCACCAAATTAGGTTGATCTTACTCTTTCCCCGATCCTACACAAATGGAAGATGATTCTAAAATGCTTGTTGAAGAAACAATTAGTTTCAACATTGGCTAGAAGAGGAACATGTTAGTGTAAATTCATAGCACCCCCAAATGAGTTATGGATCTAATTTTCTAAGGAAAATTCATTTGGTGTGATTGCACAACATTGAGCTTTCCCAAAGTGTGGGACCTTTGCAAATGGGGAAAGCTCTCCAGAGAAGGTTGGTTCCTCTTCCTAAACTACCTACCACAAGCTATTCCAGTGCAAGAAAGCTAATCTAACCTAATCTAACTTCCAAGGAGACAAGGAGAGAAAGAAAACAAGGAAAAATAGAGCCTACACTAAAACGGTGATACACCAGAGAAGGAAAGTGTTGATTATCTATCAAAACTATCATGGAACAAGAAGAGGTGAGCAATGGAAAGGATGGACAAGTGCATCACAAACCAAAGATGGATTTCACACAAAAATGTTCCAAAACTCCATGAACACAGCTCCAAAACCTGCAATGAACATCCAAACATGCACAAATACCCTGTAATGAAGAGAGGTAAGGAAAACAACAAAGAAAACAAGCCAAGGATGGACAAATGCATCACAAAAACATGTTTTATTGCATCATTTCATGGGTAAGAGGAAAAAATTCCATTACAGAGCATGGGAGGAGGTTCAAACTCCATTTTGACCCTGGGGAAGAAAAGAAGGGAGAGGCAGAGAAGAAGGATGAACAACTTTTTACAAATGAGCCAAAACTAGCTTTTTATCACTCGAAGAATGGAGAAAACCAAAAACATGGGAAAATTTGATTTAAAACTCCAACCACCAACAAAGATCCATTTAATTAGCCTGTAAAATGATGGGTTTCCATGAAAAATCCCATACTTCATCGTACATTGCTTTGCAGAGCAAAAAGAGGCCCATACTTCATTAATTTTGGTGGTTGGGAATGATTTCGTGTTTTTGCATGTCAAAGACATTTTCTCAATTTTCTCCCACAAAACTTGACCAAAAATAAAAATTGAAGTGTCCATCATGTAGAGGATTTCAACAGCTTTCCATTGATACCAAAACAAAAAATCCGAGCTCTAGATCGAAAGATATGGCCCTCTGAAGATTTAGGGAAAATTAGGGCAAAATTCGGGTTCGGCGGGCCAAAACTTGACCTTTTTCCCCTTTTTAAATTTGGGAAATTTTTCCCAAAAAACTCCATGGCCCCACCACCCCAAGACACGTGGCATCTTTTGATTACTTGGTGGGGATGCGCTTCTATTTTTTTTCTTTGTTTTCACATTGGGAAAATTTCCCAAAAACTCTCTCGCGCCTACTCTCCCGCCGACACGTGGCACCCTCTGGTTGATCGTGGGCCAAAGACTCCCCTCTTTCCCCTTTTTTAAATTGGAAAATTTTCAAAAAATCTATGGGTCCATCACCCCGATGACACGTGGCACATTTTAGTTGATCCGCGGGCCTTAATCAATTTTCTCCATTCTCCTTTGTGGGCTTGCGGGCCGATTTTTTCCTTTGAGTTTTTAGCCAAAACCAACTAAGTGTCACAATTACCTCCCTAGCCCCACAAATCTATTTCTTCCTTCATCGGGCCCATGGGCCAAAATTTTACTTTGTGCTTTTTGACCAAACACCAAAAACTAGAAGTCCCCCAACGCGCTGCTCGCGATCCGCCTTGACACGTGGCATCATTTCATTGGTTGTGGGCATGCCTAAGGAAAAATTCCCCTCCAAACTCCGTCGAGCCATAACTCAAAAAATATAAGGAGTTAGGAGGACTTCTTTACCTTTCTATAAAGGGGAAGAAATTTTCTATCTGATGAAGCAATACCCAAAAATTTTGAGTGCCTAAAATGTGTAAAAATTTGACTGAGGCACAAAGGAAGCTAGTTAACCCAAAATAAGAGGGAGCTTATTTTGGTTAACAATTTGGCGACTCTCAGGGGTCATCTGCCTGCTAGATGAAATATCAATGGCCTTTGAAGCATCCATTGGGCATGGAGTCAAGCCTGATAACCAATTCTGATCTGAACTATGAAAATTTGACCTCTGAGCCACTTGGAAACCCACTGAAACTTGGATTTGATCTTCACCAAAGCCATTAAATGCACTATGCAAGAGCAACCAAAACAACACCAAACAACTATGTACAAAATTGGAAATCATACATACCCCAAGTGGGATATGCAGAGTGTGCACAAGCACTTATTTCTGCTGAAAACAAACCTACCTACTCTACTCTAACTGGAAGCAAAGGTAAGCTAAACAAACCCTGCAACTAGTTGTGTAAAATAGCTTCCTTTCTTCAAAATTGGCAGCCATGCAAATGATTTGGAGCTGATCATGGCTGTTAGTATGAGTGGAAAACTGAGAAGAATCCAGTCCTCCACCCAAATCATCAAGGTGTCAACTGAAAACAAATTGAATACCTCTTTTAGTTGCTCTACATTTGGATTGTAGAGGTATTGTAGTTGATCCTTGGTACTTTGTAGCTCATCCTCATGCCTAGAAGCAAGCATGACTGGTTGTGGCTTCTCCTTTGGCTCCAATGAAGCCAAATACTTGATTGGGAAAGGTTTGATCCATTTGATATGCCCATTTCTCTGATTTTCCACTCCAAAATGGAGTCTTCTTGCAGATCTCCTTGGGTGAATGGTGTGGAAGAAATGATGAAGTTCTCTTGCTCTTTCTCTTCTTCCTCTAATGAAGAACATGGAAGATTTAAATCTCCCAAACTTGATTCCAAAGAGCTGCTATAAAATGCAAGCTTTTCAAATGAATGCTCTCCTTCATGGTAGTAGGTTTTGTGTTTGGAAGATGGATGATGAAGGAGAAAACAATGTGATTTCAACTGGTTCCTCTCCATCAAAATAGTCCTCCAAATCTGACAGATAAATTGCCTCCTTGTTGTCCTGCTGCAAATGCTCAACCTCTTCCATGGTGTTATTTTTGATCTACAACTTGATCACCATGGTTATCTTCATTCTCAAAGATGAAGTTTGAAAGATCAAACTCTTCTTCAACGTTGGAGCTTGAAGAGAATGAAGTAGAAGGAAGAACTGAAGGTTCTTCTATAGCCTGTTTTGTGCTCAAAGATTTTGGATCTGCACTTTTCTCCTCCACAGCTAGAATGTACTCCTCTTCTTTTGGATTTGGAGCAGCCTTCTCCTTCCTCTGCTGCTTGAAGAAAATCTTGCTCTTGAATGACCTCTTCCTCTAGCATGAAGTTTGACAAATCAAACTCTTCAATCTGCTGCTCTAGAGGACAAGTTGGGACTGCAAGATCTCTTTTAGAGCTTTCCTCCATGATGGATTCATCAACCAAAATAGGCCCTTTTAATGAAAGCAAGAAAACACAAATAATGTCTTCTTCTTTTGCTGCTAAAACTCTCGATTTGGTCTCATCCACTTGCTCCTTTCTAATGAGATGTTGAGCTGATTTTTTTCTCCTTCCTTGGCTGATTGTGCAACTTCTATGGATCAACATCTTCTTTCTACTGAACAACCTTAGCCTTGAACACCTCTGGTTCTTCAACATTCTTCTCCTTTCGAAGGCTTGACCAGCAAAGGAATCTCTGTTATCCCAAACCTAAGAGCTAAGCTCACTAAGATTTTAACCATTTCTTTTCTTTCAATTCTTTTTCTTCTTGTCCTTCATGACTAATTTTTAAAATTTATTCTTCTCCACATGGAATTGGGAAGGAAAGAGAAGGAGTGGGTTGGGATTCAACCATTTTTTTCATTTGTTTATGGTGGTGGAGGAGGTGAAACTTCTTGTTTCCTTGAAGTGGAAGGTATTTATTTTTGCTCTCATGGAGGGGATTTGGATTTCAAAGAGAAGAGGGAGGAAAAACTGAGATGGGATGGAGGACTAGGGGATGGAGAAATGGAACCAACATTTGGAGCAACAAGGGCTGGATTTGAAATTTGGCATTCAAAATGAGATGGTGCTACTTGAGGAATGGAAAGAGAAAACTTATATGGTGGTGTAGAACTTACCCATTGACAAGGTTGCTCAACACCAAATTCATATGCCCCTATCTCTTCAATCCATTGTGCAAGTTGGGGCAACATCTCCATCATGAATTCCAGCTTCTCCTGAGGGATGAAATGTCTTGGAAAAGGGAAACCCAACCCATGGACAAGGTGCCCTCAACAATTTTAAATCCTTCATTTGAGTTGTTGCTCTTGATTGCACCATGTCAATCTCCATTTTTTGGATCTTCTCCAATAGACCAACATATTGCATTTGATTGCTATCATTATTTGCATACCCATGCTCTTGAAAATCTCCATAGCCAAACTGATTTTGGCACTACTGCTCATAGGGGTAGCCATGCTGATTTTGGATTTGCTCAAAATGTTGATTTGAAGGAGTTGTAAAACATATTGGAGATGGATTTGAATGGCACTGCAAATGTGAATTCCATGATGGAAGTGAAGTCATGATTGCACAACTTCATGGAATGGAAAAGAGTGAAAGGGATGGAAAGAAGAATGAATGAAAAGGAATGGAAATGAATGAAAAGGAAGGTCTACAACTTCTAGAGATGGGTTGTTGACCATATGGAGTCACCAGATGTGTTTGTAATTGCCTCCAAAGGCTGAAATCTTCACAGGAACACATCAACCTATAAAAAATGAAGTGGAAGACCTCTGGTCCCACCGAGCATGCCAAAATTGTTAGTGAAAATTCACAGCACCCCCAAATGAGTTATGGATCTACTTTTCTAAGGCAAAGTCATTTGGTGTGATTGCACAACATTGAGCTTTCCCAAAGTGTGGGACCTTTGCAAATGGGGAAAGCTCTCTAGAGAAGGTTGGTTCCTCTTCCTAAACTACCTGCCACAAGTTATTCCAGTGTAGGCAAGCTAATCTAACCTAATCTAACTTCCAAGGAGACAAGGAGAGGAAGAAAACAAGGAAAAACAGAGCCTACACTAAAACGGTGATACACTAGAGAAGGAAAGTGTTGATTATCTATCAAAACTACCATGGAACAAGAAGAGGTGAGCAATGGAAAGGATGGACAAGTGCATCACAGACCAAAGATGGATTTCACACAGAAAATGTTCCAAAACTCCATGAACATAGCTCCAAAACCTATAATGAACATCCAAACATGCACAAATACCCTATAATGAAGAGAGGTAAGGAAAACAACAAAGAAAACGAGCCAAGGATGGACAAATGCATCACAAAAACACGTTTTTTATTGCTCAGAATTTACACAGTGCATCATTTCATGGGTAAGAGGAAAAAATGCCATTATAGAGCATGGGAGGAGGTTCAAAATCCATTTTCGACCCTAGGGAAGAAAAGAAGGGAGAGGCAGAGAAGAAGGATCAACAACTTTTTACAAATGAGCCAAAACTGGCTTTTTATCACTCAAGCAGAATGGAGAAAACCAAAAACATGGGAAAATTTGATTTAAAACTCCAACCACCAACAAGATCCATTTAATTAGCCTGAAAAATGATGGGTTTCCATGAAAAATCCCATACTTCATCATACATTGCTTTGCAGAGCAAAACAGAGGCCCATACTTCATTAATTTTGGTGGTTGGGAACCATTTCTACGTTTTTTTGCATGCCAGAGATGTTTTCTTGATTTTCTCCCACAAAATTGACCAAAAATAAAAATTGAAGTGTCCATCGTGTAGAGGATTTCAATATATTTCCATTGATACCAAAATTCAAAAATATGAGCTCTTGATCGAAAGATATGGCCCTTTGAAGATTTAGGGAAAAACAAGCAAAATTTGGGTCAACTGGGGCCAAAACTTGACATTTTTCCCCTTTTTTAAATTTGGGAAAATTTTCCCAAAAACTCCAGCCCCGCTGCCACAATGAGACACATGGAATCTTTTGATTTCTTGGTGGGGATGTGCTTCTATTTTTTTCTCTATTTTCAAATTGGGAAAATTTCCCAAAACTCTCTACGCCCCTACTCTCCAAATTCGACACGTGGCACCCTCTGTTGATCCATGGTCGAAGACCGCCCTTTTCTACTTTTTGAAATTGGGAAAGTTTTCCAAAAGAAATCCATGGGTCCACCACCTCGATGACATGTGCCGTGTTTTGGTTGATCCACGGGCCTTAATCAATTTTCTCCATTCTCCTTTACAACGGGATCGTATGCCAATTTTTTTCCTTTGAATTTTTAGCCAAAACCAACTAAGTGTCACAATTTACTCCCTAGCCCCGTGAGTCTGTTTCTTCCTTTGTTGGGCCCATGGGCCAAAATTTTCCTTTTGCACTTTTGACCAAACACCAAAAAAACTAGAAGTCCCCCAACGCTCGCCGCTCCGCTTCGACATGTGGCATCATTTCATTGGGTATGTACGCTTAGGAAAATTTCCCCTCCAAAATCTGCTGAGCCATAACTCAAAAAATATAAGGATTTAGGAGGACTTCTTTACCTTTCTAGAAAGGAGAAGAAATTCTCTATCCGATGAAGCAAGACTCCAAAAAGTTTTGAGTTCCTGAAATGTGTAAAAATTTGACTGAGGCACAAAAGGAAGCTAGTTAACCCAAAATAAGAGGGAGCTTATTTTGGTTAACAAAACCTAGAATGATAAAGTTGGGAGCTTCACTCTCAGCTCAAGAATAGAAGGTTTTTGTGGAGTTATTAAGAGAATGTGCATATATATATATGTATATGTGTGTGTGTGTGTGTGTGTGTGTGTGTGTGTGTGTGTGTGTGTGTGTGTGTGTGGTCATACGTAGATATACCTAGTTTAGACCTATACTTTGTCATACATAACCTTGTTGTGCACCCAAATGCCAAACCCATCAAGCAGAAATTGAGAAAGATGCACCCTAAAATTTCACTACTTTTCAAATAAGAACTTGAAAAGTTATTAGCTATTGATTTCATTAAACCTATTGACTATTAAGATTGGATATCTAACATAGTCCCAGTTCAGAAGAAGCTAGTTGGCATAATAAATTGCACCGACTTCCGTGACATCAATAAGGCATGTCCCAAAGATGACTTCCCCTTTCCTAATGTTGAAATTATTATCAATTCTACCACTAGTTATGAAATGTTATCCTTAATGGATGGTTTTTCATGTTATAACCAGATCCACATTGCAGAGGAAGATCATCATAAGACAACTTTCATCACCCCTTGGGGGACATTTTTTTACAAGGCCATGCCTTTCGGACTCAAGAATGTCGGGCCACCTATCAACATGCAATGACAATCATCTTCCATGACATGATGAATGACATCATGGAGGATTACGTTGATGATATTTTAGAAAAATCTAAAAGTAGAGGAGAGCACCCTGAAGTGCTACGATGTATTTTTCAATGTCTCTGAGATTACAAAGTATGTTTGAATCGTGAGAAGTGTGTCCTTGGCATTTTTTTAGGGAAGCTCCTAGGTTTTGTCGTTTCACAGAGAGGAATAGATGTAGATCATGCAAAGGTTACAACAATCATAGAAATGCCTCCACCTACAAATATCAAACAACTAAGAATTTTACAAGGAAAGATACATGCAATCCATCATTTTATTTCACAAACAGTGTGGATAAGTGCCATCCATTTTTGCATCTATGAAAAGGATGTTACGTTCAACCTGGGACTAGATTGTCAAAAGGCCTTTGCACTACTTAAAAAGTACCTTGTCAACCCACCAAGCACTCATGCCACCTACCCTGTGTGAACCTCTCTTGTTATACATTTCAGCTACCCAGCTTTCTATCAAGACATTGCTTGCCCAATATGACTTAGACCATAGAGAAAGGGCAGTCTATTACCTTAGTCACACCTTAATTGCCTATGAATCAATTACCCATAAATTCAAAAGGCCTCCCGCTTAAGCAGCTTGTGTTTACCTTTCAAAAATTGTGCCACTATCTCGCTTAACAATAAAACCAAACTAATATCCAATGTTAACCCTCTCAATACCTTTTATCCAAATCCACCCTTATGGGAAAATGGATAATTAGATCATTCTCTTATGTGGATTTGATATGTTCAGTAAACCTTAATTCATTGAAATGAAAAATATTTGTTGATTAGTTGGTAGAATCCCCTTTATGAGGGATGGAACATTTGTGTCCTGGATCTACCGGATGTATCCATGATGTATGTTGAAGATTACATAGAGTGGTAGGTCCATTTTGATTGATCATTCAACTTTCACAGATCAAAAGGGGGGAGTGGTGCTCATCACTCCCACATGTGAGGTTATTCCAAGAGCATTCCATTTGGGATTTCCATGCACCAATAACATTATGCAGTATGAGGCACTCATGCAGGACTCAAATTGGCTATAACTTGAAATATTAGACAACTACACATCATTGAGGACTCCCTAACTCATTATTAAACAAGTTAATGATGTGTATAAGGTTAAACATGAGAAGCTTGTTACATATAAAAAGTTGGTTGAAACCTTGACGGAATATTGTACACGATTGTCTTTGAGAAAAAACAAGGCCACAAAATAGATCAACAGATGATATGGCTATAATTCGATCTCTCTTAAGCATTCCACCTTAGGAAAGCAAAATTCCCTTCTTTATAGAGAATTTACAAGAAACCACATACGACATGCTAGAATCTTGTTTGGCATGTGAAATTGTTGGCTCTTCCTCCCTTGGTATGACCCTATATTTAGATACCTACAAGATGGCACATTTCCTCGTACATTTCTTATTCTCGAGAAGAAATACATTATCCGTTGGATATCCTGTTATACCCTCCTAGGAGGCACCCTTTATCATTGTGGCTATAATGTGAATCTAATTCATTGTTTGGATGTTACCGACTCGATCCATGTTATTAAGGAAGTACATAGTGGTATTTCTAGAGTGTATACTAATGGCATGGTCTTGGCTAAGATCTTAAGGGTAGGTTATTATTGGCCCACCATGGAAGCATTCTGCAAGGTAATTTTGTAGTGAAATGTGAGCTATGCCAAAATTATGGCAACTTAATACATGTGCCAGCACAGGATTTTCATCCTATCACAACACCTTGGTCATTTTCTAAATGGGGCCTGGATCTCATAGGGAAGCTCCATCCTTCTTCTTCAGATGGCCACACCCACATTATCACTACCACCGAGTATTTTACTAAATGGGTAGAGGTTGTGCCTCTTACTTATGTCACTGGTGCACAAATTTCCAAATTCATCATGAATCATCTCATTTGTTGTTACGGTATCCCCTCTGCCATTGTCACAGATAATGGTAAATCCTTTAAGAATAAAATGGTTAAGACATGTGCCAACGCTTCCATATTCAGCTCAAGTGGTCTACCCCCTATTATCCCCAAGGTAATGAGAAGGTGATGGGAAAGCCGAGACTACCAATAAAAATCTTGTCCAGATCATGGAGAAAATGGTAAGTAAGACTGGGTCATAATTAGCACTTATAGATACATCCTACCCTCCTGGGCCTATTAAACCTCCTTCCACACTCCTACCGGGTATGACCACATATTCCCTAGTCTATGGAATTGAAGTTTTCATACCCTGGAAGTGGAGCTTCCTCCTTGAGAATATATCTTCGGACTATCTTGATAAAGATGAAGATTACAAATTTTCTTGGCTAATGTAATCGGAACCGCTGGATGAAAAGTGTATAAGAGCACTTAATCACCTAAAGGTTTACCATAATAGAGTATCAAGAGGATATAAAAATGGATAATCCATCGGGAATTTTATGTAGGTTATATTATTTCAAGGAAAATTAGAAGAACACCTGTCAAGGACAAGAGAAAATAAAGGTAAGTTTGAGGCTAATTGGTTAGGGCCTTATGTGGTGGTTCCTAAATATGGATCAAGAGCTTACAAATTGGCATACTCAGATGGTGAAGAGATTCCAGAACCTATGAATGCCATGCATCTCAAGCTCTTCTATGCATAAGCATGCCGTGAATATCAGATAAGAACTAAAAAGTATAAAAATAAAGAAAAAACAAGCAAAACATGAGAAATTTGAGAAAACAATAGTAAAGAAAAAAACAGTTGTCCACATGTGAAAACCATGCAATTGTGGCACAATGGGTAGGTATTTCGGTGAAAACCAATTTCGATGCTCAAGGAAGATTAAATCTACCACAAGCTACTCTTACATCTGGATGGGTAACTCTTACCACTTTCTAGGATTGATCTCCTTTGCTAGGTCTAGGAACCCTACCAAATCTATCTTGCCAAGCCGTGATCTGGCTTATTTGTTCTTATATCTGCGTGAAGGGTGTGCCTTTGTATATTCCCATCTAACATTGGGGGCACCTTCATATTCCAATTTTTGTACATATACGTGTGGTATTCTACCCTTTTATATTCCCACATCGCGTTGGGAGAATCCACACTTCTTTATCATTTTTACATTGCTTTGAACATGACCTTAGAAAATACCAAAAAATCAGAAAAGGATACACAAAATTATAAACATTCAGAAAATCCCCCTTGGGATGAAGCTACAAAAACATTGTCTTAGGAAAACCCCGAAAACAATGTGGACAATAGCCTTGAAAATGTATCCTTCAGGATAACCCAAAAACATTAGAAAATATATCAATGTTGTCCCGCAAAAACAAGGTAGTAATTTAATTACTTTTAGTTGTTGGTTTGTATAGTTTTGATTGTAAGTACCTTTTCATGTTGTGTGATTTAAAAATGGTTCATTTGCTTACCTTAGATTGGATCTTGTTTGATTTAATTGTGTGTTGCATTGAGTTCATTTTTCACTTTCATACTTGTAAGATATTGGTTTGTTTACTACACATTTGTTAGTTAACACATATATCATGCATCATTCATCACATATAACATCATCTAATACATCATTTATACAAAAATGCTAAGTTTTACATCATGCATGTATACTAAGCTAATCATCACATATCGTATCATCAATGGGGGAAAGAGGGGTTGTGCATAATCACAAATATATCCCCCGCACCAATATCATCTAGTATCATCCCAAATGCTAGCATATAACCATAACATCTCATGTCTAAAAGCATATGATATCATTTGAAGGTATATCATCAATATAAAATCATGTGGTACAACATCTCTATCTAAGCATGAAATATACATAGGAAATGAGAAATCATACATCATCATGATACACTCATACATCTATAAACATGGATCATCATCATAAGAGCATATAAAAACATGAAAATAAAAATCATCGAATGTCCATATATACATGTATAAATGTCGGTCTCAAAATAGATATACATCATCAATAAAAATCTGTCATCTAAAAGGGAACATATCAAAATTGAGCCTTCATCAAGAGGCATAATCAAAACAATGATACATCAAGTACATACATCGATCAAAATCAACCTTCATAAGAGGCATGTATACATACATATATATGTACAAAAGAGAATCAACATGAATCTCGCCTCTCCCGGCTACTTGTTATATGTCCTAGGGGACAAAATAGTGGTGGCTATGATGGGCCAGCTCAGTGTGTATCACCTTGTTGTCAATGGCTACTATACTTCGATCAACATTACCTCGTGATCTAGAGCTTTTCTTGCTCACATCTAACTAATCAAAGGGTGCAACTCACCGCCCTATTGGATGTAATAGTGGCCTTGTAATACGAGGCCTCACCACTAGCTCTCATAACATCCTGGATCATCTTTATGTCCCCAAAGGAAGTGGTTGATTGTAAAATAACATCCCACTCACTCCACAACTGGGCCTATCAAAGACGGGCTTGTCTCATTGTGGTAGCCTCCCGATCTCTATCCGGAGTAATGATCTCGATGAGCAAAGTGACACTTTGTGCCTAAGTCTATGCCTGATGTAAGAGGCTCAATATTTCGAGAACCTCGCTACCAACTTACCGATCCGTGATTGCCATGCTACACCATCACCCCCCGAGAAGCACTCGGGATCTCTCACTTACTACCTATAATCGCATGGATATCACCACTTGTAATTGTTGGTGAAGTGCAGCTATTTTTCCATCATCCACACAACCCCAGAGTATGAGGTGGTGGGACCCACTCGTGGGAACACTTGTTATAAAGGGGCATATATCCCCTTTGGAATGCCCTCTGAGGCACCTCTATATCCAAAGTCCAAGTTACCTATCTCTTCCTAAGCTTAGGCCCCTATTTGTGGTTCTTGTAGTGGAGGACCCTTTTCCCTACCCCCATCATGACATTGTTTTTCAAAAGGATCATCGACATCATCATCATCCTCACCATTACCCCCATCACCTCCACCCTCATCTCCACTAGGAGGCCCCACTAGGGGTGCTCTCACTCCTGCATCGTAAGTAGCTCTAGGGATTGTCAATTGACAAGGTATCACTCCATGGTACCATGGGGCATACTCTGGTGTACAACTTGGATCTTGGACCTCTCTCAAGGGTACACACATGGTAGGCACCACTCGTAGAAGTTGGCCAATGCTCACCCACCGGTAATCTATGGCCCCATGTCAAAATACTCTTTGGCCCTACAATCGTATTATCACATATCTCGGCCCAGTACATCATGTGTGATGCCAAAATGTCTCTAACATTGATCCACCCTATAAATCTCCCACATATAGCTGCGGTTTCCTAGCATAAATTATTCAACCGCCATAGTGTTAAGCTCTCAGGCCATCTTGAGGCCACGAAAAATGTTTATATGGACTCCATACCACCGTGGCCTATGTAGATCTTCTAGCTCATGGCGGTAATGGTATGTATCTCCCATGTATGGCCACATGTCATCTCTAATAGGAACCCAACCCATACTAGAAGGCTCCTCTGGAGCTCAAAGTCTTAGTACACCTGCATGGTGACCAATCACAATATGGTCACATGCCCAAATATGAAGAATTTTGGCCATCCTACCGTCTCTTCGATAGTAGTATGTAATAAAATGTAAATCCCAAGTAAAAAGTGCACCAAGTATGCACCTGCTCCCAACAATATGTCTCCCCATCGATCAATCCATGTATCACTCCAATGAGGTCAAGCAGAAATGAAACTCCAGTTTTTTTAGGGAGCAAAACTCCATGAACAAAAACCATCAAATAAACCAAAACCCGATCAAGCTCGGGATCCTCTACGCATCGAAGTGATACTCGATGTCATCCCACGAGGAGGTATTTATGGAATGCCAAAATAGCTCAAGAATTCATTGATCGATATCAAGTCGTGGTGGAGCACCGAATTAGTTAACCCTGGATGGGCACCGTATGATGCGCCATACATCTTCTAGTGTGATAGTGATCCCACCAAAGTAGGAAGCTAAAAACACTAACTCTCACTATGCCATCTCTCGGGTAAGGTTGTCGGAAGGCCATGGTCTAGGTAATCTATGGCATGTCAGCCATGTAAGCTAAACCCGTAATGTATAGGAGAATATCTAGTATCCTCCAATCATCCTCGTCAAACTATGCCTCAATCGATGACAAACGACCATATCTCTCACGCATATGAAGGACTCGGTAGTATCGATGCGTGCATAACCAAACGATGCATGCATTAGGGTTACATTTCTATCTACTTCTATCTAGTTTTCTGGTAAAATTCTTCTTTCTTTCCTCTAAACATACTAATTTTTCACTTTCCTCTACAACAAATTAGTCTATTTTTCATCTATACTTAGCTAATTATTTGCGGGGTAAGTCTGTCCCCTTTTCTTTGGTGCATGCGTGTTTACTTCAACGCATGTATGACTATCTTGACATGTACATTCCTAGTGCGTATGTACCTCCACTTAGACGCCTACGCCTTTACCATGACGCACGCACGCACCCCCTTTCATCTAACTATCCATATCTACCCGGGATGCATACGCGTCCATTTTGATGCATGCGCTTGCCCTTCGGCATGTGTATGTGTGCATCCTTTTCCCCCTCCCGATGTATATATTTCCTTTAGTAAATGCGTTTACGCATAAACGTAGTTTTAACGCATGCGCATGCGCGCATGCACCAAAATTGACCTATCTAGCCTAAAAATTTCCTAAAATTGAAATTAATCAAACAAATGATGAAGTAGGGTTAAGGCACTCACGTAGGGTCCATCTGCTAGGTCTCAAAGGTACTCTCTTGATGCGATCTTCTCATATCCTCCTACTTATTACCCTTGCCATATCACTCCCGGCTCTCACACTTGCTCGCAATAAAAATTCACAAGAGCTCTACTACAAATGAATTGGTCGTGACTGATTTACTCCCCCGGGGAGGGTATATTAAGCTGTCATGATGCCCTGGGGCATGTTTTCTCCACTGTGATCACTCTAACACTTCTTCTGCTCACCAAAATGATTATTTTTATATTTAAATAATTATTTTTACTAATTTTCACTACGCTGGAGCACTACGTGCTACCTAGTGGTCACTTCTTTGCCCTGGAATAGTTTCAAATATTCCAGCACTATTTTCTCACATTTTCTTCTATTTTCTTCTACATCACCCATCACAATGATTATTTTTATTAAATAATTATTTTAGGACTCGTCAGGGCATTTTATTGCCACCCGATGCTCGTTCTCTTCACCTTGGGGCATTTTCGTATGCTTTTAAGAGATCTTTTCATCTCTTAAATTCTTCTGACCGATCAAAAATTTAAAATTATAAAATCATCCAAAATTCAAAGGAAAATGTGAAAACTTTGAAAATGGAATAAAATTGGTAAATCAACTCATTTGCATGACTGAAATATGTGTCTTTCACATGGCATTCATCTCAGATCTTGTTAGCATTTCCATGCATATTAAAAAATGTTGACTCATAGATCATCTAAATCTCCAACCCATTTACAAAATTTTTGCTCATGCTCTTAGTGATAAGATCATATAGGCCAAATTACAGTGTGTCTACAAGGCTCATGCGTACACATTACTTCTCCACACATAAGAACTAAACACAGTTGAAGTTCGAATCAGCCATCTTATTAGGTGTTGATTTAATTTAATTTGAATTAAATCTAATACTACATAGCCACTACGTAAATAAATGATAAAAGCAATCTAAGATTTAATTTATGAAACACTAAGAAGAGAAGAAATAAAGAGGACTTAGTTGATTCCCACGTGATCTGGAAGTGGTCTAAGTAGGGAGAAGTGATGAACATAATGCAAGTAACTTCATAATCAACCTCTATAAATTTTGTAACTCATGAACAAGGCCAAATAGGGGCACCCAAATCTGGATAGGGGTACCTACGGTCTTGGGTGACTAGAATTGGGCACTTGTGACTTTACAAAAGCTCCAAAACTATTCTTTGATATGTTCGTAAAGAGTGTCACAATTATTCCTTGTTTATCACCTAATGGTCACAAAATGATCATTGAGGGTACTTGTAGACTCAGTAAGAAAAATATTCACATGCACAAGTCCACAAACCACATCAAACCCAAAAAGAAAGATGCGTAATGGGGATTCGGATGGCAGTCACCCGACAGGTGAATTTACGATCGAGCATTGAACTACATCTTAGCCTCCATGTAGTTATGGTTAGTGTGTGTAGAAATTGTGCCTAGGATTCCCTCATGCAAGTTGCACTTGATATCAGGATGTAGCTAGAATATAGAAATGTAGTGGAGTGTGTGGATGGAATAGAATAAACTTTCTCTTCCTATGTTGTGTATATAGAGTATGCAGTCCCTTGCCCTTGAATGGATGTTTAGGAGTGATTTAGGTGTCATTTAGATGCAATTTTATGTGATAGTAGTAATTTTTAGTGTAGCCTTTATTTATTCACTCAAGTGTTATGTGTGTTGTAACCTCATTTAGACAACACATAACGCTCACCCAAAGTGCGCTAAACCAAGTACACATTCAAGTATAGTTAACCATTACATATATCTCATCTTGGAAACACATATAATAAGGAAACATAATAGATCAGATAATAACCAATATCAATTACACCATTAGATCTCCATATTCAGACATATCAATGATCATAATCCATCCACCATAATCCATTATAATAAAAGTATTACATAACTGAAGTTGAATACATAACAACCAAGATACCAGGATTTGGTCCATGTGTGTAAATATCAAACCCTAGACTTGGACAACATAAAAAATCCAAGAACTAAGAACTAAGGATTGGTACCACAACCGTGGCATACAACACACACACACACACACACACACACACACACACACACACACACACACACACACACACACACACACACACACACACACACACACACACACACACACACACACACACACACACACATAGGGGTGGGGACTTTCCCTTCACCACCCATGCACTCTCCTAATAATAGGTGTGCCCAAAATATGACTACATGCATGCTTTTTCATAACAACTAATAATAGATCATCCTATAAATAAAACTTTCTTTAATCCTATTAATAGCCTTCATGTGTGTGCTTGATCTACATGTTCATTCTCCAAAAATATCCTTTACTTGGCCACAAATTAATCATGATTTCTCTCTTTGCTTTGTTAGCACTTTATCCTTCTTTTATATTTTTAGCTTTGTGATCGAGTAAATCAGCTAAGTCCTTAATTGTGTCTGTCAGGCATGAACCTCCGCACTTTGTTTCCACCTTTCCTGCATGCTCCTCCACACCTCCCATGTGTGCCCCAATCCTCCATGGCTCTTCATACTTAGGAATTTTGTCTTCTCAACATTACCCCACACTAAATACATTTCCCATCCTCGGCGACAGGGTTTACTAGACTTATCCTCCAAATAATTAATGAATAACGAATATCCAAAGAACAGAGAATTTGTAGAGGTACAAATATACATTAAAGAATAAAGAATATCTAGACGCATCTCACTCCTCGGATGGGTGTAATAACTCAAAGAACTCCTTATTAAGGGTGCTCTCTAGCTCACCCCACTCTACCAGACATTTGGTAGTTATATCCGGGATTAAACCAGCTTCCTCCGTCATCTACTCAAGGGTCATGTCTTCACCATTATTCTTCCAATCCCTTATCACTTTAGATAGACCTGAGATTAATCCTTATAAGCCATCCATTTTACGCGCGATGAGGGATCTTAACTACTTAAGTCTTATTTCATATGTGTCCTTCACTATCTTTAAGGCATCCCTCTTCCACGCAATCTCGGCAAGGATTTCTTCTCAACCAAGCTTCTCCTCATTCACATCCCGCATTCTCACCAAATCAGCCTCTTCCTAAATGGTATATTCTTTGAGAATGGGGTCAAGGTCTTGTTAATGATCAAAGACCCATCCCGCCTTCCTCAAAGCATCCTTCATTGTTTTTAGCATGGCTTCGTATTCCACAATTTTTGTGTTATGATCTTCTTATTCTTCTCCTTCTTAGTTGCCATGTCCTCTTCACTTGGCCCCTACACACTCGGCTTTCCTTATAGTAATATATGAACTAAATCCTGTAAGTAGTGTAGTATCGAGGATATGTGTCCTTATCCTTCTCTTAAAACTCTAGGTATACCTCCAAAATCTCATCTACAATGTGGACTTCCATGTGCATGATGGTGTTTGTGCACTTCTTAACTTTCTCTTTCTCTTCAATGAGCCTCTGGACCTCCCGTACCTTATCCCTTTTATCTTCCACCAAGTTCCGAATGGTGGCCGCTTTATCTAGATTCCTATGTGCGCTTTGCCACCATATTATTCAAATCATTGTTGTCTTTCTCATCAAAAAGCTTTATTGGTCTTACCATCAATAGTTTCTTTTGCACCTTCTTCTATTTTTGTGTGGAAAACACATCATCTGTAATTTCAAAATTGGGCTCATCCATGTGCATTTTCATGCTCCAAGACAACATCTTCCTTGTATGCATGGATGCCCCTTCTTCATAAAAGACCTCCCAACCATAGAATTTCTCTATCGCCACGCTTATTTTTCATAACACCTTAAATTGGTCATCAATACATCTTACTTGAGGGGTGTGCATGACCTCATCCTATCTCCTTCTTCCATCAATGCATTTCTCATTGGGTACATCTTGCTGCCTGGGTGTGTACACCCGGTTCTGCCTCGACTTTTCATCCCTTATCAGCATCTTATCTCCCTTATCTTCCTCTTTATGCTCTAGATGGTCTACATGCACTGATGGGCCTCTTGCATTTCTACATCATACGTGACACTCTCATCTATATGTCCCTACTCCTCCAACTCATGGACCTGGAGCTTCATGTTCTCAAACATCCTTCTCCTAGTTGAGCTCTTCTACCACATCCTCTTCATCGGTATCAACTCTTCGCACCAACCTTCTTCTCCTCTTCTTATTTTTCTCTAGTCTTTGCTTAGGTGGTGAGGTTGTTGGTGACTTCATAGGTTCAAATGGCCATGTGCCAATATCTCACTCTTTACACGTCCTTTTGAATCTTCCTCGGCGTCTTGGTCAAGTGTGACACTATCCTCTTCCTCCACCTTGTCTTTAGTATTTTCTTCCTTTTTAGGCCTCAGAGGAGTGAGCTCATGTGATTTGTTCATTCCAACCATTTTTTTCCCTTTAGTGGATCTGGAAACTTTATCTCACCTTAAACATATTTTCTCATTGACCAATCTAGGCTTCAAGTATACGTATACCTTTTTTCCTCCTCATTTGTGACTTCCAAGGTCATGGAGTAAATGTTGATATCATTTGATATCATGGTTTTAATTTAGGTTGCCCTTCCTAGGTGGACATAGGTGTTAGGCAAAGTGTGTGGTAGTCGAAATCTACCTTATCAACATCAAACCAATGTTTGGAAGTAGTGCACTTTAAAGGCATAAGGAAACTTGCACCACAGTAATCTTCTTGTCATTCTTTAGGTAGAACCTTCGATGCATAAGTTTTGGTAAATTACAAATTCCACCTTTCCATCTAAAACCAAGTGTAAGTTACTTATGATGCACCATATTTTCTTGAATGCCTCGTGCATTCACAAGTACCACATTTCCACTCTTAGCTTATAAGTGTTAGTGACTCCATTATAGGTGTATGCTAAGAGATATTTTTTATTTTCTACTTTAAATTAATGAAGTGAAATAACAAAAACAAAACTGACCTCAAAAGATGACAGGGTTTATCGATACCCACGAGGATGAATGTTGATGTTGATGGTTGATTGAATTTGTCGAGTCCGAATGAATACACAAGTCCTCCTGTCCTGAAAATAACTCTATGTTAAAAGACACTAAATAGAAAGGATTAGATAAATGGATAAATGAGATGCTTGACAAAGGACAATTCTAGGAATCCAAAGGGACTTCCTTGGAGGATGTCAGCTCATTTTATAACAATTAAGTGAATTGATAAATACAAATATAAAGACTTGCAATAGAAAATGATATATGGATAGTAGATAAGAAGCTCTAGAACTCTTTTTTTTAATGATAGGTCCTATGCAGCTTCAAAGGTGGCCCAGACAAGGGTGGATGTAATCAATATGAACTCAAAGTAGTTGTACCAAAATCTTCGGACTCTCTTACTCGATCTCGTGAAGGAATTGTAATAAGCTCCCTCTTATGTTGGGTTAAATTACTCCTCTTTGTGCCTCAATAAAAATTTCACAAGTTTTAGGCACTCAAATATTTCTAGAAATTTCTCCATTAGATAGATAATTTCTTCCCCTTTCCAGAAAGGTAAAGAACTCCTCTTAACTCCTTGTATTTCTCAAGTTATGACTCGGTGGAGTTATGGAGGAAAATTTGCCCAAGGCGGACCTACGGAGCTTGGGAGAGAGTTTTTCCAAGGAATTTTGGGCAGTGGAGTGGGGAAATAATTTGAGAACTTAGCACTTTTTGGGTTAAAAGTGCAAAATTCATTAGCGCTCCCGCGAGCCCGTAAAGGAAACAAAGTGAAAATTTGACTAAGTCCCGAAAGGGACACGTGGCATCATTTTGTGCAAAGGCGCTAAGGTAGGGCTGGTGGAGGATTTTGGGGACTTGGAACTTTTCGCCAAAAGAGTTTCTAAGTCAAAATTGTGGCCACATCTCCAAGGAACCCAGAAGCGACACGTGGCAGGCCCAAACCAAGCGGTGGGTGGCGGGCCTTCGAGAGGCAAAATAGAATTTTTGCCCTTTTGTGAAAAAGGTGCAAATGGAAAAAAAGGAGCCCCTACCTCCGCTGACCCCAATGGATGCCACATCATCAGTGGATTTGTGGGGGAAATGTGCCAAATTTTCCTGAGCTATTTTTTTTGCAGAAAACGTAAAGGAAATACTCAGAGAGCCATATCTTTTGGTCAGAGCTCCGTTTTTGACAATCTTGGTACCAATGGAAAGATCTAAAGATTATCTTCATCATTGAGTCTTCAATTTTGCATTTTGGTGGAGATTTGTGGGAGAAAATTGCAAAACGTGATTTGGCATGGAAAAACTAGTTTTCAACCACCAAATTTAATGAAATTTGGGTCTTTTCTCCCTCGAGCGTAGACAAAATACATTGGGGAATGGATTTTGCAGATGGATCCTTGAATTTTGACCCAATTTTTTAAATGTTGTTGGTGGTTGGTAGAAGATCTAATTTTTCATGTTTTCCCTCTCTTCTCACGTTTTTCTATAAAATGTAATAGAGGCATCATTTCAAGAAGTTAGTTAGTGGTTGTTCACTCTTCTTCTCTGCCTCCCTCTTCTTTTCTTCCCTAGGGTGAAAATGGAGTTGGAACCTCCTCCCCTGCTCTATAATGGCATTTTTTTGCCTCTTTCCCATGAAATGGTGCACTGTGTAAATATGGAGCAATAAAAACGTGTTTTTGTGATGCATTTTTCCATCCTTTTCTTTTTTGGTTGTTTCTTCTTGCCTCTCATTGTTGCAGGGCATCTGTGCATGTTTGAATGTCATTTACAGGTTTTGGAGCTATGTTTTTAGGGATTTTGGAACATTTTCTATGTGAAGTCCATCTCTGGTCTGTGATGCACTTGTCCATCCTCTCCATTGCTCACCTCTCTTTGTTTCCATGGTAGTTTTGATAGATGATCAACATTTTCCTTCTCTGGTGTATCACCATTTTAGTGTAGGCTCTATTTTTTCTAGTTTTCTTTCTCTCCTTGTCTCCTTGGAAGTTAGATTAGGATTAGATTAGCTTGCTGCACTGGAATAGCTTGTGGTAGGTAGTTTAGGAAGAGGAACCAACCTTCTCTGGAGGATCATTCCCATTTGCAAGTCCCACAGCTTGGGGAATGATCCAATGTTATGTAAATCACACCAAATGACCCTGCCTTAGAAAAGCAAATCCATAACTCATTTGGGGGTGTTGTGATTTCGCACTAATAGTTTTGGCATGCCCATGGTGGGACCTTAGAGGTCTTCACTTCATTGCAACAAGGTTGATGTGCACTTGTTGCAATCTCTAGCTTATGAGAAGCTTCAATTTTGCATATCTGGCGACTCCATCTGGTTTACAACCCATCTCTAAGTTGCAGACCTATTTTCCATCCATTTCCATTTCATTCTTCTTTCCATCTCTTTCATTCTTTTCCATTCCATGAAGTTGTGCAATCATGACTTCATTTCCACCATGGAATTCACAACAGCAGCAACAATACATTCCAACTCCAATGCTTTCTACAACTCCTTCAAATCAGCATTTTGAGAAAATTCAAAATCAGCATGTTTACCCCTATGAGCAGCAGTGCCAAAATCAGTTTGGCTATGGAGATTTCCAAGAGTAGGGGTATGCAAACAATGAAGAAAATCAAATGCAAGATGTTGGTCTATTGGAGAAGATCCAAAAATGGAGATTGGCATGGTGCATTCAAGGGAAACAACTCAAATGAAGGCATTCAAGATTGGTTACAGGACACCTTGCCCATGGGAAGGCCCTTTTCCAAGACACTACAACCCTCAGGAGAAGTTGGACTTCATGATTGGAATGCTACCCCAACTTGCACAATGGACTGAAGAGATAGAGGCCTATGAATTTGGTGCTAAACAACCTTGTCAATGGGTAAGTTCTACACCATCATCTGGTATTTCTCTTTCCATTCCTCAAGCAACACCATCTCAATTTGAATGTCAAGTTTCAAGTTTCTCCAATGCTGCTCAGTTGTGAAAACCATCCCCCCATCCCCTAGTCTTCCATCTCATCTCATATTTTCTTCCCTCTTCTCTTCCAAATCCAAACCCCCTCCACAAGAGCAAAAAGAAACACCTTCCCCTCCAAAGAAACAAGAAGTTCCATCCTTCCCACTACCACAAACAAATGCACAAATGATTGAATCCCAACCTACTTCTCCTCTTGCCTTCCCAATTCCATGTGGGGAAGAAGAGATTGCAAAAATCAGTCAAGGACAAAAGCAAGAAGAAGAGCTGGTAAAAGAAGAAATGGTTAAGAGCTTAGTGAGCTTAGCTCTTAGGTTTGGGATAACAAAGATTCCTTTGCTGGTTAAGCCTACAGAGGAGGTAAAAGTTGAGGAACCAGAGGTGGTCAAGGCTGAGTTTGTTGCAGTAGAAGAAGAACAAAGACAAAGGGAAGAAAATCAATAGCCTTTTTACTCAGAATGTAGTGCCCATGTTGGCACTCTGCTTGAAGAAAATGCTGATCCAATAGAAGTTGCACAATCAGCCATGGAAGAGAAAGAACAATCAGCTCAAAGCCCCATTGATGAGGAGAAAATGGAAGAAATCGAATCAGAGTTTGTAGTAGTAGAAGAAGAAGGCATCATTGGAAACTTTTTTCTTTCATTTGAAGGGCCTGATTTGGTTAATGAATCCATCATGGGGGAGGAAGAACCAGCAGCTCCAAGTTCAGTTAGAGAGGAGCACATGAAGGTGGAAAAACAAATTCAGAGGCATGGAACCATGAGCTGGTTGCACATAAGATAGCAGATCTCTCCCCCATTCAATCTCTCCCAAAGTCTGACTGTGTGGAGGAGTTTGAACTCACTAGCTTCATGTTTGAAGATGAAGCTTCATCTGGTGAAAAGAATGCAGATTTTGAGATCACCATGCAAGAGGGAGAAACTTGGCTACAATAGGACAACATAGAGTTTGATTTTTTATCAAACTTAGAAGGATGTTTTGATAGGGAGCAGCCCACAAAAGTTGCAATATTTTCTTCCCCATCATTCACCATTCAAGAGCCTGCTGCCATGAAAGAAAACTTGCAAGCACAACCAGTGTTTTCCACCATGCTTCTTGAATCAAGGTTGGGAGATTTTGATCTTCCAAAGGCCACATCCACCATGAGAGGGAACCACCAAGAAGACATTGCTGTCACAAACAATCCTCTAGAACAACAAAGTAGAAAGTTTGATTTGACAAACTTCATGCTAGAAGAAGGGGTTGTCCAAGAGCAGATTGATCTTCAAAAATCAGCAGAAGAACTCCAGAGCCAACAATGTATAGCAAGCAGAGTATGATGATGCAAAAGCAGCTCCAATGGATGTTGCAATCAGAGATGAAGAGCTGCAAATTGTAGAGGAGTTTTATGCTGCTATGGAGGAAGAAAAAGAGCAGAAGAGTTCCACCACTTCTTCCACACCATCCATTCAAGAGGATCTGCAAGAAGACTCCATTTTTGGAGTTGAAAATCAGAGCTATGGGCATATCAAATGGACCAGACCTTGCCCAATTAGGTATTTGGCTTCATTGGAGCCAAAGGAGAAGCCAAAACTAGTCATGTCCATTTTAGGGCATGAGGATGAGCTACAAAGCACCAAGGATCAACTGTCGTACCTCTTCAATCCAAATGTAGAGCAACTAAAAGAGGTATTGGTTTTGTCTTCAATTGATACTTTGGTTATTTGGGTGGAAGATCAGCTTGTAGTTAGTTTTTCACTCATCCAACCAGCCATGTTCAGTGCCAAATCAGTTGCATGGCTGCCATTTTTGAGGAAGGGAAGCTATTTCTCCCTGCCAGTTGTGGGTTTTGTTTGAGTTCCCTTTGCTCTTGGTTAGAGTAGAGTAGGTAGGTTTGTTTTCAGCAGAAGAAGTGCTTGTGCACACTCTGCATGTTCCATTTGGAGCATGTATGATTTTCAGTTTGTATATAGTTTTTGGTGTTGTTGTATTGCTCTTGCAGTTCATTTCAGTTGGCATTTTGGTGAAGATCAACTCCAAGTTTCAGTGGGTTTCCAAGTGATTCAGAGGTCAGTTTTTCAGAGTTAGATTAGAGAATTGGTTATCAGGCTTGACTCCATGCCCAATGGATGCAACTAAGGCCACTGATCATTCATCTAGTAGGCAGATGACCCCTGTGAGTCACTCCAAATTTGTTAACCAAAATAAGCTCCCTCTTATTTTGGGTTAACTTACTCCTCTTTGTGCCTCAGTCAAAATTTCACAAGTTTTAGGCACTCAAATATTTCTAGAAATTTCTCCATCAGATAGAGAATTTCTTCCCCTTTCCAGAAAGGTAAAGAACTCCTCTTAACTCCTTGTATTTCTCAAGTTATGACTCGGTGGAGTTATGGAGGAAAATTTGCCCAAGGTGGACCTGTGGAGCTTGGGAGAGAGTTTTTCCAAGGAATTTTGGGCCGAGCGGAGTAGGGAAAGAATTTGAGAACTTAGCACTTTTTGGGTTAAAAGCACAAAAGTCATTGGCACTCCCGTGAGCCCGCAAAGGGAAACAAAGTGAAAATTTGACTAAGTCCCGAAAGGGACACGTGGCATCATTTTGTGCAAAGGTGCTAAGGCAGGCTGGCGGAGGATTTTGGGGACTTGGAACTTTTCACCAAAAGAGTTTCTAAGTCAAAATTGTGGCCACATCTCTAAAGGAACCCAGAAGCGACACGTGGCAGGCCCAAACAAAGCAATGGGTGCAAGCCTTCGGAGGCAAAATAGATTTTTGCCCTTTTGTGAAAAAGGTGCAAATGGAAAAATGAGCCCCACCTCCACCAACCCCAACGGATGCCATGTCATCAGTGGATTTGTGGGGAAATGTGCCAAATTTTCCCGAGCTATTTTTTTGTAGAAAATGTAAAGGAAATACTTAGAGAGCCATATCTTTTGGTCCAGAGCTCTGTTTTTGACAATCTTGGTACCAATGGAAAGATCTAAAGATTCTCTTCATCATTGAGTCTTCAATTTTGCATTTTGGTGGAGATTTGTGGGAGAAAATTGCAAAACATGATTTGGCATGGAAAAACACATAACCATTTTCAACCACCAAATTTAATGAAATTTGGGTCTTTTCTCCCTCGAGCAGACAAAATACGTTGGGGAATGGATTTTGTAGATGGATCCTTGACTTTTCGACCCAATTTTTTAAATGTTGTCGGTGGTTGGAGCAGAAGATCTGATTTTTCACATTTTCCCTCTCTTCTCACATTTTTTCTATAAAATGTAACAAAGGCATCATTTCGAGAAGTTAGTTAGTGGTTGTTCACTCTTCTTCTCTGCCTCCCTCTTCTTTTCTTCCCCAGGGTCAAAAATGGAGTTGGAACCTCCTCCCCTGCTCTGTAATGGCATTTTTTTCCTCTTTCCCATGAAATGGTGCACTGTGTAAATCTGGAGCAATAAAAACATGTTTTTGTGATGCATTTTTCCATCCTTTGCTCATTTTTGGTTGTTTCTTCTTGCCTCTCATTGTTGTAGGGCATCTGTGCATGTTTGAATGTCATTTGTAGGTTTTGGAGCTATGTTTTTAGGGATTTTGGAACATTTTCTGTGTGAAGTCCATCTCTGGTCTGTGATGCACTTGTCCATCCTCTCCATTGCTCACCTCTCTTTATTTCCATGGCAGTTTTGATAGATGATCAACATTTTCCTTCTCTAGTGTATCACCGTTTTAGTGTAGGCTCTTTTTTCTAGTTTTCTTTCTCTCCTTGTCTCCTTGGAAGTTAGATTAGGATTAGATTAGCTTGCCTACACTAGAATAGCTTGTGGCAGGTAGTTTAGGAAGAGGAACCAACCTTCTTTGGAGGATCATTCCCATTTGCAAGTCCCACAACTTGGGGAATGATCCAATGTTATGTAAATCACACCAAATGACCCTGCCTTAGAAAAGTAGATCCATAACTCATTTGGGGGTGTTGTGATTTCACACTTGTGTCTTCTTCGTCAATGAAAAATTATAGTGCGCACAATCTCAACTCATGAAGAATGTTTTAATGTTCCCAAAAGAAAGGGTGTTGGACAATAGGAAGGATGTAAAAGTTTGTGGACTGGATGATAAGGGCCAGGAACTACCATCTAATAGAGATCCATACTTAGAAACAACATGTTAAATGCAGAGAGATTAATAAAAATTATGTAAAACTGAAAAATTGATAAAAATATAAATTTTGATAGGAATTAATAGTGATTTAGGCCAAGTGTTGGTGATTATGGTGAATCACTATTGATTCTTGTGAAATTGACAGCTTTACTAAAACAAGGGTTAAAGTTCTAAAATGATGTTTTTAATTGCTTTTAATGTTTTTTATGAATTTTAAATGATAATTAAAGATGAAATAATACCTTTGGATAGAAAGGGAGCTAAAATATACCTCAAATATTCAATGGGGATGATCGAGTCATTTTTTTGTCTTATGCGCTCTCGGAAGTTGAGTGATGAAAATGGCCACAAAAACATTGTTGATATTGATTCGTCTTGATGTATGAATATGTCTTGGAATCAGTAAAGTCAAAAAGAAAGAAGCAAACTCAAGAAAGAGGTCCCAGATTGAAGATTGAAGATCCCTGAGAGAGAGCACAAAGGTGTTATTTATAATTGTTGGTGATTAGGTATAATTGTCTCGAGATTCACTTTTTTCGGAGAAATTGGTTGAAACCACTTCTAAAAAAGGTTTTTTGGTTTATAATGCGGGTAAATGGTTAAGGGGGTTTGGGACGAGGTGTAGAGGTTAGGATGTAGTAAGAAAATAGGTTTGGATAGTTTTTGAAATGGTTAGGGTTGATTTAGGGTGGTTAAGTGGTTTTTAGGAAGGATAAAATAAGATTTACAACAGTTGTAACTTAGTATTTATGGGGTGTGGAAGAATATTTACATAAGTAAATATTGTGAAGGATTTTACACTTAGGATAAATGGTTCATGGATTAAATAATGTAATTAGATGGCTTGATTTTATTTAATATGATTACAAAGATATTATATGTGATCAGGGAAATTAGGTGCTAATTTTAGGTGTCTATAGTGTAATATGCAAATTTCTTCACCAGAGACTTGTCCTCAGTGGATATTTCTACATTTTATCCTTGAGGCCATCTAGTACTCCAATATCCACAAATAAAATGGATAGGAGGATTGTGCCTCATGAAATCATGTCACCATTTTTGCTTCCTCGATAATTCCTTCTACAATGAAGGAAGCAAGGTTATATAGTTTCCCTTCCACTATCTTCTTCGCAATGTGGAGCCACTTCTTATTCACTGGCCCCATCTCTCCCATGCATTCAAATTCATTAATAAATGCATGGTGATCGTGGATAACATGGTAAGTGATTTTGGAGACATCCATGGTGCACCATCCTTTATGATACTTCAACTCCAAAGCACGGTAGTCTCTATTCTTACCTCATCATCTAAATCTATAGTAATTTTAGTACCTAAGTAATGCAACCCCGTAGTTTTCAAAATCATTAGCACGGTGATGCAAACTCTTCCTCCTCAAAATTATAACAAATCCTCATAGAATCTTGACATAACCACCGGTAAATGCACTTCACTTTACCAAAGCAAGGTAGCTTGTAAATTTTAAGCACTCCCGCTCCTCAAAAATCTTGTACTCTTTATCATCATAAATTGGTTTATCATTGGCAGTCCTTTGGTTGGTCTTTCGTACTAACTCATTTTATATTTGACTCTCGTTTGCACTATAGAAATGGTTATAGTTTCTTACCTTGCACTTTTAGACGTGGGACTCCTAGATGTGTCTCATCATAACTCCTCGGATATTACATCTCGAAAACCTCTCCTCAAGTGATTCCTTGACCTCAACCTCGGGTCATTCTTCTTTCCTTTTCCCTTTATCGCCACAATGGATGCTCATTTGGGTACCAAATCTCCTTTTTTCTTATTGATCTAAGTCCTCACGTGACCTAGATGTTTTAACAACTTTATGTCTCTTAGCTTGCACCAAATACCTTATTTGGTCTCTTCCTTTCTTTTATCCTTTTCTAATCCATACCCTAGTTCAAATTTCATGTTCCTATAAACCCTAATTCACAACCCTTTGTAGATACAAACCTCCACTCCTTCTAGCCTCAAAATTCCACATGAAGGAGCTCCCACAACATGTTGTATACTTCCTCAATCTAGGTTGTTCAATTTCCACACTTCATCACAATCTTATAGCAAGAATTTGCATACTTCGTACTCTTCATAGCTCAAATTCTTCAAAAGGAAAGGTAAATAATAAACCTTCTTTGATGCCATATTTATAGATTTCAAAAATATCCCACATTTATATCTCACCAACTAGCACCGTACTATAGTTTTAATTACGCTTTTCTACTTTTTTGCACTTTTTCTATGCTTTCTTTCATGCGCTACATCATAACCTTCTAGTGTGTATACTTCCAAGCTACAAGAATCCTCACATGTGCTTCCTTTCACCACTACACATATTTCCTATGTGATTTTCACTAGTTATTCCATCTTATTATTATGTACCTCGTGTTACACTATGCGGATTTTTCCCCACGTGGTCTTCATCTTAAACAATTCTTCATGAGCACCATCATTCTTCTCAAAGCACATGTAACACCTTTCTCTTACGTGCATATTTCAAAGAGCATCCTAGCTTCATGCATTCACCAATGTACCTATATCAACTATCCCAGAAAGTGCACCCATCTTCTTATAAATTTCAACATCAACAGGTATTATTTTTTTGTGTATATGCACCTTTTGCACCCCACACTAAAAGTATGTGCAGTCCTCTACACATGAACTCAATAGATAGTAATCAACTTCTTTCATGCAAGCAAGTTTATTACAAAAACAAGAAACAAAAAAGGAAACTAGAAAGAAAAACATGAAAGGGAAATCTAATCTAAGTGGAAATACTGCCTTATTACAAACACCAAGAAGCTTATTTATAGTAGGGATTCATCCTACTCCCATTGAAAGTAATCGGGAAACATGGTGCCATCCAAAGACCTACAATTGACATGTACCTAATTCAAGTATCTTAGTTACTACAAAAGGTCCCAACCGATGCAAATTCAATTTCCTAGGTGGCATGAAAACTTGGAGTCATAGAGAACAGCCATCTTACCGGCTGAAAATGTCGTGTTCTTAATGTGCCTATATTTTCGGGACTTCTACCTTTCCTTCTCAATCTTTTACTCCAACACACAATAGGATGCCACTCATGTAGTTTCATTAGTTTCTCAATGCGCTCCTCTACAACATGTTCATCTTCTAATCCACATACACACGCAATACGCATGTAGGGTAATAGAAACTCCAAAGGAAGTATTGCTTCTACAAAAACACCAATTGAAAAGGTGTGGCCTTGTTCAACCTTTTATACATGGTCATGTATGCCCAAAGTACAACTGACACTTTATCATCCCAATATTTTATTCCAACATCATAAATCTTTGTCAAAGTCTCACTCAAGATCTTGTTGAAAGATTTTGTAATACCTTTAGCTTGAGGGTGATAAGGGGTAGTTTTATGGTGTGTCACCATAAACTTTTCCAATAGAATTCTAATTGTCTCATTTAAGAAATGATTTCCTCTATCACTTGTCAAGCTTAATGGACAACCATACCTACTAATAATATTTTCCCATAGGAACCTTGTTGATTTGGTTGTAGTGTAATCCTTTGTAGGGTTGTCTCTTCCCACCTTATCAAATAGTACGTAATACGTAATAATGTTGTGAACACCAGTCCACGCGTGGGTGGTGCAATAGTTCCTAAAAATTCAAAATCCCACTTCTCTAAAGGTTTTGTGCTCAAGTATAGGTCATAATAGCATCTCATCTTTGTGTTCAAATATCCCAGGAACTCGACAATGATTACATGATTTCACATAATCATTGATATCATTTTATAAGGTCTCCCACCAAATTCTAGCTAGTGAGATATTGGACACAATCGCATCACCTACATAATTTCATTTTTTTATTCCACCATGAGCCTCCTCCATAATATCCTCACACTCATGTTTAAGAACACACTAGTGCAAAACCTCATCATGACCCATTTTGTACAAATCTCCTTCAATCAGTTGATAAGGCGCTACGTGTATAAAAAGTTTCTTCTTATCCAATGTCTTCATTCCTTTGGGGTGCTAATCTAGTAGAAAAAAAAATACAACTATATCTTCCAAATCTATGGGTGTATAATTCAACTTGAATACCTATGTATCTAGCATAGTCTCTTCAATTCTCTACAGTTCCTCACCATAATTGATCCTTGAGAGATGATCAAGCCTTGAATTACTCTTGCCTGGTTTGACAACAACTATGAAATCAAACTCCCCAAACAGTAAGTATCTTCCCGTAGATGTGTCCTTGCAAACAGACTTATTGAATAAGTAATTTAATGCTATATGATATGTATAAAAGATAAACAGGGTAGCCAACAAGTATTGTCTAAAATTATGAAGCATGTAGATCATAGATAATTCCTCACGCTCGGTGATAGTGTAATTCTATTATGTGGGTGTCAACTTCCTACTTGCAAAGCATATAAAATGATCCAAATTTCCTTCCCTAGGTTGTGTCAATACCGCGTCTATTGTTGTGTCGATGCGTCAACATGAACATGAAATGGTTTGGTCTAAGAAGGAAAGTATAAAATAGGTGTGGTAGTCAATCTTTCCTTCAAAGTTTCAAATGTCTGTTGTTGCATGTCACCCCAATGAAACTTTCCTTTATCCTTGAGTAATTCCTCCAGTGATGCATAAATCTTCGCATATCTCTTTATAAACTATCTATAATAGCCCCTATGCCCCAAGAATCCACACACTTCACTCTGGTTAGTTGGCTCTTCTATACCCAAGATCACATCTATCTTGGTTGGATCTACCAACAATCCTTCCTTGCAAATGATGTGCCCAAGTAAAGTGCTAAAGGGTGTAGCAAAGATACACTTTTAATATTGAGAGAGATGCTTAATTTCCTACACCTCTCAAACATGAGCCTCAAATTATCACAGTGATCTTTGACTAAACCATACATTGTCCAATCATCTAAATACACTTGCAAGAAATTGTGAATAAAATCATGAAAGGCTTGCATAGAAATGACCAAAAACATTGATGGAACATTCTTCAATCCAATAGGAATAACTATATATGCAAAACTTCCCATTTTGTGGTAAAAGTTATCTTTTCCTAGGCCTCTATCATAATGTGCACTGGTGATATCCTAAAAACCCATCTATAAAAGAATATATCTCACACCCAACAACTCCTTCAAGGATTTCCTCTGTGAATGGAGTAAGAAAAGTATCTATAACACAATCAGCTTTGAGTTCCATGTAATCGACACAAATCAGATACTCCCATCCTTCTTTATGCTTATAACCACGAGGCTAACCCACTCAGATTCCTTAACAGTGCTCAAAAATTATAGACTTAAGAATTTTATAAATTTCCTCCATCACTTTCACGTGCAAAGTTAGGATTCATCTTATAAGGAATCTTCCTAAAAAGGGGTACAATCCCTTTAACTCATTATAGCTCTATGGAAATAAGTCTTAGAAGTCACGTAAGACCTCAATGATCTTGGGCACTTCTTGCTCCGACTAGTAATCCCAATGATTTCTTCCTTAGGTGAATCTTCAGTGCCAATGTTAAATTTCTTAGTCTTCATTAGTACATGGCACGTGGGTTCCTTTTCATCGGTAGTATCCATCACCTCGTGCATACCCTATATATGGATAAAATCCAAGTTCTCCACCTCTTAATCATCAATAAGTTACACCATTTTACATTTTTCCTTCTCCTTCCACATGTGACCCAATTGTATCTCATCTATCTCTTCAAGTATCAAGCATGCCTTGAAATCATGTTCATCAAGTAGCTCTAACATAATTTCTTCAACCTTCGCGTTATCTCCTAATGTGATGCACTTCATGATCTATAATGCTTCATGGATGAGCCTTAGTAGAAAAGTTATCAAAATTTTGAACAATACATGCGGTCATATCATGTCATCTTATTGTTTCCTTCTTAAGCTTTGCATGTACATACCATGCCCATGTAGCCGCGCAAACTGGAGTAGAACTTGTGAACCCACAGAGTTTGTGGTAAATCCTCTAGACCTTGCATTTGTATTCTCTCACAATTATGAATGTGTGCCAAAGTTGGAGTCTTCCCATGATATTCACAAATATGTGTAGGAAAATTGTTCTATGTGAACCTTGTTGAAAAGGTGATCCTCAATTCTCATCATCCCAACAAGTTATCTCTATGTGTGGCTCACCAAGACGTTGTTGTTCTACGCTTGATGTATAAATCAACATATTTCTTTGGTCACCTTCATTTTTCCAATGCTCCTTCATGGTGTGCAATAAGGATTCGGGTGTCTCTTCACCAATGTATCTAGGTAGGTAAATTTTTCCCAGCACCTAATCATGCGCGATCCCGATCATCTTAGTGACTCTTCCCTTGCATCTCATGCCCAATCATTTCGTATGTTCCTTGGGCCCAGATGTACCGCTTAACCGACTACACATATTCCCACTAAATCACGCCTTCCTTTGATGGTTCAACATTCTTCTGGATCATGCACTTTACATTTATAAATCCTATTCAATTCTTCCTCACTTATAAGCTCATTGTAAGTAGTATCCTTCCCATCATCTAGGGGTATGATAATGTGCTCATCTTTGTTCTCAAAATTGATGTACCCCTTATTAAAGCAAAAATCATCATTGTTTTTATAGCACTAGGGTCGCCCAGTAATGTTGGAAAGTTATCTTCTTCATCCATTTCTAATACCTCAAAGTCTCCAAGTAAACTTGGCTCCCTATATGGTGATCAAAGCATTCTTCAACACCCCGATAGACATGGCCATAGTCTTATTCACCATATATACAATACATTTCAAGATGGTTGTAGTTTCGGTCTCCCCATCTAATTTCATACATCTAGAGTTAACACATTTACCTTACTACCCGTATATATCAAGATGTTGATCAACATCCAACCATCAATCATCGCAACCAAAGTGATTTCCTTATCATACTAATGGTTCCGAAAGTGGTAAATTTGCATGTATTATCTAACGCTCATGCTCAACTCCGGTGTGTGGTAATTTCTCACGTATCCATTCCCCTAGCAAAGGGATAATATTCTCGTAGCACACCAGCTTACATACCTCTTTCAAACCATCCAAATCCTTTTGCATGAGCTCTAAATTATTCACTCACTCTCTTGTGTGCGCCTATTCTTATAAGCATTGTATTTCAACATGCAAGTCTCTAATGAATCCCATGGTCTCTTGGTATACCTCCTTCTAATGCCCAACATCTATCGGTTCGCGTGATACTTATCATGTATCACATCTTATTTCCTAATGAGTGGTTTAGCCTTGATCGGTGCCCATACAGTCGCATTCCTCTAACTTATGTGCATGAGCGGAGACTACTTTAAGTGGGTGTAGTAAAAACATGGTTTGTAACTCAAGTTCAAACATTCTTCAACATCCACTAATAAACGATTGTGAAGAAAGTAAGAATTTATTTCTAGAATAGAGACCATTCTCTGAGAAATAGATTAGTTAGAGGACAATGGAAAGGTGAGGGAACTACCTTAGGCCTTTTTGTCAGAAATATTAGAATTCCTTTCGAAGGTGGACAATAGGTGAGGGTTAGGCCCAAGAAATATTAGAATTTTAATATGAATTAAAGCAAAATGATAACAAAGAACTACAAGATAATACTTACTAGTTCCTAATGAAGATACAGTCCAAGGAATGTGGTGGCGACAAGAAGGCTTAGTTAGGATGATCCGGTATTGGAAAGTGAGTGATGAAGCTATCCTCGGTCTTTTCCAATGCTTCGAACGAGAGTGATAGTGATCCAGTTGCTCGGCTTGTAGTCTTTGGCTCGATGCTCTTCTCTCGCAACCTCTTCCGCTTGTTTCACTTCTCTTTCTCCTACCCAAATGAATTTCGGATCCTTTTTTTTTTTTGGTTGGGGAGGTCATTAACAGGAACCGATGGCGGTTACTTAACCGAGCAGAGGTTGAGTAGAACCGATGTCGGTTAGGTCAAAGTGGCTATTTTTAGTAAAACAACCATCTTTCCCTCCTTTTCTCCCGAGGGATCAGTTGTGGGCTTGGTCAAGTCATTATTGGCTTGTTTTGGTGTAAAGTGAGGGTGATGAGTCATGGATGTGGGTCTGACCAAGTCATAGGTCTTAATTAGGTTGGTTTAGGTTAGGGCTAGGTCATGGTGAGGTGGTGAGATGAGGTGGTGGGTTTGAGATGTGGATTTATTAATTATAAGGTAATTAATAAATCATTAGGTGTGTAAGGTTTTAGGTGGTGAGGTAGGGTTAGGTTGCGGGACGAGATACGGGGTAAAGGGCATCGTAAGACCCAAATTTGGTGTCTACATTTTCCCCTTGTTGTCGTGTAGCTTGTATTTTAAAGCCGCACCGACAAAAATAAAAAGTGGTTGCCCCTGGGCTTAAGGGTATAGGTAATCCCCTCAAATCTATCAGATTGAGGTGACGTGAAATTAGGGATAGGGTTGATAAAGGGTGAATTATGATGAGATGATGGTAAGATGGTGGGGTAAGTTCAAGGAGGTAGACGCACGTTGAAATGTAGTAGTGTGACCAGGGTACACGAATTGAAGAGAAAAAAAGCAATTCATAGGCAAAGGTCGATAGTTTATCCAAACAAGGTTGATATAATCCTGGTATCCAAGGCATAGGAAGTAGCTCCAGGGGATATAATGGGTAAGGTACCGGAACGTTTAGGCATGTTCGGCAGTACCAAATGGTTGGTTTGGTTGAGATAAACGTCACGGTCTTGGTCTAAGCAAAGCTGGTTGGTTGATCAATTCAAGTATCCTAGTCATGCTAAAACACAAACAGGTGAGCTCGATTGAACAAACAGCTACATTATGGGTGGATAGAATCGTAATTTGTGGGCTTCGGTCGAGGTACTTAATTGGTGTGGCCGTGGGTCAAAGCCGATTGGTGGTCGTGGCCTTGGGTCGGGCTCAAGTGGCCGCTTGGGCCTGGTCGGGCCGATTGGTCGGGCCGGGCCTCGTTGGTCGGGCCTCGGTTGGTTTCGTCTGGCCTCGGGTGGGTGGCCCGATTGGTTTGTTGTGGCCTTGGGTCGGGCCAAGTGATTTAGATGCGCCTCGGGTCGAGCCATTTGGTTTTGGCCTGCTGGGTCGTGGCCGATTGGTTTTCGGCCTGGGGTCGAAATTGCTAAGTGATTGGTTGTGGCCTTGGGTCGGGTCCGCCTTGGTTTGCGGGCCTTGGGTTGGGCCGATTGGTTTGATTGCTGGCCTGGGTAGGGCTAAGTAAGTGGTTACGGCCTGGGTCAGCCCATGAATTCAAAATAAGGCTATTTAGTAAAAGGGGGTAGGGGTGATGGTGATGAAAATAGAGTTGGTGGAGAAGGCAGAGTTAGGGTAAACTAGCAGTAACCGATATCGTTAGTTATGACCGCTTATCGGTTAGAAGACCGATATCGGTTTTTAGGGCGCCATAACCGATATCGTTATAGGTCAAAACCTATAAAAAGAAAAAAAAAATACGGCTGTCATTTTCACATTGTCAATTTGAGTGCCAACCATTTGCTTTTTGAGTTTTGAATTGATTTTGTTGAGTTTCAGGGGCTGAGTTGGCACTAGTTGAGAGGAGGAGGGAGTTACTGGTAGGCCCCAGTGATCGGGAGGTAGAGTTTGATTGGCCGAGGACCCCGCCGAGGAGATTGGAGCTATGGCATAGCCTGGAGGAGCAGGAGGTGCTGGAGGAGCTGGACCACCACCACCTATCCCACCACGACGACGTGTAGTCATACCAGTAGGTTCTAAATCCCTATTTGTGTGAAGTTGATGAATTTAGCTAGGATGTGGGTTTTGGGGTAGGAATCTAAAATGTGATAAAATAATGAATAAATGAAGGTAAATCGTAAAATGGAGTGGGTAGATATGTTAGGTAAGTCAACATGGTAGGGTGGGTAAGTTTTTAGGCAATTGGGCTAGGTAGATAGGTTAAAAATAGAAAAAAGGGGATTTGGGGGCCATTTTCGATCCGCCCCGAATCCCACAGTGACCGATGTCGGTCACTAAGCGATCACATTGGTCACAGCAAGCTATTAAGGTGTTGTGGGTCGAGACCGCGTCGGCCATGTGTGACCGACGACGCGGTGCATAAAACAAGGAATAGATAAGGGGTGGGGGACCGATGGCGGTCGAGGTGACCAGACGGTTATCATGGGTAGGGGAAAGGGTGTGAAAGTAGTTGTGTTGGTTTGTTGTCAGGGTAGGATAGAATTGTGGGGTGAAAGGGGAAAAGGTAGAGTTGGTAGGAAAGGTTATTGGGGTGGGGGTAATCGGGTGGTGTATGAGTGGGGTAGGTGGTAGGGTGTGGGATAGGTAAAGGGATATCAGAGGTGTTTTGTTGGGTGGGGTTAGTGATATGGGGTTATTGGGTAGTTGTTTTGGAAAGAGTAGGCCCGATGGAGTGGGTTTTTTTGCAGCACGCCAAAGAAATGACGATGATGGGATTCGGATGCCACCTCTACTAGGGTGGATGGCCACATGTGATCGCAACGCAATGGTCACATGCGGAGGTTGGACTCAGCGGAGTCCAGAGATATAGGGCTGTGGATAGGGACCACAACCTCGATGGTTTCCCTCATCGAGAGATGGGATCGGCAACCAATGTCTTCCATCTCCCTACCTGGAGAGATGATGGTCACACTAGAGGATGTGTATCACATCCCGAGACCGCCGATCATAGGTGAGGTATTCTGTGGATGCCGAGACAATGATGGACAACATCCGCAGGTTCGGGGATGCAGCCCCATTGATTACATATCATAGCAGTGAGCATCCGCTACGGCGATATGTATCACGCACACGACAGAGACACGGCTTCGGCACGTGGCCGATGATGATTGGTATCACCTGCTTCACCCTCCCGGAAGACTCAGAGGGAGGTCGCTTCCCATGGGCACTGATGGGAGTATTGCATGAGATGGTGGAGGAGCACACCTGCTATGCATGGGCACCGTGTATTTGGTGCAGCTATACAGAGAGCTCTAGGGCTATCGCCATATGAGGTGATTCGGGATATGCTCGACATTCTTGCTACATTGCTAGGCCTACGAGCACATTGTGTGTTTATGACCTGTAGGGCTACCCCAGCAGCTAGGGCCACAGGCAGTGTATAGGTATGGGTTCCAGAGGTGGTTGGGGGTCATGGGCCAGCCACGAGCGGTTATTGCAGGGTGAGATGTCGCATACTACCGGCATATGTTAGAGGGCCTGACCACACTAGATATTATATGGAGGCCATACAGAGGCCATCAGCCCCGAGGAGGAGCCCGAGCACAGCTACGATGGATCCAGTATATCTTCTGGATAGCTGGACGGAGACCCGGGGAGCATGAGTGGATTCCCCTAGAGAGGGTACGCCGACAGTTGGGTCTACGACAGGACGAGCCACCTCCCTTCCCACAGTATCGGAGGGAGGATGTAGAGGCACCACTACCTCTTCCACAGCCATGGGACCCAGTCTGGGTCACGGAGAGACCGGTGGATGATACGGTGGATGATGCCGGTGTTACAGGTGCATTTTTGGTTTGGTGGGTAGGGCAGAGGGCAGCCATGAGAGCACAACCCACACAGCCAGATTTGGTGGCTGTTATAGTAGAGAGGGACCATCTTGGGCCAGGTGTAGTTATTATAGGGGTAGCTTGTCACGCCGCACAGCACAGATCGGAGTGCTACAGGGGTAGTAAGTTGGCCAGATAACACACAGTGCACAGCACATGTGAGCATGCACAGCACACCGCAGGCTGATCCTTGTTCAGCACAGCACAGTCCCCTGCTCAGCTCGATGGCAGCTCCACCGCCACCCAGTGCATAGCGCAGGTCAAGGTGTACAGCAGGATAGGCCCACTGATATTAGGAGTCGGGACCAGCCCCACCAGCCATGGTGGCATGGGCCCACTACATGGAGGAGAGCGAGGCCCGATATTATCAGGATGTACTAGATGGTACGGGGCCGACTATCGCCATATACGCAGCTCACATGAAAGCCGAGACATCCCTGAGTCACAGTCACAAAATGCAACCACGCCCGGTGGGTCGCTGATGGGTAGGAGGTGAGATCCAGACATAGGGCCACCGAGAGACGAGCCGAGGGAGGGGGAGAGAGCTGAGTCACCCCAGGAGCAGAGATGGGTTTTTTTGATAGAGACACCGGTCTGTGAACCGAGTGTGTATATAGAGGCATGCGTGCCCTCATAGGATTGATGTATTCATGTTTGTTATATATACCGGCCTGCGAGCCGAGTACATGTTGTATAGTTGATACCGGCCTGCGAGCCGAGTATATTTTTGACATGAGAGGCCGGCCTGTGAGCCGAGTCGAGATTTTGACAGAGACAAGTGGCCTGCGTGCCGACTTTGTATTTTTGTTTGTATGATAGAGGCCCCATGCAGGGCAATTTGTATATTGTAACATTGTTTTGATGATATATATAGATGATGAGGTTGATCCATATGGTGTGTGTAATTGTGGATTTGGTGCATATATTATAATGCTTTATGTTTTTGTGTTGATGGTATTGGAATGTTTGTGATGTATATATAAATGATGTTGATGATGTTTTAATGATATGCATATGTTTTGAAATATTGATGTTTAGTATGATGATGGATGTTGATAGTGATGTCATTATGTAGGGAAAAGAGGCGGGCGCCACCAAAAATTTTGCAAAAAAACAAAGAGAAGGCCCGGATATAATCAAAATAGGTATAGGTTGACCGATATCGGTTAGATAACCGATGTCGGTTACTATTTGACCGATATCGGTTACATAACCGACATCGGTTATGTTAAAACAAGCTTTTCTAAAAATAGAAAAGCTGGGGAGGCAATTTTAGATTCTTATTTTTAGAGTCATGCAACATGTTAAATAGGAAGATGCGAGGCTGTTGTCATCCATACAGGGTAGTTGCATGGGAGAATTGAGTGATAAGGAGGAAAGAGATAGGTAAAGTGATCATGAGCTTGGAGTAAGAAGGCGTAAAGGCAAGTAATAGTGAAGAGGGTGGTGAACATGGCTGAACAAGGAGAAGCATCCAATGGGCAGAGAGGAGAGGGAAGACAGGTTCCACCTCAAACTGCTGCATCCCAGGAGGTATATATGATTTTTGGTTGAGTGAGATTTTGCATGGTTATGTGAATAGATGTGGGAAGGTAAGGTAAGATAAAAAAGAAAGGTGATAGGAAAGAGGTTTGGGATGGGGTGAGTGTCAGAGGGTAGGTAATCGTGTTGGAGATATGTGCGTAGGTACAGAGAGGGGAAAACGAGCGCAGAAGTTATCATAGGTGGTGTTTTTGAGTGGGGTGATTGGAATTGACAGTGACCGATATCATTTAGGAATAACCGGTATCGGTTAGGTAACCTAGTATCGGTTGTCTATAACCGATATCGGTTACTGTGTAAAGTTGTGGATTGTGATAAAAAACACGTTGGAAGTTATTTGTTGATTTGTTGTTTGTTGGTTTAATGTGTGCAGGCACAAGTGGTTGAGGATGAATGATAGGGTGCCAACTTTGTTGTCACGGGTCCGAGTGGATGTAACACCAGCTGAGTGGGCATTAATAAACCGTGTGGGGTTAAGTGAATCCGCTATTATTCACGGATCGCACGCAATCATGCTATGTCAGCAGTGCTGATCGAGAGATGGAATCCTAAAAGAATACCTTTATCCGCCAACAGGAGATGACAAGTGATGTTAGAAGATGTGTTCCGAATTTCGAGACTCCCAATTACAGAAGACCAGCAGTATCAAAGCAGGCCTAACGTGGCAGGATAATAACGGCAAAGATTTGGTCCAACCGCACGAGATTTGACACATGAGGTTTGACATTCACTTATGGTATAATGTTCATGCAGCACACCCCGAGGCAACAAGGTCAGCAAAGTGGTATTAATGATAGGTGGGGTATTATGCATTACCTAGAGTGGACGGGGAAGATTTCAAATCATTGATGTGTATTATTCGTGAGATGATGAAGGTAGTGTTACATTTTCGCATGGGCACCGTGCATATCTTATGAGCTATACAGGGGTTTATGGGCATGCAGTGAAATCATAGACTACACGGATTGTGCATACTTATTACATTGTTGGGCCTATGAGCACATTGTGTGTGTGTGACCAATAGGCCGACCAATCCAGGGAGAAGAGACAGGAATGCAGAGGTTGGGATTCAGACGATGGGTCCAGACAGAGCAAGAGGCAAGAGCCGAAACCGTGATAGATGACGCCGAGTATTATAGGCAGATGTGGGAGATGGTGACGATTGCGGATATTCATTGGAGACCGTATGGGAACTACATGGTGATGGAAGAACATAGCCGAGGATTTGAGGGGTGTAGAGCGATTAAGGTGGATCATGGGACACAGGCCAGGTGAGTACGAGAGGATTCCTCTAGATCACGTGCGGCGACAATTTGGATTTGTTCAGGATATACCCATGGCTCATAGACCATACAGGAGGATCGACGCCGAGGCACCCCTCTCACCGCCACGACCGACACTTCCGTAATGACCAGAGAGACAAGACATTTCGATCATAGGTAATGGATGCAGGAGTGACAGAGTCTTATAGATTATGGTGGGTAAAGCAGAGCCGCGAGGTACACGTGAGAGGGCGATCATCCCGACATAGCCGTGATTACAAAGGAGAGAGACCACCGCAGGTTTAGTTCACCAGCTTCAAACACAGGTGAATGAGACAACGGGATTGTTAGAGGTTTCACAGTCATGAGTGGAGAGACTAGAGGCAAGATTCCTCCACGCGAGAGGGCGTATTCGTATGTTACAGAGAGATTGGTGGATCGCTGGGAGGATCCAACAAGAAAGGGCCCCTTTGAGGTGGAGAGGCCAGTGAGTGGCGTCGACGATCACCATCACTACCTAGTTCGGGATGAGGCGCGGGGGCCTACGTGAATTTTATAGGGGTAGAAGAATAAATAAGGATACCGACCCACGTGTCGATGATAGAGAAGATGTATTTGTTTAACATCTAAATAAAACTGAATATGTATGTTGATTTTGAGTTGATGATAATAATAAGAAATGTTGTGTTTTGAATGTTTGGATTAATAAAGGACAAAAGTGAGTGTTATCAATATAAATATGCGAAAACATTTATATTTTTAAGCAAAACACAACACATGATAGGTTATGGTAGGGGATGGTCGAGCTAACCTTGGGAGACCCCATGTCTCCTAAGTGCTCGCCTACATAGCCCATCGACAAAGCAAGGAGGGGCCAGATCGATGTAGTTCTCCTTAGACTGTGGGAGAGGTGAATTTAGGCAATTTGGTTGTGGTTAGGCAATTTGTTGGTTGGTAAAAGTTTGATGTTGGTAGGGTAATGTTGTTGGAGTTGGTAAGGTATAGGTGAAGTGAGGGTTAGCTTACCCAAGCATTAGGGAACCGTGTCCTGATTAAGGTCAACATATAATCCCAGATTCGGGTAAAAGAGGCAAAAATGTCCCATAGTTGGAAAGAGCTAAACAAATCACGTATTATCATAGGATGAGCTTGAATCTCTAGGTACCTTGCATAGGTGAGAAGTCGATAGGTGAAAAGAGTTGTATAATCACAATATATCGGATATACGTCACGTCCCTTGAGTTTTTTTTATTGTGAAGAATGGTGAGGTGAGGTGGATGGTATAACTGGGGCGTAGAGGACTTGTTATAAGGTGATTATTCTGACGAAATAGATCCAAACCTAAATAGACGAGTCCATGACTCAAAAGTGCTTTTGAATACTGCTTTTATTTTTCTGGATATAGACTGATCGATGGGAAGTCTATATGGGATATGCATTTTGTTGTTTCTTGAGGTCTTCATGAAGTTGATCAATGCGAGAAGCTTCTGATAGAGGCTGACTTTGTATAGTTGTCCTTCAAGGGAGCAGTCTACTTATAGTAGCATGATGTGGCTTTGCACATAGCTATCCTTCGAGGGAGCAGTCTAGTGTATAATAACAGATGCGGCTTTGCACATAGCTATCCTTCGAGGGAGCAGTCTAGTTTATAGCTTAGAGGTCTAGATGTCTGTTTGACATGAAGCATCTAGTTTTGCAGGAAGTTTGACTCAAGAATATCCCATAATTGTATAATTGAGAACTTGTTATTTTGATACTTTTAAGTCATGGACCAGACTAAAAAGGGGAAGGCATCTTTAAGAAGAGGTGATGATCAAACCATGTGAGCTTGATTCCATTTTGAGATGCACGAAACAAGGTGTATGAGGTGGTAAATGAGCTCAAGGGATGAGCGCAAGGTAGATAAGAAGTGATGTAACACTAAATTCAATAGTAGAATGGTCAGAGATGCAAGGCATTAAGGGGTTCAGGCTCGGGTTTACCATTAAGTGAAGCTAAACGATAAGTACCTGATCCATAGGTGTGAGTGATAATGTAAGGCCCAATCCAATTAGGAGCAAATTTTCCACATTTGCTCTTTTCTAGTTTGGTTACATGTTGATTCTCTTTGAGGACAAGATCACCAATCTTAAAGGTACGCTCATGAATTCACTTATCATAAGCACGCTTAATGCACTTTTGATAAATTTGCAGGTGGTCAAGAGTTGTAAGACGACGCTCATCAAGAAGCTCTAATTGGGCTAACCGCTCTTGGCGGAAGTCATCATTGGTGAGAATATCCTGAAGAGATATTCTGAGAGAAGGGATTTGTATTTCGAGAGGCAAGACAGCCTCGGTACCATACACTAGAGAGAATGGTGTGGCATTAGTAGAAGTATGAATGCTGGTACGATAAGCCCAAAGGGAAAAGGGGATGTGATCATGCCAGTTTTTTCTAGAATTGTTAACGACTTTCATGAGAATTTTGATTAAGGTTTTGTTAGAAGATTTGGCTTGTCCATTTTCTTGTGGATAGTAGGGTGACGAGAAGCTAAGTTTGATACCAAAGTTGTCACAAAGGTCTTCAGAACAACTTATTTTTGAAAGATTTTCCATTATCTCGTTATCGTGCATGAGGAACACCAAAACGACAGATAATGTGATGATTGATGAACTCAACGATTTTTTTTTTTTGGTTGAAATGAGTGGAATGGCCTCCACCCATTTAGTGTAATATTCTGGTTGCCGTGATGATCCAATGGTGATGTCATGAAGAAGGGGTGAATCTCGCCAATAAGGTCTAAACCCCATTGTGAGAAAGGCCAAAGATCTCGTGCGACCTGTAACGGGTGGCTAGGAGTATGTTGAAGGTTGGCATGTTGTTGACACATAACACAACGCTTAACATATTCGCAGCAATCTTTATTGAGAGTAGGCCAATAATATCCTAGGCGAAGGATCCGCTGGCCATGGCGAGGCCACTAAAGTGCCCGCCACAAAGTCCATCGTGGATTTGTTGGGTGGTATGAGTGACTTCAGCTGCCTGGTTAGACAAAAGGAAGGAGGATACCATCAAAGCCACGTTTATAGAGGAGTCCCCCATGATGACATAACGAGAAACACTTTTAAGAAAAGCACGTTTTACCATTACTAGAAGGTCATGTGTGGTAGAAAGAGGTTGTAAGGTAGTCGTGAAATTGGTGATACTGTATCCCCGCGAATCAAGAGATACATTATTTACCATACAAACATCTGAACTAAGTAAGATGGGGCAAAGAGTTGTTGGACCAAGACAAATATGTCTGAGTCAGTTGGTGAGGCCGAATTTGCGAGGCCAAGCAAGCCATAGTATCTACAAATTTATTAGTTGAGCAGGGAATGGTTTGAATAGAATAATGAGAAAATAAGGTCAAAAGTGAATCCACGTAATGTTTGTACTTTTGAAGTTCCTCATTTTTACATTGGTAGATGCCAGTAACTTGATTTACTACCAACTGAGAGTCACCAAAAATATTAATAGACTTCACACCTAAGTGTAACGCAACATGGAGACCCAAAACAAGGGCCTCGTATTCCACTGTGTTGTTAGTGCAGGGGAAATCGAGCCTGAATGAAAGAGGCATAGGTTCACCTTCAAGAGGAATGAGAACAACGCCCCCCCTCCACCGCACCGGCATTTAGATCCATCAAGAAGAGGGTCATTGGATATGACACATCACCGAGTGAAAGAGTCATGATGAGCTCATCAGTGGAAAGTAAAATTGGTAAATTGTTCCCTGTAAAGGGGCTTCGCGAGTGGTCTCGCGATAGTTTGTCCTTTGACTTTTTTGGTGTACAAACTCAAGGTCGAGGTCGGTGAGTAGCATAAGCCATCGGGTGATGCGTTGGTTTAGATGAGGTTTGGCGTACATATAATGTATGGGGTCAGCATTGGTGATGACAAAAGTTTTGTGATTCAGAGGTAATGTCCTGAGTTTGGTGGCCACAAATGATAGGGCTAGGCACAACTTTTCTACGTGTGTATACCTAGTCTCGTAATCCACAAGAGTACGGCTTATGTAATAAACGCTTGTTCTCGATGCTCGTAGTCATGATGTGAGCATGGCTCCTACAAACATGGTCTGGGCATGGTAAAGGTAAAGGTAGAAAGGGTGATCATCCCGAGGTGGGATAAGCACGGTGGTCGCAAGAGATAAGCTTTAAGAGCCTCAAAGGCTTGGTGGCATTCCTCGCTCCATCAAAGACAATGTCTTTTTAAGGAGATGATGGAAAGGTTGACATCGATCCGAGAGTTGTGAAATGAAATGTCGATAGATTGGAGTTTTCCTTGCAAACTATGTAATTGTTCGAGGTTAGTGGGTGGGGCATTTCTAGGATTGCTTTGACTTTAGCTGGTCGACCTCAATGCCATGCAAAGAGACGATAAAGCCAAGGAGTTTTCCCTAAAAGGATGCCAAAGACACATTTCTTTGGTCAAGATGAACACAAGATTGTAACAAAGTGATCGAAAATAATGGTTAAAACATCGAGATGTTCATCGCGATGTTTGGATTTTCCAAGAAGATCATCGACATAATCCTCGAGGATAGTGTGCATAATGTCATGGAAAATATAAGTCATAGCTCATTGATAGGTCGCACTAGCATTCTTAAGGCCGAATGGCATGACACGATAGCAGTAAGGTCCCCTGTGGGGTAATGAAGGTGGTTTTATGTTGATCGGTCGGGGATACCAAAATTTGATTATATCCCGAGAAGCCATCCATGAGAGAAAGCATCTCATGGCCCGCAGTGAGATCAACAAGTTGATCAATGCTAGGTAAGGGGAAGTCATCCTTTGGGCAAGCGAGGTTAAGGTCCCGAAAATCCATGCATATCCAAAGTCCCCCATCGCTTTAGTGACAGGTACGACATTAGAAATCCATTGTGGATAGTCAATAGGTAAGATGAAAGAAACAGAAAGAAGGCGTTGAAGCTCTTCTTTCACCAAGAGGGCAATGCGTGGATGCATTTTTCTCAGTTTCTGTTTAACTGGTTTAGAGTCTGGTTTCAGAGTGATGTTATGGACAAGCAATGTCAGGATCGATTCCTGGCATGTCGGCGTAGGACCAAGCAAAAGCTTGATTATGGGCACGGAGGAAGGTAGTGAAGGCGGCTTGTTCTAATGCGTCAAGAGATTGTCCGATCTTTACAATGTGAGGATCATCCTCCATGTGGATGTTGATTTCTATAGTCGATTCATTCAACATAGTTTGGGTGTCAGATGGTAAGGCACGTTGAATATAAGAGTCATCCGCACCAAGGTAGGTGAGGATGGAGTCATCATCCTGGCACTCCACAACATTAATTGAAGGTGAATCTTCTTCAATCATATCGGATATAAAAGGGGGAGAGAAGATGGGTCTCACTATCACGTTGATAAGTGAGAGGACCCAGGAAGATAGCATTCACGAAAAAAAAAAGTTAGGAGGGATAGATTCTGGGTCTATCGACTCTGTGGGTGAAGATGGAAAAATGGGCGATGATGGTTCGGAAGGGGTGACTTCATTGTTTTCCTGGATACAATTGACATGAGGTTTCTTCGGTGTAGGTGGTTCAAAAAATCCAAGACCACGACGATCTTTGTGTTCATGGGTAGTTATGGGAATGATCATGTGTCGGCCTTGTTCATAAAGACCAAAACCAAAACCCTTCCAAGCACAACACGTCAGGAAGGTGAGGGCAAAACGATGGTTGGTTAGATATCAAAAATCAGATTGGAAGGGAACCACACCAAGGGGAGGTTCAGGGGTGACAGAGGATGTGTCAACACCCCCATATGTTAGGTTGGTGGCAATTAGGTGGTCCGTAGGAGATCACCTCCCACACGATGGTCGTAGGTAGGATGTGCATGTAATCGTCCATACTCCCGTGGGGTATGAAAGGTGCTATGTTGTATAGGTGGTATTCCCTAGCGTAAGGTGTTGAAAAACATCTACCAAGGGGTCCAAGTTGGGATGTTGTCCGGGGAAGGAAGTGGTATTCGCAAGTGGGTTCATGGGTCAAGGTGTGAGTGTGGTTAAGTGGATGGTGGAGGCGTGGTCAAAAGCAGATGGTTGGGCTGGATCAATGGGTGCCTTGACTGGTACAAGCACATCATTAGGGTGATATAACATATTGCAGGTTTTAAAGGGGGAAGCATCAGCTTTGATGGTGTATGACTTCCCCTCATACTCGAATTTGATGCATCTATGTAAGGTGGAGGGAACGCATCCCATAGCCCAGATCCAAGGGCGGCCTAACAATATGTTGTATTGGAATTCTCCCTCAAGGACATAGAAGAGTTTGGGTAAGGTACGTGGCCCTACACGAATGTTAAGGATCACGGTGCCTAAGGTAGAAGTAATAGCATCGTTGAATGAACGCAACATGGTGGGGTTGGCACACATGCAGCTAGGAGGGATATTCATCTGTTGGAAGGCTTTGGAAGAGATGATGTTTAGGCTAGCACCCCCATCGATCATAACACGACGTACCCGGATGTCCCAGACGTAAGCCGAGATGAAAAGAGTGGGATCAGGATCTTCTGCACCAAAGACGACAATTTCTTCTTCGAAAAAACACAAAGCAGGGGCACAGACAGGAAGTGGTGTGGAGGTAGGTTGTTTGGTGAGAGAAGCGACGTGGTGGGTGTTAAAATGGAAGTGATGGGAAAGGTTTCGTTAGGTAGACCTCTATCCTCAAGGATCTCAATTAAAGCTTGTCGATGCGATTCAGATGTTTGAATGAGATCATAGAGTGTCATTTTGACAGAGATCGGGTGAAGTTGTTTGATCATGGTGCGGTGGGAAACTCCATCGAGATGGATAGGTAGGTCCACGAATGACCACTTTTGGTGGTGGTGCGATCGGGATGGCGTAAGGAGAAAGAGAGGCCGCAGTGTGCTTTCTTTAGCTTTTCCATTGTTTTTCCGACCTCGAGTAGCAATGTTAATCATGTTGATCTCATGAATACGAGAGAGGAGGAGGATGATGGGGGATAAGTCATTGTTCTCAAGAGGTGGGGTTGCAATGATGATAGATTTTGGTGAGGTGGGGACAGTGGTATAGAGAAGGAATCAAGCTAAGGGCTTCTCTCTCCGTAAATTGTCTTTCTTAGGCTGTCTATCCGAGATAGGTGACTGGCGAAGGATGGCTTTCAAAGCTTTGCATCCTTCTACATCGTGTCCTGGTGTGTGATGGTAAGCACAAATTTTAGATTCATCATAACCTATAGGTCGAGGTTTAGATGGATCATAGAGTCTGAGCGGGGGTAGGGAAATGGTCGCATCCCCTACCAACATATCAAGGATCTTGGAGTAAGATCCTTTGAGTGGGTCAAATTCAGATGAAGATGAGGTTATTGATTGAGTGGGTGAGATTTTTGATTGTTTTGGTAAGGGTTGGGTGTGAGTGGTTCGTATGGGTGGTGATTTAGGCAAGGGATTTTGATGAGTGGTTTTAACTAGGCGTGGTTTCTTCTGCACAGAAGTTATGTTTAGCTGGTTAGATGATGAGGCCCCAGATGACGTGGTGGTAGGAAACAACCATGGGGAAAGAGGAGCGACAACAAACAAGTCCTTCGATGATCGAGTTTGCTTAGGTGGCAGTAGGGAGATACTTGGGGCGATGGTGTTGATATGCCCGTGAGTGTCTGTAGGGGTGCAAAAGGTATAGGTCATGTTAAAGAAGATGTGGGAGGCAAGGTGTATTGTGGCAAGGTGGAGGGGTGAGGCCCTAATATAGAAGGTAGGTGTGATGGTGAAGGCCGAAGCCGAGCCCGTCAGACGGGTGATGGGGGTGAGGGTTTTAGTTGTGGAAGAGGTATAGATTGACTCGAGGAGATTGGGTCCTGTCTCTCAGGTGGATGATGGCAGTATTTTTGGATAAATCTAAACATTTAGGTGGGTGTGTCAGGCTGGGAATTGGTGAAGTCCCAAGCGTAAGGGAAGGTTTGGTTAGGTTGATAGAGATGGCTGAGGGATTTGATAGAGATGAGGGGGGTGAAGGTGAGGACATAGGCATTTTGAGCTTTTGTAAACACCTCGGGTATATGGTAGAGGTGTCTGGATTAGTCATCTGCATTTGAGTAGAGCAGGGTGTACTCAAGCGCTCCCATAAGGCTCATCTATCTTCTGAGGGATGACACTCTTCACGTGTGAACAGGAACTTTGGTATGGAAGAGAGATGGGTTGTGATTCCGGTCCACTGTGGGTGTGATACAGGGGGTAAATGAGGCACCGTATCAATGGGTACTAAGAGGTCAACCGGTCGCTGGAAAGATTTAGGTGATGAAGAACTAATAGGTAGGAGGGCATGTTCGAGGGGATCCATTATGATTGAGGAGTTTGGTGATGTAGGCTCAAGGGGTTTCTCCTCTAAGGGTGACAGAAAAAGTGGCAAGCCTTCTTCTGTTGCAGCAAGAGTGGTGGAAGGAGATGTTTGGGAAATAGATAAGTTAGATAACATCCGCTCACAATCTTGCAGGGATGTGGTGTAAGAAGGTTCATTTGTGAGAAGAGAACTCTGGGTGGTTAATTCCTTTATAGGTAAAGGAATAGTGGACTATCCTCTTGTCCTGATGAAGGAGAAGGGGGCGAAAATCCCTGCGTTGGTGAAGAAGCTTGATTCAGAATTTCCTCAATGGAAGCCCCGGGTTGGGAGTTGAAAATCGCATGGATCTCATGCACACTCTTTCTCCTACCGAGGTGTCTTGATTTGTGTTATCGTTAGATGCATGGTTTGGAAATGGTTTGTTGAAGATTTTTAAATTTTGATTAATGGGGCATTAGGATTATCGAGAGTTATATCCCCGCATCAACCATTTCCTCGCACTATGTTTTTCAACATCTTGCAGCTTTTGTGATCGTGTCCCTTCACGCGATGGAAGTTACGTAAGTCATTTTCTTTATACCAAGAAGGAATAGCATGGGTGGAATCAAACCCGAGTGAGGTTTAACAGAGGCAAGGTGATAGCTCCCGCTTTAAGCAATTTGTCTAAGATCACACCATAAGTTTCTCCCAAGGGAGTATAAGTTGATGGGCTGGCTTTATACTTATAGGTGGCTTTTACCGGGTATTGATAGTGCTTGAGATTTGACCGTCACACATGTGTACGGCACCCTTTGATTTCAAGCAGCCATGTGTGAGAATTGGTGGTGTTGGGTTTGGTGGTAGAGTCTGGGTCCGGAAATTTGAGCTTTTGTTGCGTAACCTCAATTTTCTCTTCCTCTAAGGCTCGAATCTCTAGTTTTCGAGCCATAGTAAAGGCCTCATCAAAGGTGTGTAGAAAGTTTGAATTTGGAGGGTGGGAGAAATGTGTTTAGACAGCCCACGTAAAGAGTTCGATGAGCTGGCCCGAGGTAAGGCGTAAGTAAGTTGGTTGATGAGGCCCCGCCATCATCCAACGAAATCTGCATGATAGACTCGCATCTTCAAATTTTGATGGCATAGAGGTCGGTAATGGATACTTTTGGCAATATTGATGGAGAAGTGATCCAAGAAAGATTGGGCTAATCAAGTTAAAGGAGAAGATTGAATGCTGGGGTTTAAAGCACCGTACCACTCCAAGGCAAGGTCCCGATAAGGACATGGGAAAGGTAATGGAGTAGTAAGGCATCATCATGAGCAATCGATACAGCATGTCCGAACGATCGCAAGTGTTGTTGAGGGTCCTCCTTACTATTAAAGTGAGTAAATTTTGGTAATTCCATCGAGGAGGATATGTATGAAGGGGGATGTAAGGATGAATAGGCTCCGACAAACTTGCTCATATGTCGTGGTGTTACGACTTCCCAAACAGAAGCCTCAAGATTTTGCATCTTGTCCATCATCCTGTTTGATTAAATCATTGGTCAAGTTAGATGATGGTGTTGTCATTGTAAACAGAGGAGGATGGTCCAAGAGCCGCTACTAGACAATGGTGGGATTGAATGTTGATAAGATAATGGTGATGAATGTGTTGGGGCAGCCGAATAAGGGTGTCCTATATAAGAGGTCGAGGCCACCGGATGAATTTGTGGAAATGAAAAGGTGGGCGGAACTTGTGAGGGAAAGCTGTGTGTATAGGTGGCAGAGAGCAAGTGATGAAAGAGGCAAACTCGTGAGAGAGATGAGGTAGGGGCAAAGTGGATGGTAGTGATATGGGGTCCCGTGATTAACCAAAGGAAAACCAATCGTGCAAAGATGAACCACCGAAGCTACCGAAATGGGAGACGGGGCTAAGGATGAAGATGGTAAGAGGGAGTTATTAGGTGGGGAAGGGGCTAAGTGAGCGGTGATACTAATAGGCATACCAACGAGGAGCCAACCGTCGGTGCACGGTCGTGGGGGTATGAGACAAATAATATCAGACGGTGCTAGGATTAGCATCCAAAAATTTGGCAAATTCCTTATCTCCTACAGGATCTTGGGAAAATTACCGGTATCCGTAGGATTCCCCATAGGATGCGAAGGGGGTGACTCAGAAAAGGCATGGAACATGCATGTGAAACCATGGGCTTTGCTTGTTTCGGGTGATAACAACCATGGAAAAGAGGACACAACAGGATTTAATCAATCCAGAATGAAAACAACAACAAAATGTTGGAATTGATAGGTTGCTAGTGTGTCAAGAATCGTTAAACACAAGAATCGATATCGGGCCGATAACCGATGTCTGGCCTAATGTAACCGGCGCATTGGCCAATTAACCGATGTCGTAGTAGATGGGACCGGTTTCGCCACCGTGAAAGCAAAAGAGAGGATGTAAGAAGCTGCTGGTTTGGGGATAACAATGCTTAATATACCTACCAAACTGTCTTGAAGTGATCACTGAAACAGTGTATGACAGAGAAACAAAACTAAAAACAAGCAAGATGCACAAGCAAATCAATAGACTAACCCTAGGATTAGTTTTAATCACTTTGGGCTTATGCCTTAGACGCCAGATGATGTCAATCCTAAACAAGAGACCTAAGGGAGATGTCAAGTTTGTTTTGGCTCATAAGGCTACCTCAATCGCAACGGAGGAATACCCGGGAAGGGGGATGTTTGAGCTGTTGTGTTGATTATGATGTGATTTGGTATGTGTTGTGCAGTGAGAGTAAGATTAATTTCTCATCAATACCGTGGATATCACCCCCACGTGTACGACCTGTTACTTAATCTACGTTCACTAGAATTAAAAACAACAAGCAAGAATGTGATGCACGTGTTTTAAACCCAAATCGAAAATGATATTCGATGAAGCAAAGAAGATGACTTTCACTAATGCAAAGATTCTAAAGAAAGACAAATTCTTTTACCAAAATGACAAAATATTTTGTGAATATTTAGAAGAAAGAAACAACAAGTATGCTCCCTATATGAAAGCAAGCAAGAAAGAAAGAAACCCGAAATGGGTCCCACCGGGCGTGCCAAAATGTTTCGCACAGAATTTCGTTCCGAATAGAGTTGCTTCTATCCTTTCATTCTCTTGAGAAACAGATAAGGGTTAGGGCTAGGAGGAATACCTGTTGAATGTTGGGAAGGTGTGTGCGTACCGTAGAGAGATCAGATCGATTGTGAAGAACTCCTTTTTGTCTGGGAAGGACTACCTGTAAGTAAGAATACAAGACCACCAGATCTTAGTTAGACAATAGGTGAGGGAACTGCCTTAGGCCCAGGAAATATTAGACTTCCTTTCGAAGGTGGTCAGTTCCCCATTTAATATGAATTAAAGCAAAATGATAACAAAGAACTACAAGATAATACTTACTGGTTCCTGATGAAGATACAGGTCCAAGGAATGTGGTGGTGACAGTAAGGCTTAGTTGGGATGATCCAGTATTGGAAAGCGAGCTGATGAAGCTATCCTCAGTCTTTTCCAATGCTTGAACGAGGGTGACAAATGATCCAGCTTGCTCGCCTGCAGCCTCTTCGGCTCGATGCTCTTCTCTGCAACCTCTTCTGCTTGTTTCACTTCTCTTTCTCCTACCCAAATGAATTCCGGATCCTTTCTTTTTGGTTGGGGGAGGTCATTAACAGGGAACCGATGGTGGTTACGTAACCGACGGTGGTCGAGTAGGAACCGATGTCGGTTAGGTCAAAGTGGCTATTTTTAGTAAAACAACCATCTTTCCCTCCTTTTCTCCCGAGGGATCAGTTGTGGGCTTGGTCAAGTCATTATTAGGCTCGTTTTGGTGTGGGTGAGGGGTGATGAGTCATGGGTGTGGGTCTAGACCAAGTCATAGGTCTTAATTAGGTTGGTTTAGGGTTAGGGCTAGGTCATGGTGAGGTGGCGAGATGAGGTGGCGGGTTTGAGATGTGGATTTATTAATTATAAGGTAATTAATAAATCATTAGGTGTGTAAGGGTAAACATCTTATGAGACAAATCCCTTTAGAAACGAAGTCAAGTAATCCTCGAACGAACCACTGTGCATGCTAAATAGGATGAATATCATGAGACAATTTGGACAAAAAGTATTAAAACATGTGTCATATTCCCTCACGCTTTCAGATAAGCCTTGATTGATATCCTTTAGTGATATGATGCCATGTTGCTCAAACTATGGAATGTGAAATTCAACCAAAAATGTTGTGTGCAAAGCATTATAGTCTACCACAGTCTTGATGTGGGTCATACTTCTATACCAACTATGTGTTCTCCATTGAAGTGTAGTGGAAAATTGGATTTCCTTCCTATCTCAAGCAATGATTCCATTAGCGTGCCATATTTATTCAAATTTATGCATGTGCTCCATTCCATCTTCAATACCTCTATACTCCAAAGTAAGTGGAGAGACATCTCATAATAAACTTGAGGTGTCTATTGTGGTTAAAGAGGTTGGTTCAGTTTGTATCTGTTGAGGCTGATGTGGTGGTGGTTATGGTCCTTTCCACTAGATCTAGATCCTTAACCTCCTCCAAGGTTCCCTCCATGTGGTGGCTGACCTAATCCTCATGAGCCTCTCGTGCCTCCTGTTACACTCTACCGTAGGCCGCAGCCCAGATTATGAGCTCCCTTGTGTCCCAGTTATATTACTAAACTAGACACCTATAGTTTACATGGTTGTAACACCCACATAAGTCCTCCCAATGGTCTACACACCAATACCTTGTCATGATGATGCTTCTGAAAATAATCTTGCTAAAGTACTCCCAAACACTAATGTCTGTTGTGCGGGTATAGGTGTATTCTTCATTTGATGGACTTCCATATTCAACACAAAATTATATCTACATGTATCTATTTATTAACCTTCACTACACTATATTTCAACAACTACCTCTTGATCTGGAACACCATGTGTAAGGGCTAGGTGGCTAGGTAGGATCAAATGTGTGCCCATGGTCCTCATTCTTTCCTCTAACATGCTCTCATCTAAATCCGAAGGGGACTCTCTACTATGCTTTCCCAAAGTTGGGAGGACTTGATGTTGTGGCTCCTCATCTTCCACGAGAGCTTCAAAACCTTTTTGAGTCATCATTCTCCTTAACTCTAGAGACTTTTCAATGTATCATGCCCATTTTATGTCCCTCTCTCGTGCTTCATTAAACCTGAGTCGTCTTTCCTCTCTTTGTCTATCTTCTACCTGAGTTGTTTCCATCCTTCTCCACACCTTCTCCTACCCCTACACATGGTCGGGTTTAGTTATCCATAAGAAATATCTCCAAATCGGGTATATGATCAATATCTTGATAGCTAAAGGCAACGCGAACGAGTATGATCCTTGGGATCATGCGAGAACCTGGAACTTATATTCCTCTCGGGAAAAAATGTGGTAATTGTGTACTCTAACGTATAATTTTGCAACACTCCAATGTACCCAAGTATGTGATTTTCTATCTACCTTTTCCCCACTTTAAGTTGTTGAGTGAATACTCAATAAAATTAAGTAGATAAGATATGTGTATGTTATGATCTTATAGAGAGTGCGTGAATAGTGTGCCGTGTGTGTAAAAAATATATGGTTAGTACTTCACATCATGATTTATATTTACTTATGGTAAATATATGTGAAGATTAGTAAGTTAGTAAAAGGTAAAAAGGAAAATGTAATTAGTTGTTTATTGTTTGTTGTCAAATTAGGACTTTAATGAAAACAATAGTCAGGGGACAGAAATTCCCTCCTCTTTAATGGGAGAGGTTCCCTTATTGAAAGCAAAAATCTATTCACAAATGTACAATGTTTAATTTCAAAGAGGAACTCTGATATCATGAAAGTGTTTTAAATGACAGATTATCAATACAAAAGGATTGAAGAATTAAGAAATGGGAAAAGGTAGAAAAGCATCCTCATGAAATATAGATGGCAAAATAATTCCTTATAAATGTCGAACTGGGATCATATAGAATAGAATCATTCGAATTAAAACCATAAGATATTATTTCACAGACACAAAGTTCCAGAAATGACATCCACAAGAATACAAAGCTTCTTAATGCAAATGGATTAATGATTCAATATGTTTAACAGATAGGAAAGAATGAGGAAACATAGATAGAAGCAGAAAGGGAAATCTTCTTGTATTGATAGCTTTTGACTCTTTTACACTTTCAAAAATAAACAGAGTTCCATCCCCTAAGAATGGCATGGAGAGCTCATTATATAGCTTACAAATTGGTTACATTTGGTAACCATTTCTTTTAACTAAAATATTAATTAAGGAAATGCACAATACAATGTCCTTAATTAATTTACAAGGAGCTCGGTACCAAGAATAGAAGAAGAGAAAGAGAAGCTAGAAGAGAAAGCATCCACTTATGGCTAAGGGGGCCCACTGATTTAAGAATCCGATGCCTGAATTTTTTTAATGCCTCAGCTATCTCCATACCTCATGGAATTGTTGTGTTGGCAATGGTGTGAGACCAAGTGCCTAGACATTTCTCCATATCTTTATCGAACTCGGTATGCTCCATGTATTCTTTATTGGCCTCATCAATGGCAGATTGAAGAGAGCAAATATCCTTTATCTTCTCTTTGGTAATTAACTCTTCTTTGAACAAGTATTCTTTGAAAAATGTTCTGAATTGAGTTTTGATCTCTTAAAGAGAGAAAGGAACACCTAAAGTTTCATCATGAATATGACAATGAATATCCTTAAAGGAATATGAAACATAAGTCTTGAAAGACTCTCCTTTTTCGCCAAATGTTCCTTAACTCTCTCAAAGTGCTTCTTCTATAACTTTCATCTTCCATTCAACACCGAAAACCGATGTTCTTGACAAGTTGTCCTTGGAATCATTAAAAATTTGTTTGCCAACAATATCTTCTCATCATCGGCCCATCAAATGTGTTGGTTGTCAAATTAGGACTTTATTGAAAGCAATAGTCGTGGGACGAAAGTCCCTCCTCTTTAATGGGAGAGGTTCCCTTATTGAAAGCAAAAATCTATTTACAAATGTACAATGTTTAGTTTCAAAGAGGAACTCTGATATCATGAAAGTGTTGATATAATAGATTATCAATACAAAAGGACAGAAGAACTAAGAAATGGGAAAAGGTAGAATAGCACTCTCGGGAAATATAGATAACAAAATAATTCCTTACAAATGCCAAAATGAAATCATATAGAGTTGAATCATTTGCATTAAGACCACAAGATGTTATTTCACAGACACAAAGTTCTAGAGATGACATCCACAAGAATACAAAGCTTCTTGACACAAAATAGATTAATGATTCAATAACTTTCAACAGATAGAAAGGAAGGAATAAGCATAGATAGAAACAGAAAGAGAAATATTCTTGTATTGATAGCTTTTAACCCTTTTACACTTTCAAAAATAACCAGAGTTCCAGCCCTTAGAAATGGCGTGGAGAGCTCATTATATAGCTTACAAGTTGGTTACACTTGGTAACCATTTCTTTTAACTAAAATATTAATTAAGGAAGTGCACAATACAATGCCCTTAATTAATTTACAATGAGCTCAATTCTAGGAAAAGAAGAAGAAAAAGAGAAACTAGGAGAGAAAATATCCGCTTATGGCTGAGGAGGGCCCACTGATTTGAGAATCCGATGCCTGAATCTTTTTAATGCCTCAACTATCTCCATACCCCGTGGGATTATTGTGTTGGCAGTGGCATGAGACCAAGTGCCAAGACACTTCTCCATATCTTTTTGAACTTGGTATGTTCCATGTATTCTTTATTAGCCTCATCAATGGCAGATTGAAGAGAGAAAATATCCTTTATCTTCTCTTTGGTAATCAACTCTTCTTTGAACAAGTCTTCTTTGACAAATGTTCGAACTAAGTTTTGATCTCTTGAAGAGAGAAAGGAACACCTGAAGTTTCATCATGAAGATGGAAATGAATATCTTTGAAGGCAGATGCAACACAAGTCTTGAAAGACTCTCCTTTCTGCCAACTGTTTCTCAATTCTCCCAATGCTTCCTCCAAAACTTTTATTTTCCATTCAACACTGAAAACCCATGTCCTTGACAAGTTGTCCTTGGCATCATCAAAAAATTTTGGCCAAAATATCTTCTCATCATCTCTGGCCCATCAGATGGAGATCTATGTAATACAACTACTCCAAAGTTTCAGCTCTTTGTCAATAGTTCTAATCGAGGAGGAGAGTTTCTGTTGAAGGTTGGCCACTTTTTCATTAGTTTTGAAGGCCTCTCCAATGAAGTTTAAACCTGCTATGGTCATGTCATCAACCATGGCTTCCATATCCCTTCCATATGTGGAATACCTATGTATGTCCTTGATACTCTGAACTTCATCCTGACTGAGAATCATGGGAGGGGGAAGGGCAGCTAATGGAGCGGGATCCAAAACCTTATCTTTGGCTAATAATGACTTGATAAAGTTGGAAAGAACTTGGTTCTATTCTTCCAACTATTCTATAGTTTGCTTTCCCTTCTCTACTCTTTCAATAACCTTAGTTACCATTTCCTGGAGGTTATGCACCTCACTCTCAGGAGTAGATTCTCCCATTGGAATTCTAGAAAGCTCTAGATCAGAGGCTAGTAGATCTTGCTCTGCCTTATCAACCTTAGGCTTTGCAACCTCTAGAAATTGTTGGCCCTGAGCATCTATCACTATTCTTGAAGTGGTTTTAGCTCTCTTTCTTGGAGGAGGAGGAGGAGCAGTACCTAACAGAGCTGCTACAACATCAAAGTCTGGCCCTGTCAAATGGGAAGAAGACTTTCTCTTCTTACTATCAACCAAGGGTTGTACCCATGCAAAAGTAGAAGAATAAGAAGAAGAAGGAACAAGAGGCCCAAGAGCAAGTGAACCCATGGCACTTAAAGTATTCACCACTATTGCCTCCTAGTAAAGAGGTGAGTGGAGCATCAAGAGCTTCTTGTGCAGAGGAGTATGTGGTACTAGGAGGTTCAATGCTAGGCATCTCCTTTTCCTTTTCTACAAAGTGACTTCAAGAGCTCCTGGAGGATCTGGTACTTCACCATCATCACTTTCACTGAGAACAATAATGTTCTCTGGCCCTGAAGGCAATCTTGAATGCTCTAGAAGAGGTTCTTCCTCAATTGGTTCTTGTTTAACCTCTTTGATCTTCTTTTGATATACTTGTGTGGAAGAAGAGGGAGTAGATGATTTAGGTTCTTTAATTGAGGAAGGAGGAGGGGTTTTCTCAGGTACCTCAGTGTTGGGTGTATGTGCTTCATTCCTAGGTGTTGAAGTATCTCTAGAAGAAGATCCACTCTAATTCTTCTTGAGTTCACGAACCTTCCTGTCAAACCAAACTTTGGTTCTTATAAGGACAGGGGCCAAAATCTCAACCAATTCATCTCTCTCTTTCTTGTACCAATCCAGGTCTTCTAAAGGAGTGTACTTGATTGATGTTTCATATTCAAAGGATTGCAGGTCCTCATCATCATCTTTGAGCCCTTCAAGAACTTGGTAGAGGTTGAGATCTTTGATCTATTGTAGAGAGAGTCTACCATAGTGCCTCTGCCTGGCTTCAAAATCATCTACACAATCAGCCCAGTAATCCTCAGTATCTGGCTTGTGATGATAGATCATCCGAGGTTCTGATCAATAAATTTCTTTAAATCAAAACAATTCCTTGGTCTGAAGAAGTGGACAGTGAGAGGAGCAATAGCCCTTTCTACATTTTGGGCATCCAAGGTTGTTTTACATGTATAGTTTCCCAAAGAAATAGGGAAGTGCAGACCAGTGATTTTCTTATCCCTGCAAGTTCTATGCAATTTATCTAGTTGCCTGCATACTTCAACTAGAGCCATCTTGTCATTACAAAACATGGGGAGCTTGAGGGGTGTATTTTCATAGCCAACCAACCTGATATATGAAAACCTCCTTAATTGAATGAAGAAAGCCCCATACTTGGCTATCAGGTTCATAGCTTCATCAAAAAACCTCCTGGTAGTATCACCTTCCAAAAGTCTTACAATATACATGGTGAAGGCATCATTGACTCTTCTGAAATTGTGATTGCTAGCTTCAAGGGTAAATTGAGGGCAGTATGCATAAATAGGCTCATCCTTCTGGCCCTCCATGTAGGTGAAACCAAACCATTGTCGGGATGTTGCTAGGGTATACATGAGGTAAGAAGTCATATAGAACTTCTTAGTCTGTTGCACATTAGACAATTGCTCAGTCAAATTCATACAAACAATTTCTGCCCAATTAATGTTCTACTTGCCCTCGTAGATGATGTTGATAAAAGGGCACATCCAGAAGTGAAATTCATTGGTGGAGGGTAATCCCATGACATAGGCTAGCAAAATGATGAAGTCAGACAGCTCTTCATTAAAATCAACCCTAAATAATGCCTTGGAAAGTCGGACGCTCCTTTCTTAGGGTTCTTCAACCATGATTTTGCTATTCTCACCTTGTATTTTTCACTGTCTTGCTCGAACAGGGTTTGAGCTTGAGCTTGAGTGAGAATGATGGAGTCTTTAGTCTCTAGAATGTGTAGGGCAGTAGAAATGGCAGCAACATCTAGTTTAGCAATCAATTCCCCATGCACATTAATAAGTTCTTTGGTGTCTGAGTTAAAATGGGCTCTGTAGGTGAGCACAGTGTTGGAACATAATACATAGATAGGAAAACCAGCCATGTAAGCAATTCCACTATCGTTGATCATTTGTGCCATGGGGGCAGGATTAGAGCAAGTCAATCTACTCCAAAAATCTCCAAAATCCAAGTGTCAAACCTCACTATCCCCGATATCAGGTACAAAGGTCTCAAGAGGTGATACATGTTCCTGACCTTGAAATTTGATCTTCATGTTGACAATGCATAGAGGAAAAACCTTGCTAGGATCAAGTTTGCAATGAAAAATGCAAAGGGATATAGGGGCACAAGCAAATGACTTTAATTGCAAGGATTTGAGAAAGAGATGGCAAGTGAGAAATGTGACAAATGCATAGAGGATAGTCTCATTAAATAGTTGTTTAGGAGAGAGAAGGTCATTAAATGCACATTAAATTCACCTTACATCGACTCAAAAAGATAAGAAGTGGGAAAAGCAGAGAAAACTGGCCCAGACGGTCTTTGGTACATTTGGGACATGAGGGATGTGAAGGTGTAATCTGTCCAACACGGGCGATGCGAGGAATGTGGGTCAAATGAGCACGGGTGGTCTAGGGACTCGAAAACACGAAGGATGCGAGGGATGCAATTTGGTTTATGTGCATGATGTGGGAAATGTGCAAACATAAGGCACAGATGCTTTTGGGATAGATGGGACAAAATTATGTGAAGGACCTGATGCGGGTGATGTGGGCAATCGGGGAAAAGGAAGTCCAGTGAACTTGGGACAAATGGGCCAAAAAGTTTCGATAAAGCGATAGTTAAAGATTTGCATGGGAATGCGGCCGATCGGGAACATAGGACCCAACAAAGTACTTAAGACATGTGGGACACAAAGATGCAATCTAGCTAGCATGGGAGATTTGGGGAATAGAGGACCCAATAGTACTTGGGACATAAGGGACAAAAATGTCCGACAGACCCGCAAATCACCAAAATGACTCCAAAAACTTGAATTTTACTATCTCTTCAAATTTTCACTTCACTAAAACATCACTAAAGGGTGTCAACTAAAAAAATTTAATTTTTGACTTTCAAAAGAGGGGAAATTTTGGGAGGACAACAAGACGGAGATCTGTAATACAACTATTCCAGAGCTTCAACTCTTTTCCATAGCTCTAATTGAGGAGGAGAGTTTCTGCTGCAAGTTGGCCACCTTTTCATTGGTTTTGAAGGCCTCCACAATGAAGTTCAAACTGCTATGGTCATGTCATCAACCATGGCTTCCATAGCATTTCCATAAGTAGAATATCTATGTATGTCCTTGATACTCTGAAATTCATCTTGACTGAGAATCATGGGGGGTGGAAGGGCAGTAGCAGTGGGGCATGATCAAAAACCTTATCCTTGGCCAACAAAGTGACTTGATAAAGTCGGAAAGAACTTGGTTATGTTATTACAATTGTTCTATGGTATGATTTCCCTTCTCTCTTTTTAATAACCTTGGTTACCATTTCCTGGAGGTTATGAACCTCACTCTCAGGAGTAGACTCTCCCATTGGGATTCTTGAAAGATCAAGATTAGAAACTAGGAGATCCTGTTATACCTTATCAACCTTGGGATTTGCAACCTCCATGAACTATTGGCCCTGAGCATCAGTCACTAACCTTGAAGTGGTCTTAGCTCTCTTTGCTAGAGGAGGAGGAGTAGTACCCAATAGAGCTGCTACAACATCAAAATCTAGCCCTGTCAAATGAGAAGAATATTTTCTCTTCTTACTATCAACCAAGGGCTACACCCAGGAAAAGGTAGAAGAAGAAGAGGAAGGAACAAGAGGCCCAAGAGAAAGTGAACTCATTGCACTTAGAGTATTAACCACTATTGCCTCTAGCAAAGAAGTGAATGGAGCATCAAGAGTTGTCTGTTGTAGAGGAGTCTGTGGTACTAGGAGGTTCAGTGCTAGGCACCTCTTTTTCTTCTTCTACAGTGACTTCAGGAGCTCCTGTAGGATCAAGCACTTCACCATCATCACTCTCACTAAGAACAATAATGTTATCAGGCCTGAAGGCAATTTTGAATGCTCAAGAAGAGATTCTTCCTCAATTAGCTCTTGCTTAACCTCTTTAATCTTCTTTTGATACACTTGAGTAGAAGAAGAGGGAGTGGATGATTCAGGCTCTTTCATTGAGGAAGGGGAGGGGTTTGCTCAGGTACCTCAGTGTTGGATGTATGTGCTTCCTTCCCTGGTGTGGAAGTATCTCTGGAAGAAGATCCACCCTGATTCTTCTTGAGCTCATGAACTTTCCTGTCAAACCAAACTTTAGTCCTTACAAGAATAGGGGAAAAAAATTCAACCAAGTCATCTCTCTCTTTCTTGTACCAATCAAGATCTTCTAAAGGAGTGTGTTTGATTGATGTCTCATATTCAAAGGACTGCAAGTCCTCATCATCATCCTTGAGCCCTTCAGGAACTTGGTAAAGATGAAAATCTACAATTTGTTGTAGAGAGAGTCTGCCATAGTGCCTCCTTCTAGCTTCAAAGTCATCAACACAATCAGCCCAGTAATCCTCAGTATCTAACTTATGATGATAGATTATCCTGAGGTTTTGATCAATAAAATTCTTCAAATCAAAACAAGTTCTAGGTTTGAAGAAATGGATAGTGAGAGGAGCAATGTCCCTTTCTACATTTTGGGCATCCAGGGTTGTTTTGCATGTATAATTTCCCAAGGAGATAGGGAAATGAATACCAGTGATATTCTTATCTCTGTAGGTTCTGTGTAGTTTATCAAGCTACCTGCACACTTCAACCAAAGCCATTTTGTCATTGAGAACATGGGAAGCTTAAGGGGTGTACTTTCATAGCTAGCCAATCTAACGTATGAAAACCTTCTGAATTGGATGAAGAAAGCCCCATATTTAGCTATCAGAGTCATAGCTTCATCAGAAAATCTCCTAGTAGTGTCACCCTCTAAGATTCTAACAATATACATGGTGAAAGCATCATTAACCCTTCTGAAATTGTGATTGCTAGCTTCAAGGGTAAACTGAGGGCAGTAAATGTAAATAGGCTCATTCTTTTGGCCCTCCATGTAGGTGAAACCGAACCATTCCTGGGATGCAGCTAGGGTATACATGAGGTAAGAAGTCATATAGAACTTCTTAGTCTGTTGAACACTTGACAATTGCTCAGTCAAATTCATACAAACAATTTCAGCCCAATTAATATTTTGATTACCCTCGCAGATGATGTTTATAAAGGGGCACATCCAGAAGTGAAATTCATTGGTGGAGGGAAATCCCATGATACGAGCTAGCAAAATGATGAAATCAGACAACTCCTCATTAAAATCAACCCTGAATAATTCCTTGGAAAGTTGGGATGCTCCTTTCTTAGGGTTCTTCAACCATGATTTTGCTATTCTCACCTTGTATTTCTCACTGTCTTGCTCGAACAGGGTCTGAGCTTGAGCTTGAGTGAGAATGATGGAGTCTTCACCTCAGGAATGCATAGGGCAGCAATAATGGCGGAAACATCTAGTTTAGCAATTAATTCCCCATGCACATTAGTAAGCTCCTTAGTAGTTGAGTCAAAATGGGATCCGCAGCAAGCACACGTGTGTTGACACATTGCATAGAGATAGGAAAACCAGCCATGTATGCAATTCCACTATCATTGATCATTTGTGCCATGGGGGTAGGGTTAGAGCACGTTAGTCTATTCCAAAAATCCCCAAAATCCAAGTGTCAAACCTCGCTATCCCTAATATCAGGTACAGAGGTTTTGAGAGGTGAAACATGTTCCTGACCTTGAAATTTAGTCTTCATGTTTGCAACACATAGAGGAATAACCTTCTAGGATCGAGTTCATAATGGAAAATACAAAGGGACACAAAGTGGCACGAGCAAATGAATTTAATTGCAAGGATTCGAGCAAGAGATGGCAAGCGAGCAATGTGATAAATGGATAGGGGTAGTCCCTTTAAATAGTCTTTCAGGAGAGAGAAGGTCATTAATGAGCATTAAATACACCTTGCATTGACTCAAAAAGATGAAAATCGGGAAAAGTGGAGAAAACTGGCTCTGACATTTCTTTGGTACATTTGGGACATGAGGGATGTGAAGACACGATCCGGCCGACGTGGGTGATGTGGGGAATGTGGGCCAAATGAGCACGGGCGGTCCAAGAACTTAGATACGTGAAGGACACGAGGACGCGACCGGCCGATGCACGCTATGCAGGGGAATCAACGAATGAAGGCACAAACACCTTTGGGATAGATGGGATAAAAGTACGTGAAGGACCCGATGCAAAAATGCGGTGATCGAGGAAAAGGAAGTTCGGAAAAACTTGGGACGAATGGGCCAAAATGTTCCGATAAAGTCGATAGTAAAATATTTGTAGGGAATGCAGCCGATCGGCGAACAGAGGGCTCGGCAGTACTTGGGACATGAGGGACAAAAATGTCCGACAGACCCGCAAATTACCAAAATGACTCCAAAAAATGTGAATTTTCAATCTTTCCTCAAATTTTGACTTCACTAGAACATTATTAAAGGGTTCCAACTCAAAATTTTCAAGTTTCTGACTTTCAAAAGAGGGGAAATTTTAAGAGGACAACATTTATGAAGTTGTTACATAAACAACTTAGGTTTTTTTATTGTTTATTGTTTGAGGAGTGGTTGAAACCATCTGTATGGTTTCAACATAAAGACAAATATTTTGTTACACCTATTTTGGTGTGTTTTCTTCCTATATATATGGGAGCCTTTTTGTAATCAAATAATGAGAAATTAATAGAAGATCATTCTCTCTTTGAATTATGTTGTTGCTCTTACTCTTCTCTACATCCAAAAAACTTGTATTTCCATTTCATATGGTATCATAGAAACCATTTGACGAGCTTACTGGAATAAATTATCATGCACGGGGAATCACCGACAATCATTATGATTCTTTGCACAAGGATAGCCAACTATTCTAACTTATGTTGCAATCACCAGTGATAGGGGAAAATTACCAATGATTTCGTAGAAATTTCCAATGATTCTCTACACCATTGTAAATATCTTGAAACTATATTTCTGATGCATTTAACGATTTGTAAAATAGAGCTCTGGTTCTCAAGTTATCATCAAATCATCGGAAGTGGTTTTTTTTTCGATTGAGCTTCATCATGTAGATCAATAATATTTGAATCATGAGTCTCAAAGATAAATTAGGATGATTTAAAGCATGAAACTAGAGGTAGGAGGCTATACGTACCCAAAAATGTAGGTACTTTACTACCTGGAAAGAGGTTACACATACCCCAATGATGATACATGTCTCCTCATAAGTGTTTAGAATCCAAGAAAAGCTCGCACGTATACGTTTGGATCCCATGTACCTTATCCGGCCTCCGCGTGCTTTGTTCTACCTCTCTGTCCCCATTTTTCCTTACTTTTTGGTCTTAAATGACGACACCGCCACCTTGCCTAGGCACGGCAGTCCCGTGACCACTGACCTCCGCCAGACAAGGTGCGGTCCTATAACCGCCACCCTGCACAAGGCGGCGGTCCTGTGCGCATTTTCCATAATGTTCCGACGATTTTATCAAACGTAAAATTCAAATTTCTACCCACATTCTTCAACCACTTTGGCTTGCATTTATGTTTTGGCCACCCAGTAAATAGTGTTTTCCCTTTGTTTATAGTAAAAGAGATCAATTGGGAGTTACCCTCTAGTAAATGCAAATGCTATAAATAGCTAGCTTGTTTTCAAACAAATGGCCCCTCTCCTTCTCTGTTTAATTATTCAGTTTGTTTGAAGTTCTTGCTTAGAGTTCCAATAGTTTCATATTTTGCATCAATTATTAGCCTTCCCTTGTTGTTTAGAGATCATTTGATCTTCTTGTTTCATCTTACTTCATTGTTGTTCCATACAATCAGTTTAGCATAAGATAGCTTCATTTCTAGATTAGAATCCATTTAGAGTTGCAGGTTTTGTTTTGTCACAAAAGATAGATTCTAGAATTCTTGGTAGATTTGTGTTGTATCCCCGCAATAAATCCTACTAAGAACTACATAGTCAAGCTCTGTTCACTTGCACTATCCCTCTCTTACTTGCATTGTATTCGGTTTATATCCAAACCTGCCTTTGTTTGTTTGAGTATTCTTCTTCGACGACGCTATCATATACACACTTTTTGGATTCACGAGAGCACGAAGGAATGAGGAGATCACACTGAGGGGACAAGTCACACACAACTGGATTTACCATTGTTCTGTAAACTCCAGGTTTGAGCTATCAAATTTTTAGTTAAAATATATCAAATAGAGTAGTAAATTATTTCATTTTAGTTAAAATCTCACTTTCGATATTGCTAGGGAAGCTATGGGGAATGATAGTTTCTAAGAAACTATGATTCATTCCTCACTTCTGAGGTAGGATTGAGAGTCTTTCGATTAAATTAGTTAGTTATTTAGATATTTAGGATAAACTCACAACTGCATAGGAAAATAGCTATACCAAGCTACCTTGCTTGTTTTGATTTTGTTATTAGATTAATTGTCCATTTTTTGAATATATTAGAATAGCTGCTCTTTTAATTTCGTTAAAATACTTCATCAAAAATACAAAAATAAAAAATATATGCATAGTGTAGATATATCTTTCATAATTAGTTTATTCATTTCAATTAAAGTTGAATCATCTTTGCATGACAATCACGGGACCTAGAGAGCCCAGGGAATACGTGTTTGAACCGATAGTGCCTCAACCAAATCTCCCCACAACACTAGCTGATATAGATCAAGACCTTAGGATTCAGGTTTTTGAACAACAATAAACCTACAAACAATTAGTGAACAATTGAGAGAGTTGAATATTGAAGATGACAAGGCATACACATTTTGGTCAAATCACCCTAACTATAGACTGCCTTGATAGGATATCCGCATGACCATACAAGAACTCAAAAGAGAACAAATATTTGGTTGTGATCCTTTAGTTCCACAACCTAACATAGGAGATCTCCTCATCATCGATATAGATATTGGCTTACGTATTCAAGTTGCGAACACCGTAAGGTATTATGAGAAAATCACACAACTTCTAGTTCTAAACATAGAAGCTGAAAAGGCTTATGACTACTAGATAGTCGGAAGAAGAGATTGACTCCTCATATGACCATAGGAGGTCCGCCACAACCATGAACTTATGGTTGTGATCCATAGGTCCCACAACCCAACGGGCCTACTGATCAATCAATAGACATTGATGTTGGTTTACGCACACTAATATTCAGATCCTCACCACTTCCGCCAGACATCATTACACAATTCTCCATATTAAACATAGTAGCCAATTAGGCTAGGGATTTCTGGACTAGACTAGAGAACCATCCATAAAACTCCGAAAGATCCACTACGCCTCTCATTACCATTTTCCATGACCTTGTCTAGAAATATATATGAATCACCTACTAGGCCACTTTCCACGTATACACAGCCAATAGATAGGATCTCGGCAGAGCTCGACATTGATTGGAGCCTCCAAGCAACTATTATATCCGAACGATCCATTACCCCGATCCTAGGTTAGGAGAGCCTTCTTTGCCTTAGATTCATAGATCCCATTATTACGTGTTGAGGATATAAGATTGCCCAATTAGCTTGGCCATATCCCCACATACTCCATCCCCACCGGTTGTCTCGGCACGACCTCGGGAGGTCGGGTACGAAGAAAGGCTACTTGTAGATTCTCATGCTCACATGTCACTTTTCTATCATACAAAATTGGTGAACCCAAGTGTTAAAATCCGATTGAGTGAACTTGTTCTTCCGACGTGAACTTTTTTCATTTCCTTTGACTTCACCAAAAAAATTGGTGAACTCAATTGAACTTTCTACCTTTTTCGATTCAGTTAGATTTTACTTGTTCTTCCAATTAATACACTTTTCATCTTTTCCACCTCATTAGCCTTCACATCAGCTTCACCAACAAAATTGGTGAACCCGACGTGAAGCTAACAACAGTTCCCCTTTTATTTTCCTTTCTTTCATCCACCTTCGTTCTTTCCCATTATTCTATGGGTATTTATATACCCCCAAATGATGGGATACGACACATACGGCAGACCTCTTTCAGGTCTCGAACCACATTATGGTCAGACAAGTAGGCAATAGTCACCATCACTTTCGGTATGGGCCGATAACTACTCAAGTAACTACTTGTCATCACAGACTCCACCCCAAATAATTGGCTCTAGTTCTTCATTCCGAATTGAGGAGTTGGATCAGCTCACACAAATGCAACAACCAGAGCCCTCAGGCTCTAATAATATGATGTTTACTGGAGAATCCATTTCATCTCCTCGGGTCTTGTTCAGACCACAAATCAGTAGATCTGGATCCACTCCCATTCTTGGATGAGGAGTATTTAGTGCACTATGCTAGAAGTGAACAATGCTTTTAACATGTACCCACCTATAGGAAGTTTGTAAACACAACCCGATACCCTGCTCCAAGAAAATACCCCCATTCCTCCACCTATGGGAAATACTCTCAATGAAGCTTGGCAGGGTAATGATCAATTCATAGCAGGGTACCATACCCCTCTACAAGCTCAAGGTTTACAACAACCACCATTAAGGAAAAACATGGTGCCATCACCGATCGAGGTCATCTCGACTTTGGTTGAGAAGGTTAGAGGATTAGAACTCGCCCAAGAAAATCAAAACTCACATTTCGAAAAGCAGGAATTCCCAACCCTCGCATCATCCCAGCCAAGTTGACCTCCTCATGAGGAACAGGCACGTTAGGCATGCCTCCTCAACATTCGTATAACTACCCACAACAAACACCAACTAGAAACGTGTTTTCAAACACCACTCCAGTTGAAGGTATGATACCTCCCGGCTTAGCACCAAGCAATCCATACCAGAACAATGTTCCTCCCTATCTAAACATTTATTCAAAATCACCACAGGGAGACATGTTCTCCTCTCCTGGGATGTTCACTCAACCACAAGGATTTCCTTATGTCCCTATAAATACATATGCTATGCCATATCAACAACCCATTCCACCTCCACCTCCTCAACAGATACCATCGATGGTCGAAACCTATGCAGTAGGAACTTATTTAGAATATTTAAAAGAGCCTCTAGATTTCACCATACGAAGTGTCATGCTTCCAAGACCTCTTCCCGATTTACCCAAATACAAAGGGGAGGGAGATCCAAATGCACATATCAAGGCCTATGCCATGGCCATTCGGGAATTACTCCCATGGGATGCGGTTGTTGCTAAGATATTCCCAAAAACCTTAGAAGGTATTGCCCTTGATTGGTATTACAGAATACCTAAAGCCTCGATACACTCATTCAAACAACTTGTGTCGAGTTTATCAAGGCTTTTGATATGAACAAATTGTTAAGAACAGGAATCAGGGAATTCCTACATATTAAATAAGAACACAATGAATCACTTTGCTCATTTTATTCAAAGATGGTGCACAGTCCTCTACTCATCAGCAAGTGCTCCAAACATGGATCAGATGGAACTATGTGACTTATTCCTTCATTCTCTCAATAGAGAGATAAAGGAAGAAGTCCAGAAGTTCCCGCTAAGAACTTATGATGAAGTACTTGAAAGTGCCCTTTGAATCGATCAAGCGGCAATAGATAAAGTGGTCGTAAGACCTATGGAACAAATGGGAAATTAATCATTCCCAATCAAAACACTATGGCTTATCCAAACATTGGGAATACCAATCAAGGACCCAAAATCCTTAACAAAAACCATGGGGTCACAATGGATGGAGTCATTGACCAGGTCAAAAGACCAAACGTTGTGAACACCCGACACCTGTTAACAATCAAGCGAAATAATAACTTCACTCCAACGATCAACGTGGTGGATTTCAATCATCCACCACAACACAACAACAACAATGAAAAATCTAGACACAAGGCCCAATCAAAACCCAACTAGATATCAGGGTCAAAACCAAAGGCAACAACCTCAAAGTTTTAACTCTAACAACCAGCCACCTAATCAGAGTTTTGGGCCACAACGGGTTTCAAACCAACAACCTCGAAACTATAATCCCAATTTGTATTGTGGTTTCCACAAGATTCAAGGCCATGATACTAGGACTTTTCGTGACTACAATAAATTCATGCAACATTTTCCAGAAGACCAAAGACAACTCTTTATAGATATGTTTTTGGGAAATTTGTAATACCTACGCCAAACACTTATACGGGGTAGTTTCTCCACAAAATGCACCCCTCAAGATCTTTAATGATCCTCTCCCAAACCATTCTAATAACAAGTTAGATCCAAATGGGACTAACAAGGGTGTTATAATAGGAAACAATGATCATGAAGCTTCAACTTCATTAAACCCACCAGTTGCACCCTAATTAGGAACTCGACCACAAACCAAGATAGTTGGTCTAGTAGAGTTAGACATCGAGTTACCCGTAGAAACCATAACAAGAACATGGATTATTCTTCTCAACCAATTCCAACCTACCCATTAGAACCGGACAACATTCAACAAACACTGGTAAAGCCCATAGGTGCTTATGATCTAATCAATGATCTAACAAAGACCTTCTCTCACATTTCCTTCTTGGATTTGTTGAAAAACTCTCCCACTCACAGGCTGCTCTCTTAGAAGCACTAGGTCTTGGTCATCTGATTAACATCACTCCCCCTCCCGAAAATGCAAGTAAACCATGTAGACTTTGACATCTACCCTCCAGGGTAGGCAGATAGGGATACTGAGTTTATATTTGATATAAACAAAATGCCAACAGATGCTGAAATTACATGTAGAGGTGACCCAACTTTATATGTTCAGGTATGGATTTATAATAATTACGTTAAACATGCAATGATTGATGATGGGGCAGCAGTTAACATAGTCCCCTTCTCTTTTCTTCAAAAGTTAGGATATGGAGAAACAAATTGTTCCACAACGTGAAATACGCTAAGAGGTTATGATAGCCTCAAGGCCACTTCAATAGGGACTATAGTGTTACCAGTCACCTTAGGACCCAAGACAGTCCTCACTAAATTTTATATTATAGATCGGGAAACCAACTATAATATGATTCTTGGTCGACCATGGATACATCGTATGAAGGCAATCCCTTCCACGTTATTCCAGAAATAAGATTTTGCACCTAGGAAAGATATTTGTGGCACAAGGTGACCCAAAACCATTTGATATACACCTAGCAGATTTGAAGAAAAGACTAGGTGTTCACTCTGAGTTTGAACTCCCGACAAATCAACTTAACAAACCAATCAATTCAAAACCAAAAGTAAAGTTGATACCTACAACAGAATTAGAAATCACGAATCTAGTTGAAGGCATTCCGACACTCAAAAATGAGACTAACGTCATAGAGATAGTGTCATTAGGAACTACCACCCAAAATTTTCAAATTACTAGAGAAAGATCTACCCATTCTTCTACCATTTGATTCCATGGGTATGGGATACACCCTAGGAATTTCCTCCCTTCCAGCAGACGAAGTTTGTATGGTAGAAGTAACCAAAGCAGAAGAAGTAGATACAAAGAATACCTCAACATCTATTTTTCCAGACCAATGTTGGACTCTCCACTTGATGGAGCTAGATGTCATTTCGGAGTAGGGGCAGGTGTGATCTTTACTTCTCCCGAGGGAAAGATCCTACCTTTTCCTTTAAATTAAACTTTGAATGTACGAACAATGGGGCTGAATACGAAGCCCTTCTCCTTGGGCTTATCATAGCTAAAAGAATGGGCATTGGTAATATTAGAGTCCTAGGAGACTCACAATTAGTTGCAAACCAAGTATCCGAGGTATACGAAACTAGAGCTGAACACTTACAACTCTATAAAACAATGGTATTAGATCTAACCAAGGGATTCGATTTCATATCAATTGAAGCAATCCCACGTGAACAAAACCTCCTCGCTGATTCAATAGCGACCTTAACTTCTCGTTTCACACCAAGTAGTGAGCTGGAAAATACAAGTTTCATAGTATCACTTCGTATTGAACCATTGGTGCGAAAGATGCCAACGATACCGGTCTTAACACATATTGAGAATGAGTCTACCATCCTAGATCATTTTGACAATGATATAACAACTCTCGAATATCTAAATGCCTATGCAGAATTGCATCTTGCTCATCCCATAGTAGATTTCTCCCTAATCCCATCTTCCTCTTCCTATTTTGGGAATCCCATGATAGAATCTCCTCCACAAGAGAATCTCGATATCTACGAGGTAGAGAATGGAGAAGTTTTGGAACTACCTCGGCACCACCTGAATTTGAAGAAGGAAACACTTCCTTAATCGAAGGAATGATTGATATAAATATTGGAATGGAGGAAGAACCAAAGATTTTGAAGTTAGGATCCTCATTAACTCTAGAAGAGATAGAAATACATACTCAGATCCTTAAGGAACATCAAAAGGCTTTTGCGTTTAATTACAAAGAAATGATGGGAATCGCACCACATATCATGGTGCATAATCTTGTCACCAAACCAGATGCAAAGCCAATTAAACAAAATTCAAGACCAATGAAACCAAAAGTGGCTCTCATGGTGAAAGAAGAAGTAATGAAACTTCTCCAAGTAGGATTCATCAAACCAAATCAACTATTCACAATGGGTATCCAATATCATCCCTGTTCTAAAAAAGAATGGGAAGATACACATTTGCATAGACTTTCGGGACATCAATAAAGCTTTCCCCAAAGATGACTTCCCATTACCATCCATCGACGTCATTGTTGATGCAACAGCTGGATTCAAACTTTTGTCCCTCATGGATGGGTTCTCGGGATATAATCAAATCAGAATATCTAAACAAGATCAGCCAAGACCACGTTTATAACTCCTGGGAACCTATTGTTACGTTGTCATGCCATTCGGTCTTAAAACTGGTGCTACATACCAACGGGAAATGACATACATATTCCATGACCTTATTCATAAAATTGTGGAATCTTACGTGGATGACTTGTTGGCCAAGGCCAAGAAATGATGTGATCACCCAAAGGTACTCCGTATCATTCTCTCATGATTGATTGAATATGGTGTCACATTGAACCTAGAGAAGTGCGTATTTGGTGTGACAGGAGGCAAACTTTTGGGTTACATTATATCTTCATGAGGGATTGATGTTGATCCAGCCAAAATCTGGGTTGTTCTTGAGATGATTCCACCATCAGATGAGTCTAGAATCAGATCATTCCTTGGGAAGCTCGGTGTAATTCGAAGGTTCATCCCGGACTTAAGTTTTGTTGTTCATCCAATCAATAATTTATTAAAGAAAGATTATAGCATTGATTGGATGGAAGAATGTAACGAGGCCTTCAAAGCTAGTTAAATGCTTCTTATTGTCTCCTCCCACCCTAATGCCTCCCAGACCAGATCATCCTTTGATCCTATATTCACGGGCTACTGATGTCTCGTTAGCTTGCATGTTGGCACAGAAGATGATGATAAATGAGAACATGCAGTCTATTTCATTAGCTGAACGTTACTTGATTATGAAACACATTACACACAGGCAGAAAGAGAATGCCTTGCCATAGTCTTTGCAACAAAACATTTAAGACACTACATGCTAAATCAAGAGACAAGGGTCATTGTGAAGACTAGATCATTTATGAACATTCCTCACGCAAGGGTCTTTATCTAAAAAGGTTGGACATTTCATAACCTTAATGGGTGAAAGTTTGAGTTAACATTTGTAAACTAGAAATCCATTAAGGGACAAATCATTGCAGATTGGTTAGCTGATAATCCATTAGATGGAGGTGATCTGGTAGACCTAGAATTTCCTAATGAGTGCATATACTTTATCGAAACTAGCCCCCCATCTCTACATGTCCCTGGTACACTGACATCATCAATTTTATCATGGACCATACGTACCCAGAAGGTGCCACATCACAACAAAGAAGGTGGTTACGCATTATCACTGCTAAATACGTTATTTTAGAACAAGTACTCTATCGTAAAGCCTTCGATGGCATGCTTTTAAGATGCGTCGACACAGAAGAATCCAAGAAGATTCTTTATGAATCCCATAGTGGGATATGTGGAGGCCACTTTGGTGGTCACGCCACTTGCTCACAAAATACATCGGATGGGCTATTTCTAGCCCACTCTTGAACATGATGTAGTAGATTTTGTGTGAAAGTGCCATAAATGTCAAGAATTCTCCCACGAGATTCACATGCCAACACAATCTCTGCAACCAATCGTGACCCGTGGCCTTTCTCCACAGTGGGGCCTAGATTTGATAGGGAAGTTCTCTCCCTCATCAACTGATGGCCATAACTTTATAATCATAGCCACATAATATTTTACTAAATGGGTAGAGGCCATGCCTCTCACCACCGTGCCAGGTTCTGTAATCGCTAAGTTCATTCTGAACCAAATCATTTGTAGGTACGGTGTCCCACAAGTCATTATCTCAGATAATGGCACATCCTTTAAGAATGATGAGGTCCGTGAGTTATGCAGAAAATTCAAAATAAACCATCACACAACCTCTCTTTACTACCCCCAAGCCAATGGACAAGCTGAAGCCACAAACAAAACATTAAAATCTATTCTCCTCAAAATAGTTAAGGAGAACAAATGAGATTGGCATTTAAAATTATACCCAGCCTTGTGGGCCCATCGAACCTCAATAAGAACTCCAACAAGGGCAACCCCTTTCTCATTAGTGTTCAGGGAAGAAGCAGTTCTCCCACTTGAGGTTGAAATACCCAGTCTCCGCATCTCATTACAAGGGATTTTGGGAGAAGAAGCCTATAGAGAGGCATGCCTCTCTCAACTAGAAAGCCTTGATGAGGCCAAGCTAAACGCCGAGCAATGACATAGAGCCTATGCTGACCGGATGTGCTAAAATATAACAAGAAGGTCTACGAATGAGAAATATACGAGGGAGATCTAGTGTTGAGACTAGACAACCGGATTGATAAGAAAACCGGTGAAGGAAGGAAATTCCGGCCCAAGTGGTTGGGCCCATACCAAGTCATGAAAGACTATGGAAATGGTGCGTATCTTTTGTGTACACTAGAAGGTGAGGAATTCAATGAAACTATCAATTCCTTGCATCTTAAATGGTTTTACGCATAAATCATTAAATCACCACTTGTACATTATATCTACCTACATTGCATTAGTCACTTAGTTGTTTCATTTTGTTCACTCATTTCGTAAAAATGTAGTCAAGGAACTTACTCTTAAGAAATTTATTACAAGTTTCTGAAAATATTGGCAAAAGCATTCAAATCACATCTCTTCAACTTTCATAACATCATCAGTTAGTTTCAAAATCTTTTCATCAAATTTGACAGACAATCATTGATGAAAACCATACCAAGGTCTGCATACTTGGTTTTGCTCTTTCCTTCTACTAGGTGAAGTTGTTCTTACCTACGGTCTATTCTAGAAGCTTCTTGGTGTCACATCTATCCCTCTTACATCTCTTTGAAACAAGGATATTCCAAAATCACATATCAGAAGTATCAAAATCAAATAGAATCAAAAATACCAAGCAAACAGAATATTTTATTTTACACACTTCTTTGCCCAACCAACCTTCGGTGATAAGCCCACATCTCTTACTAGTGGCATGAGGTTGGGAAAGGAAAGAAGTGCCCTTACTCACCTATATCCTGCCTTCGGTGACAAACCCATGCTTCTTACTAGTAGCATGAGGTAGGATGTAGGGGGTCCATTCACACAAATTAACAAATCTTGGTATTCTAAAAATACAAAGCAAAGTGTATTAAGTGAGCTTAAGTATCCAAATTCCAAAGAGATCAAATCCTCAAAACCAGATTTTGTCAACCAAGGTTGCCATTTATAGATCTAAGTCTAGATAAACTGGAAAGTAAGTTGCCTTCTGAACTATGTGGTAGTTTTGAGTAGGGTAAGTGTGTAGGTCTAAGTTTGGTTTCTATCAAATGGTTTGTCTTTCTCTCATCATTCCATTCAGTCAAACTCATATAATTTGTGCCCTTCCCAACTCTTGGTGTTGAGCCCTCACATCTTACTAGTTGCGTGGAGTTAGGAGTGGGGCAAGTTCATCTCTTTATCACTATATACTCATCACATTTTGCCAAAATAAGAAGAAACAATGAACATTTCCCAAAGAAGCCAAAAGTTTAGTACTACAATAGTTTACATCATTACATGTCAGCATTACAAAAGCAAATAAAAGAAAGGCATTATGTTCAGTACTTGTTATCATTTGTCATCCATTGCATACATTCTAAAAAGCATATAAAAACAAATACTCTAAAAACATCTAGTATACACATGGGAAACAAATCACAAAATTCTAGACACAAGAAGATCTAGATCCAAAAAGATATATATATATATATATATATATATATATAAATGATGTTCTATATACAATGCCATCATGCCCTAGGCATGGTCAAAATGCTCAATGAGCCCGAAAAGTACAAAAACACTACAAAGAGACACCATGATCTCTCAGTCCCTGTGGGATCCCTCAGAGGGTGCACGACCACGTCTAGGACTCCTACTGTGATGATGCTCTGAATGAACTGAGGGCTCACAATCACGGCCAGTAGTTGTGGTCTCACTATGAGAGATGGACTCCTCATCAAGTGCTCAGCGGTCCTATATCTAGCCAACTCGGTCTGAAGGGAGGTAATGATCTTTACTACCTTCCAGATAGGGGAAAAAACATCAGTGTGCCTACTAATTTGCTAAAGGCTCTCCCTCGTCCATGGTAAGCTCAGCCCTAGTACTCTCTGAGGGGAGCAACAGAGTGTATGCGCACACTCTGGTGAATCAAGTCTTGCCATCCTCAAAGCTGGTCATTGCAAAGCAAACAAAAAAAACAAGTTAGAAAGTTGTCCAAGATAAGATCAAAGATCAACAAAACAACAAAAGAGGAATATCAACTAAAAAGTTCTAACTAAAATAAAATTGAGAAAAGAGTAGTAACTCACTCGGATCTCAGGCCTCCAGGTGGGATCTCTAGGATCTGTGCCTACCACTGACGATGCCACCGACTATCGAGCCTCCCACAGTAGAATGATGTCCTACTATGGACTCATCATCTCCCCCAATGTCCCGAGAAGGAAACTCCTCTAAGATCAGAGTCACCTTCTTTGCACTCTCCTCCGCCCTCTCGGCCCTCAAGATACTCTGAGTGTCATGCCACTCAGAGTCATTGTCATCCTCATCACCTGTCCCACCAGCTTCGATCTCACCCTCCTCCATCTCCTCCTCTGCCTCTCCCCCCAGTGAACTCCTCAGACTCAGAGTCCACGTCAATGGGCTCATCTCCACTATGAGTAGGGCCAGTGCCAATCTGAAGTAAAGGTGCTCAAGGAGCACCTAATGCCCTCGAGCCCAAACCACCCTCCTAGCTCAATAGGAACTCCAGAGTAACCATAGTCCAACCGCCTCTAGGCCTCCCCGGCCTCGTGAGCATGACTGTATACTAGCCCCCGTTGGAGGAAACATATAAGTATAGGGGAGGCCAAAAACTGATGTGGTACTCTGCCAAAGGGTGGGTCTCCAACTTCCCGCCTTGTCTACCAACCTGTCTTGTAGAATAACGGGAAATCAATGTGTGTGTCTCCTCTCCCCATAACCTTGCCATAGCCTGATAAGGAGTGGCCTCCATGTCTGCAATAGTCAAAGAATCCACTTTGCCTGGTGTGGCGCCCGAGTATAATAGTCCCTATCCATCTAGCTACCCCTGATAGCCATGGGATCCTCTCGGCTGTGTACGCCTCTCCCATAAGGGATGATGTGCTCATACACCCAACTCATGACAAGAGTAGGGTGGCTTAGTGACTATCCCTGTAACTCTGACCACCCTGTATAAATCGTGGTAGGTGGTCCCAAGGATGTCTTCTCCCCAAGCATAAATACGGCCATGGGCCTCAATCTATGCAATGATGGGAGCCCAGCAGTATAAAAGAGTGTCCCCTCCCTTATCCCCGATCAACCGCAAAGCAAGGATGCCCATAATAGCCTTACAGAGCACAGGGATATCTGAAACAACAATGGAGTGGACCTTCACCCCCTTCTTCGACCCCATGGAAACAACAACATCTCCCATATAGGTGGCCCACTGAACCATCTGAGATCTAGATATTGTTGTCTTAAGAGATAGCCGCCTCCCAAGAATCGGGACCCCCAATATATGGTAGACATCCTCAAGGGTGATGGTCCACTCACCCCTAACTCCTAGAAATCGGAAAGTGTTTCGATCGCATCCCAATATGAAAATAAGTCACATAGTATGTGACTAGAAGGAGCAACGTGAGGAACCTATGCAATCCTCCAAATACTAGCCCTCTGTAGAGTATCTCTCTGCCTGAGACAATGCATCTAACACTGCTGGGAGCCAATCACACTCCCTCTCTCTACTCCATCTGATATACTCCTCCTTCTACATTCACCAAAAACAAAAAAAAGAGTAAGTAACATAATCCGACTAGAAAAATTATCAAGAACATATAGAAATGGCAAAAATGAAAAGACAATTAAAAATTACATCTTTTTTTGCATTTTGTTGAAAATCGCGCCGCCGCACATGTGCAGAGTGGTGGTTTCATAAGCTTCGCCACCTTATAGGGTGGCGGTCATGTAACTACCACCATCATAGGCGGTCCCATGTCTCGAAACACCAAATGGCTTGAAAACCCTAAAACACTTTAAAATACAAAAAAATACACCATTTTAGACAAAATAAAGACCTACCCTATGGGCCCCCCCTAGAGACTCGTTTAAAACTAACATTTTCAAAAATAATCCCCTAGGACAAAGATTTCAACATTTCTATATTTTGGATTTAAAAACGATAAAATGAGAAGAACTAACCTGAGACTTCACGGGTCGATCTCCCGCTCTCGGAGGCATGATCACGATCTCGCAACGGACATTTTGACTGTACTCTTGTTAGAAATGGTCACTTTGTGGGTCCCAGGTGAGCTCAAAACTACCAAATCAACATGCGTAAATGAATAGGAAAATGAGCTCATTTTATATATATATAATATTCTGACTTGTTTTGAATGTTCTTTCGCAGGGTTGGAGCGTCGATGGAGGTAAGTTCTAAATCCCCGCGTAAATGGTAAGTCCTCATTTCAAATTTTTTTATAGATAAACGCTTTTGGTGGAGCTATGAACTAGAGGGTTACCGAGACCCCACCCATTACGGCCCAATGTCTTGAGACAAGATATTACAATTAGACCAACCTAGACCGCAACCAATGAGTCGCACCGACGATGCAATTTCGCCACCACCGTTTTTAGAGCCACCGGTGACTTGAGCGCAATCGATGATGCAAAGTCCACCACCGCCAAGAATAAATGCGATTGTAACCACCGGTGATGCAATAACCGTGTTGTCCACTCAAAATTCCCCGCTTTTAAGAAGTTGAAAATTTAAAATTTTGAGGTTAAGTGTCTTCTCTGTTATCCTGGTAATGTGAAAAGTTGAGAAATTGGAAAAATCTATGTTTTTGGGTCATTTTGTGTTTTTTCGGGCTGTTGGACATTTTTGTCCCGCGTGTCCCAGGTTCCGACGGGCTCTCTGTTCCCCGATCGGCCGATTTACCCGAAGTCAGTCCTTTTCGGGAACTGTCGAACTTTTGTCCCAAATGTCCCAAGTTAGTCCGGACCCTTTGTTTCCTTTTCGCCGAATCAGCCGAACCGCGTACTTCGCGCTTTCACGTCCCGCGTGTCCCAGGTTCATTTGTGCGTCTTTTCCCCGCTTCGCCCGAATCGGCCGAACCGCGTACTTCACACTTTTGCATCCCTCGTGTCCTAAATGAACCAAGTGCCATTCATGCTAATTTTTCCCGCTCTACCCGAATATCTTGCTTTTCAATTTGGTAGATATGTATTTAATGCACATTTATTGCCTTTCTCTCTCCTAAACGGCTATATAATGAAACTACCCCTATGTGTTTTTGCACACTGCTTTCATGTTATCTATTGTTGTCGTTCCCGATATCGGGGACAGTGAAGTTTGCCACCTTGACTTTGGGGATTTTTGGACAAGGATGACAGACGTGAACCCTTCACCTATGGCACAGATGATTCATGACAGTGGTTTGGCTTTCGCTGGTGGCTTCCCTATCTCAGTGCAATGCGCAGATACAGTGCTCTCCTGCGGTGCTCATTTCAGCCCCGACTCGAGTGAATTGGCCAACGTGCATGGGGAGCTCATCGCCAAACTTGACGCTGCCGCCATTGGCACTGCCCTAAGAATTCCGAAATGGACAATTCCATAGTAATCTCTCAAAACCAGGCACAGGCCCTCTTCGACCAAGACAGTGAGAACTACAAAGCAAGGGTGGCGAAGTCGTGGCTTAAAAACCCTAAAAAGGGGGCATCCCGTCTATCCAAGGTTCTGTTCCGTGCCGATTTCAATGAGGAACTATCAGATTTCATAATCCTACTGGCTCGGGTTATGGGCTTACCCTCTACCAATGAGTTCCATTTTTGGATGTGCCCACTTATCAATATGGTGTGCGAAGGAACTCAAAATATCAATTGGGCAGAGATCATCAGTATGAACCTAGCAGAGTAGCTGTCTAATGTACAACAAACAAAGAAATTTTATATGACTTCATACCTGATGTATACTCTGGCAGCATCAAGGCAATGGTTTGGCTTTTCATACATCGATGCTCACAAGGATGACCCCGTGTATGCCTACTGCCCGCAGTTCACCCTAGAGACCAGCAATCGCAATTTCCGAAGGGTGAATGATGCTTTCACCATGTACATGGTCAGACTTCTTGAGGGTGACACGGCGAGAATATTTTCTGATGAAGCCATGAGTCTGATATCGCACTACGGTGCTTATTTTATCCAATTTAGAAAATTTTCCTATATCAGGCTTGCTGGCTATGAGAGCACTCCTCTCAAGCTCCCTATGTTCTGCAATGACAAGATGGCCTTGATAGAAGTGTGCAAGCAATTGGATAAATTACATAGAACCTACAGGGATAAGAAAATTACGGGCCTGCACTTCCCTATCATCTTGGGAAACTACACCTGCAAAATAGCCCTGGATGCACAAAATATAGAAAGAGCCCTAGCTCCCATCACTGTCCATTTCTTCAGGCCCAGAACTTGCTTTGATTTAAAAAAGTTTATTGAGCAGAACATCAAAATAACCTATCATCATAGGGCAGACACAGAGGACTATTGGGCTGACTGTGCTGATGATTTTGAAGCCAGAAGGAGGCATTATGGTGGAGTTTCTGTCTCAGACATTAATTCAAGAACTTGGCTTGTATCAAGTTCCTGAAGGGCTCCAAGATGATAATTCTGACCTGTACTCATATGAGTATGACAATGTGGTCAAGCACACTCCCTTGGAGGACTTGGATTGGTTCAAAAAGGAGAAGGATGATTTGGCTGAAATCCTAGCTCCAATCTTAGTGAGGACCAAGATCTGGTTTGATAGAAAAGTTCGTGAGCACAGGAGACACTCAGGGGAATCCTCCTCCAAGGATGCTTCAACACCAAGGAAGGAAGCATCGCCATCTAGATCAGAAGCACCTGTGCAAACCCCTCCAGCCTCTTCAACTCAAGGACCTGCAATCTCTACTCCTTCCTCATCCACCCAGGTGTATCAGAAGAAATTCAAAGAAGTTAAGAAGGAGCCTGTGGAAAAAGACTCCCCTGAGGAAGCATGCAGAATTTCCTTCAGGACCAGAGAACATTATTGTTCTCAGTGAAAGTGAAGAAAGTGAAGTGCCAGCTCCTACAAGCGCCCTGAAGCTCCAATGGATAAGGACAAAGAAGTCCAGAGCACTGAACTTCCAAGTACTATTGATTCCTTTGCACCAGTTGTCTCAAGTGCCCCACTCATGTCTCAACTCGAGACAACAAAGCAGTACAAACCTTGGGCGCCATGAGCTCTCTGTCTCTTGGTCCTCTTGCCCCACCTGCTTCTTCCTCCTCCTCTTTTGCATGGGTGCAGCCTCTTGTCGACAGTAGGAAGAGAAAGTCTTCCTCTCGGAGCTCAGGACCAAATTTTGATGTTGTGGCAGCCTTGTTAGGCACTACTCCTTCTCGCGCCAAAAAAGCCAGAATTACCTCCAGGATAGTGTCTGATGCTCAGGGCCAGCAATTCCTGGAGATAGCCAAGCCTATGGTAGATAAACCAGAGCAGGATTTGCAGGCATCGACCTGGAGCTCTCAAGAATTCCTATGGGAGAGTCTACCCCTGAAGGTGAGATCCACAATCTTCAGGAAACAGTTACCAGAGTCATTGGGAGGGTAGAGAAAGGGCGAAAACCATAGAACAGTTGGAAGAACAAGCCCAAATTCTTACAGGTTTCATCAAATCTCTTTTGTCCAAGGACAAAGTTTTGGACCCTACCCCATTGACTACTCTTCCACCACCTGTAATTTTGAGCCAAGATGAAGTACAAAGTATCAAAGATATGCACAAGTATTCCGTCTATGGCAGAGCTATGGAGGCCATGGTGGATGATATGCTTGTTGTGGGATTGAACTTCATTGATGAAGCTTTCAAACTCCATGGAAAGGTGAACAACTTGCAACAGAAGCTCTCCTCCACTATTGGGAGCATTGATAAAGAACTTAAACTTTGGAGCAGTTGCATAGTAGACCTCCGCCTCATGGGACAAATAGATGAAAATATTTTGATGGCAAGCAAAGTCTTCAAGGATACAAAGGATAATTTGTCAAAGTCCTGGGTCTACAGCGTGGATTGGAAGATAAAGGTCCTGGAGGAGGCTTTGGGAGAATTGAGAAATAGCTGGCAGAAGGGTGAGGCTTTTAAAACACTAGTTGTATCTGCTTTCAAAGATATACATTGTCATCTTCAGGATGAGACTTCTGGTGTGCCTCTTTCCCTACAAGAAATCAAAGCTCAATTCAGAGCTTTTGTCAAGGGTGATCTATTCAAGGAAAGCTCCATTTCCAAAGAAAAAATGAAGGAGATCTGCTCTCTTCAATCTGCCATTGAAGAAGCAAATAAAGACTATCATACTCATGTCGAGTTTGATAAGGAAATGGAGAAGTGCCTCGGATTTTGGACTCAGTCTACCACCAACACATCAGTCCCACGTGGCAGAGACATAGCCGAGGCGTTGAAAAGATTCAGACAGCGGATCTTAAAGTCGGTGGGTCCCTCCCAGTCATAAGCGCTTGTTTTCTTCTCCTAATTCTTCTCTTCTCTTCTCATTCTTTCTCTCGGATTTGTTGTAATTAGTTGGGGTATTGCGATTAGCAACCCTTTAACTAATCTTTAGTTAAAAGAAGTAGTTACCGAGAGTAACTGATTTGTAAACTATATAATGGCCTCTCCTCGCCATTTTGAAGAGAGGAAGAACTTGGCTTATTTCTGAAAGTGTAAATAAATCATAAAGAAATCAATACAGAAGGACTTTTCATTCTTTGTCTATCCGGTTTCCTTTATTCCCAAGCTATTCATTTACTTTTATTAGATCATTTGTCTGTATTATGCTGAGAAGCTTTGTATTCTCACAGATGTTATTTACAGAACTTTGTGTCTTTTCAAATTTCATCTTCTTAATATGATACAAATGATCTTGTTCTAATTCGTTGTACCCTCGCATGCATAAGGAATTACTCTGTCATCTATAATTCTGAATGGTGCCTTTCTACTCGTTCTCACATTCTTATTCCTCGGTCCTTTTGTAATTGATGATCCTTATAGAAAACACTTTCATAATATCCAAGTTCCACAAGAAAACCATACTTTGTATATGTGTAAATAGGTTCGTTTCTGAATAAGGGAACCTCTCCCATTAAAGAGGAGGGACTTCTTGTCCCCTGACTGTTGCTCTTCTTGAAGTCCTATTTGACGACCAAAAACCGCCACCACCAATAACCACCTTGAAGGGATTGCGCCTAGCAAGATTTGAACACAGGTGGATCCAGACACAACCGTCTATCTTAACCAATCCACCCAAACCCCATTGGTGGTCCTCATTTCATTTTAATTTAGTGTTTATTTTCAATTTATTTTATCTATTTGCATGTGAGCCCCTTTTCATTTTGCGAGATAGTGGGAATTTGGATGGCAACATTTTGACACATGAGCATGTCGGTATATCTTCTAACTCCCTATTTTTGGGACTGCCATACTCGAATCCACCATTTTACGCCTCTTCATGGCTAAGACACTTCTTTAAGGGGACAATATCTACGTACTCAAAAATATAGGTACTATACTACCGAGTAAAGAGGTTATAAATACCCCAATGATGATACGTGTCTCCTCGCATGAGGTGTTTGGAATCCGTAAAAGATCGCGTGTATACGTTTGGATCCCATGTACCTTATCTGGCCTCCGCGTGCTTTGTTTTGCCTTCTGTCCCCCTTTTTCTTTGCTTTTTGGTCTTAAGTGACGAGACCACCGCCTGCCTAGAAGCAATCCCGTGACCATGCAACCCGGGATAGGGCGGCGGTCCTGTAACCGCCGCCTTGCTTGCACAAGGTGGTAGTCCTATGTGCATTTTCCGAATGTTCGAAAATTTCGTCAAATGTAAAATTCAAATTTCTACCCACATTCTTCAACCACTTTGGCTTGCATTTATGTTTTGGCCACCCTATAAATAGTGTTTTCCCTTTGTTTATAGTAAAAGAGATCAATTGGGAGTTACCCTCTAGTAAATGCAAATGCTATAAATAGCCAACTTGTTTTCAAACAAATGGCCCCTCTCCTTCTCTATTTAATTATTTAGTTTGTTTGAAGTTCTTGCTTAGAGTTCTAATAGTTTCATATTTTACATCGTTTTTAGCCTTACCTTGTTTAGAGATCACTTGATCTTCTTGTTTCCATCTTACTTCATTTTTGTTCCATACAATCAACTTAGCATAGGATAGCTTCATTTCTAGATTAGAATCCATTTAGAGTTGCAGGTTTTGTTTTGTCACAAAAGATAGATTCTAGATTTCTCGATAGATTTGTGTTGTATCCCCGCAATAAATCCTGCTAAGAACTTCATAGTCAAGCTCTGTTCACTTGCACTATCCCTCTCTTACTTGCATTGTATTCGGTTTATATCCAAACCTACCTTTGTTTGAGCATCTTCTTCTGTTGACGCTATCATATACATACTGTTTTAGATTCACGAGAGCACGAAGGAATGAGGAGATCACACTGAGGGGACAAAGTCACACACAACTGGATTTACCACTGTTCTGTAAACTCCAGGTTTGAGCTATCAAAGTTTTAGTTAAAATCTATCAAATAGAGTAGTAAATTATTTCATTTCAGTTAAAGCTCGCTTTCAATATTGCCGGGGAAGCTATGGGGAATGATAGTTTCTGAGAAACTATGATTCATTCCTCACTTCTGAGGTAGGATTGAGAGTCTTTCATTTAAATTAGTTAGTTATTTAGATATTTAGGATAAACTCACAATCGCACTTGGGAAAATAGCTATACCAAGCTACCTTGCTTGTTTTGATTCTGTTATTAGATTAATTGTCTATTTTTCAAATATATTAGAATAGCTGCTATTTTAGTTAAAATACTTTATCGAAAATACAAAAATATATGCATAGTGTAGATATATCTTTCATAATTAGTCTATTCATTTTTGAGTTAAATTTGAATCATATTTGCATGACAATCACGGGACCTAGAGAGCCTAGGGAATACGTGTTTGAACCGATAGTGACTCAACCAAATCTCCCCACAATACTAGCTGATAGTGACCTATAAACGATTAGTGAATAATTGAGAGAGTTGAATATTGAGGACGACAAGGCATACACATTCTGGTCAAATCACCCCAACTATAGACTGCCTTGATAGGATATCTCGCATGACCATACAAGAACTCGAAAGAGAACAAATATTTGGTTGTGATCCTTTAGTTCCACAACCTAATGCAAGAGACCTCCTCATCAACATAGATATTGGCTTACGTATCCAAGTTTCCAGAACACCTGTAAGGTATTCTAAGAAAATTACACAACTTCTAGTTCTAAACATAGAGGCCGAAAAGGCTTATGACTATTGGATAGTCGGAAGGAGAGATTGACTCCCCATATGACCATAGGAGGTCCGCCACAACCACGAACTTATGGTTGTGATCCATAGGTTCCACAACCCAACGGGCCTACTGATCAATTAGACATTGATGTTGGTTTACGCACACTAATATTTAGATCCTCACCACTTCGCCAGACATCATTACACAATTCTCCGTATTAAACATAGTAGCCAATCAGGCTAGGGATTTCTGGACTAGACCAGAGAACCGTCCATAAAACTTTGGAAGACCTACTATGCCTCTCATTACCATTTTCCATGACCCTATCTGGAAATATATACGAATCACCTACAGGCCACTTTCCACGTATACAACAGCCAATAGATAGGATCTCGACAGAGCTTGACATTGATTGGAGCCTCCGAGCAGCTATTATATCCGAACGATCCATTACCCCGATCCAGGTTAGGAGAGCCTTCTTTGTCTTAGATTTGCAAATTCTATTATTATGTGTTGAGGATATAAGATTGCCCATTAGCTTGGCCATATCCCCACATACTCCATCCCCACCATTTTGGGTCAGGTGTCGGCATGACCTCAAAGGTCAAGTATGAAGAAAGGCTACTTATAGGTTCTCATGCTCACATGTCACTTTTCTATCGTACATGCGAGAGGCATCGTAGGTTGGATTTCAATCAATGACCTTTCGTTTTCACCTACGATGGGGCCGCATCAAAGGTTTGGTGGCACATTTTGTTGTGTGTTTACTTTCTATTGTGTGTGGTATGTTTTTCCATTATGTTTTCAGAGTTCTTATTTCAATATGAGTTGCAGTGTTTAGTGTTGTGAAGATATGCTAGTTTTCCTATGTCATCTCCTGAGGAAAGATGTGATGAGAGCTAATGGATGTACTTGGCACATTGTGATGTGGTTGTTGGTAAACCACTCGAAAACCATCACTTTGTGGTTTGTGGTAAACCACTGGAAAACCACCATACTCTTGGTTTTTGGTCACCAAAAGAAAACCATTTTTTCCTTGGTTTGTGATTAGCCAATTGAAAATCACCTTACTCTTGGTTTTTGGTTATCCAAAAGAAAACCATTTTGTCTTGGTTTGTGATCAGCCAATCGAAAATCACCAAATCACGAAAGCAAGTGCATGTACAGGTTTGATGTTTTCCCCATGTTTGCACTAATGGGGAATGTTAGGAAAACTATGGTTAGTGCTTCACATTATGATTTATATTTACTTATGGTAAATATATGTGAAGGTTAGTAAGTTAGTAAAATGTAAAAAGGTAAATGTAATTAGTTGTTTATGAAGTTGTTACATAAACAACTTAGGTTTGTTTTATTGTTTATTATTTGAGGAGTGGTTGAAACCATCTATATGGTTTCAACATAAAGACAAATATTTTGTTACACCTATTTTGGTGTGTTTGCTTCCTATATATATGGGAGCCTTTTTGTAATCAAATAATGATATTTTAATAGAATATCATTCTCTCTTTGAATTTTGGTGTTGCTCTTACTCTACTCTGCATCCACAAAACTCGTATGTCCATTTCAGAGTGGACAAGTGAAGTGTGGAATTCTTGAAAAGTGAAGCGTGGAGACTAGGAAAGGAAATTGACCCTAGAGGTGAATCGTATGCATTTCTTGTACCTTTTTTGTTCTTGAATTTGTTTCTTCTTGTAAGAATGGACTGTAAAAGAAGAGAAAGAATGTATTTAAATTCTTGTAAATGATAAATCAAAGAAAAATGTGTACAAGCATGTAAAACTATGTAAAAGTGTGTAAAGGAAAGTGTGCACCTGATGTAAAAGAGTGTAAAAGTATAGAAAAGTTTCCTAAAATGCTATGTAGAGTGATTTTTATGGGAATTCTCATGCCAAGAGCAAGGTTTTGGATGATCTCATGCCAAGTGTGAGTTTTTTGGGTGATCTCATGTCAAATGCAAGTTGCTTTGGAGATCTCATGCCAAATGTGAGTGTTTTGGGCCAACTCAAACCAAAGAGCAAGTGTTGGGGAGAGAGTTCTAGTGTTACTCTTCTTCCATGACTCTACCTAATAAGCACCACTATAGATGGTGTGTCCCTACTTTTTCATGTTGTCCTGAATTAGTTTGAATGTATTAATTGTTCGATTGACTAAGATATAATGCATTCTATTGCTAGAGGACTGTGCTTGTAACTGTAAAATTAATTTGAAGGCTTATGTGAACTGTGTTGATATGATAAGTTGACTATGTATACCCCCATAAAATTAGAACCCAAGAGAAGTCACTGGTGCCTAGGCACTCCTTGTCGATGTTGGACACTAGTGTATGTGTTGTTACGAGGACCCAAGTCAACTTTTGGGCCATTCTATGATTGTGTTCATGGGTTGTTCTAGTAATTTTATGTGCTTTGTTGTAGCTCTAAACTATTGTATGGGTGATTTTTTCACCCAATGTATGCCCACCTTGTTTTGGATACATGGGATGTCGGTAGGAGTGTGTGGCCAAAAGAGAGCACTGATGTTGATTTGATATATACAGGGGGTAGGGCATGTGCATGGTAGAAACCAAGGAACATGTAAACAAAATGGCTAGAAACATGTGTTAGTAGAAAAATTAGCAAGCATGTAATAGAAGACGATGTAAGCAAGCAAGTGTGCAAACAAAGTGGACTACAAAAATGGGTTTTGTACATGGCACATTAATCATAATGTCACAAGACAATCAGGTTGAAGTGTCCAAAAGAAAGCAAATAGTAATCACAAAAGAAATAGGGCAAAGCCCATAAACAATGGAAAACAATGACAAGAAAAGTATATCGATAGTCATGGTGACATATAGTAATGCAAATAAAATGCTACACATGAAGCACTCGTTAACATGTTAGAAAGATAAAAATTATGTCAAGGCAGGTATGTATCAATAAAAAGTAATGTGCTAGTAAGTAGAAGTGGTAAATAATTAAATAATAACACCTATAATATGTGAAATTAGTAAAGGTAGATGCCCCCAAAGGCCTCGGTGGGACTAGTAAAGGTATGGAGTTTCAAGCATCATTGTAGTGTGTAAGGACCTATAAGATAGTTCCATTCACTCCAAAATACCAAGTGAACGTTCATGTGTGTATATAAAAAGATAATGGCATCTTTGAATATTTGACTAGCATAGTAAGAAATGTGCGTCATGTAAGTAATATGAACAAGTAAGATTAATTGCAACCAAGATATACAAATACGGTGTATGAGTGTGATGGAATGGTATGCGATGTGAATTTGATAGGAGAAGTGTGCCCCCAATTGATGTGGATGAGTATGAGATGAGGTTCATTTATAAAAGACCCTCAACAATCAAGAATGAACCATAGAACAAGAGTGTTTCATCAAGAAATGGTTTGAAAATATGTGCTAGAAAGATAGATCATGAAACATAGAGCATGAAAAGTAAATGTGGTGAGGTTCATTTCAGATTTAGACCCTTAGCAATTGAGTATAAACCAAGGAACTAGAGTGCGTCATAGGGTAACGATTCTGATACAAGGTGTGTATCAAGATGTGTAAGAGTACTAAGAAAGACTAGATGCGAAGCACAAAGCATAAAGTGTAAGTGTAGAAACTAGTAACAATTGATAAAGGTCGAAGGGGGAGAAGAAATCATAATGCCCCAAGTGTGTGATGGAAAGAAGGGTCAAGTAAAATCATCTAGAAGATCATCAGTGTTAGGGTTGTAACCAATAGGATTTGGATTAGAGACTTGGTAAGCAATAGTGCGAGGATGATAAAATAAAGATCTGTGTAGCATAAATTGTACACGCCCATAGCATATTCTTCATCAAGAAAAGAGGTTGATGAAAATCATGCACATACCAACGATTTTTATTTTGAGTGTAACCTAAAAATGAGTCATTGCAAATAGAAACATGGCTAAAAGGCTTCAAAAATGAGATTTTAGTGTGATTTGGATCCAATGTGCCACCAATGTAATCAAGCCAAGACTTACAAGTGTGATTAGAGAGGAGCGAGGAGTGTGTATAAGGAAGGCTGAAAAATGGAAGACCCAAAGTCCATAAGAAGCGATGAATGAGTACAGATCCATGATAAAGGTGAGGAGAGTGAGGTGGAGGAAGGAGATCAGCAAGTGTGAATCATAGCCGATTCAAGCCATCATGCATGAAAATAATTTTAGAGTAAGGTCAAATGGAATATGATGCCAATAAGAATTATGAATGAAGAGAGTGCATGTGAAGGGATCTAGACGTGGGAAAAAATGAACTGAGGAAATGCATCGGGTGCTAGAATTTCTAATGTATGTATAGTCCCCTAAAAAGGTTTCATGGAATTAGTGGATGGAGGAGGCTTCTTGAATTGATATTTACGTGGCCAATACCATCAAAATTATCTTGGAATTAGGAATCGTCAATTTCAATAGGAGTAAAGTTGAGATTGTACAATGTGTCATCATTAATCTCTACAACATCAACCTCATCATTGGAATCATCTGATTACTAGCATTATCGTTTTGTATAGCATTATCAATAATGTTGGTTGGAATGACACGAGATGTATAATTGGGAGAGGATCTATGGTAGGTGGAGTAGTAACCATAGGGGTGGACATCTTTGGGTGGGAGGATATCAATAGTATGAGTAGGAATGGATGGAGTGCATGGAGAAGTAGCAAAGGAGTAGGAGTGCTAGATTTCCCAACATCATATGTACCAATATTGTGATATGGAATAGGTTGTGATGGAGGAATAGGCATGGTGGTGATAGGGTCTATATCGAAAAATTTGAGTAGTTTAGGGTCAGCAAAAATAGTATGTTCATATCCATCATGTAAGAATTTAACACATCGATGAATTGTAGATGGAACAACATGCATTACATGAATCCAGGGTCTGCCAAGTAAGCAATTTAACTGGAATGTGGCATCGATAACAAAGAATACAAAAGTAATAACAATTTTAGGCCCATGTTGTAGAGGTAGGGTGATGGTGCCCATACATGGGCGATCTTTGGGGTGATAATGTCAAGTGGGGATACTTTTTGGTGGACCGCCACTTCACGCCCTTGTTATTTTAAAGTTTCTTCATTAAAATTTATTATGTCGGTCTTCCACAATTAAGATTGAAACGATGCAACCAGTTCACCCATCCTATATATAAGGGTGATCCCTCACGGGATTGGTATCATGTTATGAATATAGCATTATGATCATTGTGATCATTATATTGTAAAATTGTGAGAAATTGTTCTACAATTGTTTCGTGAGACCGAGGAGTGAAGTGGAAGTGTTGGGTTAAAGTATTTGATAAATTCTTAATATATGTAGTGCTTTATTTCAATGGGGTTTTTTCCTTTGGGTTTCCCCACTATAAATTTGGTGTTCTTTGTCTCATTTACTTTACTGTTATTTACTTTCAATTCATGTTTATAATGCAAAATACAAACATCTAAATCTATGGTTAATTTAATTGCACATCATAATCTATCTCCATTTTTCCTCTGAAAAGTGGCTCTTCCGGGGGACTCAACCATGTTACCGTAATTTACAACAAAATTTGGCAAATCTTGAAACTGAAATTTTATCATTACTTTGGAAAGATTGAAATAATGCATTTTTTAATAATGATACGCTTGATTATGATTTCTCTATTACTAATAAAGTGGTCGTGATCTCTAATGTCATGCTTCAGATTAAAAATCATGCCAAGACGGTTAAGATCAAGGTGGAGCATCTCCAGCCGCATCCTCGATCACCGGGGTTCACCCTTTGTGATGTCGGTCGGGTTCCACCGAATGTGCCCCGCATCGTCGTTGGCCACCACCCCATCATCATTCGCCACATTTTCCTCTCTACCTCATGGTGCGGATGAGGGAGAGCTCGTCGCCGCCGCCCGTGGAATCTTTCTCCTCGACATAGATCTCCCCGCTCTCAGTCACCTTCACTTGTGCTTCCTCCGTTGGGTGGCTCTAGTTGGTTTTCTCCTAGTCAGGGCAAGTTTCCTCGGCTCTCGTTGGCTATTTCTCCCTCTCGGTCTGATGGCAATTATGGTGATCAGCAAGATAATGGATGGGATGGGTGGGATCCTATTTCTGATGAGGCTCACCCCTCTAGTTTGGGTTGGGGCGACAAGCCTAATAGTCCCCCTCCCCTCATCACCCTGCTTCCATGTTCGTGGTTGTTGCTTAGTTGTACTCTCTCTTTTTTTGTTGAATTTTGCACTATTTATGTAGTTGTTTTGGTGCTATGAATTGCCTCTCTGAGACTTTTCCACCCATTTTTGTACGAATGGCATTGTATATATTGTTCTATTAATATAAAAGTGCACTTTTCAATCAAAAAATTTTATACATGGGGTAAAATACTATCATACCCAGACATGAACAAGGATGGATTTAATTCGACAGATTGTGCCACACTATATCAACAACCTACATCACACACGGTTGTGGTGTTTGGCATTAAAATCAAACGGTTGAATGTAACCACCATGGGCATCTGGGTCCAACAAACCATTATTTTTGTATATGCCATTTAGGGTCTATAAGTCAAGGAAGCTTTATCAACTATTTTTCAACCCAATTTGTAGACATCTATAATGTACCTTGGAAATTTTTTCAAGTAAATTTTTATTAGAGTGGTGAAACATTATAGGGAAGATAAATTACAAATTTCATAATTTATTGAGGTATTTTGAAGAAGTTATGTCATTTTCAAGGTGCAATTTTTGAAAATTTTCTTATTTTTTAGATTTTGGCAAAGTTCTCGAGTCTCAAAAATTTAATTAGGGTCTATTATTTGTATTTGTTGATTTGATGCCAAAATCTAGCCAAAATTGATATGACAAATATTGATCAAAAGGGTGTGTTCTTAACACCGTGATTATTTGGAATGGGGTTAGCGAAGTTTTATTGAGAGGATGAGATTACTATTAGAAAGTGGTTCCTTCAATTTAAGAAGGCACTTTATGGACACGAGAACTGGAAAATCTATGTTTTTGGTGCACTTAATGGTAATGCAACAAGGTGGTGGTACTCATTGAATTCCAGAAAATATGAAATTTTTTGAGAAAAAATTAAACATGTTTTCTTAGTTAGAAGGGACAAAAAAGAAGAGGAAGATGACGAAAATAATGAAGATTTTTTAGATGATGATGACGATGACGACGACGGCGACGATAACAATGACGATGAACAGTTATAAAACATCAGTAAACGTGTGAAATCCTTGTTTTCGTAATGCGTTAGAAAAGGTGGGAAATCCTGTAAACGCTTTAGAAAACGTAAAATATCTGCGAAATCTGTTAACAGTTGAGAAAATGTGTGAAATCCGGCTAATGCTTGAGAAAACATGTGAAATCTGGCTAATGCTTGAGAAAACATGTGAAATCCATAAATCTGTTAACAGTTGAGAAAATGTGTGAAATCCGGCTAACGCGTTTGATTATAAATGACAAATCGGACGCATATGTTAGTGGCTTAACATACCCTCCTTGTTTCAGACTGAATTCTGACGATGGAGAACTTGGGCAGAAGAGATTTACAGGTGAAGAGGTTCGATCCAGTCATGGTGGCCCCCTATCTTACTTTGCCCAAAGTTACCCTCCAGCTCTCCACCATTGACAACTGTATAATTCTTAGAGCAATGGCAAACGTATTGTTAGTCTACAATTCTTCTGAGAGCATTTCTGCAGATCCAGCAAAAACAATTAGGGAGGCTCTCTCCAAGGTGTTGATGTATTATTTCCCTCTTGCTGGGCGGCTGAGAAAAAGGAAAATGGGGATCTGGAAGTGGAGTGCACAGGGGAGGGTGCTCTCTTTGTGGAAGCCATGGCTGACAAGGAGCTTTCTGTCTTGGGAGATTTGGATGATCTGATTAACCCATCATTTCAACAGCTACTTTTCTCGCATCCTCCGGATACTGATATTGAGGACCACCATCTTTTGGCTGTTCAGGTAGCTGTTAAGACATCTTTTTATGATATAACTTGCATGCAACATTGTGTGTTTTTAGCTTCTCTTCAGCAGGTAGAAATGATATAGGGTCTCTTCCATTTAGGTGCCATTCATGTCTCTACTAACATCACACTTGTGGTCTGGTTTTTGTACGTCGTTCGCGTAGGTAACTCATTTTACGTGTGGGGGATTTGTTGTGGGAGTGAGTTACCACCACTGTTTATGTGATGGACGTGGAGCAGGCCAACTTCTTAAAGCCCTGGCAGAGATGGCGAGGGGAGAGATTAAGCCCTCATTGGAACCAATATGGAATAGAGAATTATTGAATCCTAAAGACTCCGTATACCTCCAGGTAAATCATTTTGAATCGCTATTACCAACCTCAGTGGTTGAGGAATCGGTTCAAGCCTCCTTTTTGATAAACTCCAAGACAATTGAATATATTAAACAATGTGTTATGGAAGAATGTAAGGAGTTTTTCTCTACATTCGAAGTTTTGGCAGCAATGGTTTGGCTAGCAAGGACAAAGGCTCTTCAAATTTCACATGCTGAAACTGTAAAGCTCGTCTTTATAAGAGACATGAGAAAATCACTAAACCCCCCAATTCCGAACGGATACTATGGTAATGTCATTGGTTTTGCATGTGCAATAGATAATGCCAAAGAACTCATAAATGGATCTCTTTTGCGTCTTTGTAATGATTATAAGGAAATCGAAATTCTCTTTAAGCGATGAGAATTTGGAGTCGAGCATTGTGATGAACCCATCTAGATTAGATGTGGATATGAAGCAAGAAAACTTGGTTGGATTTAATGATTGGAGGAGTTTAGGATTTCATGAAGTGGACTTTGGGTGGGGAGAACTTTGTGAATGTAGGCCACTTGCTAAAGATGGAGAATGGATCAGCCATGGTTGATGATATTTTCCTCCAACGATCAACCAAGAAAAATCCTAATGAAGTCAAGATATTAATGTACATGCGTTCATCAATAGTAAAATCATTCAAAATTGAAATGCAATCCATGATAAACAAATATGTGAGTAAAGCATGCTCAAAGTAATCGATGAGAGTGTATGATGGAATACTTGACTTTGTTTAAATAATATGGTGATTGATGTAAAATCTTTGGGAAGCTATTAGCTTTTCTCACATATCATGTATGCAAGAGTGGTTATTGACATAACTATGTAATGACTTTTAATTTATGTATCTCAAGATGTCTAGATAGGGTTGATATTGTACAAAGGAAGATGTCCTGGATAGGGTTGATATTGTACAAAGGAAGATAGATTACTTTGTTATATTGTTAATTTATTTAGTGCATTCTTTAAATGAAATTGAAGTAAGGCTATGATCTCATCATACACACATAACAGAGAGAATTCACTAAAATCTCTTCTATATACATAAAAGAGAGTTTAATGAATACTCTCTCTCTCTCTCTCTCTCTCTCTCTCTATATATATCTATATATATATATATATATATATATAACAATTATATGTTACACATCTTTTATTGTCAATCACATATAATACTCTGCATACATCATTACACTCGCATTCATCTTTTTATGCTCCACACTTTTTCTACAACTCTTATATCCTAATACTACTATGTGATATAAATATTGATATAGACATTATATTTCTAAGAAGATGCATACATATTGATCATTTTTATGGTGAAGAGCCATGTCACATGTTTGTAATTTAGGCATCTAACATAAAAGAGTTTGGTGATACCTTTGTTTTATTTTCCTAACTAGAAATATAGGTCGTTGCATCACTTGTTGTCTCTCTTAGTTTTTTCACTGTGCCACTAATTTTTCCCATTGTTTTGCATTCTCTTATTTTAGCAATGTCATTTTTTATTTATTGAAATTCTTCGCCATGATGTCGGTTGTATTTTATTCCTTCATTTCCTCTTTAAAATTCCCAAGTGTTTACTCGAGTTCATCTTTCCATCACCAATTTTGATCCGGCTCATCTGCGGCCACTCCACCAACACATTCTTCCTATAACCTGTCTCAATTGCTTCCTCCAATTAGAAACGCCTTATATATCTAATATTTTTGTGAAATTCCAAATAAGATACCTCCTAATTGATTATTCTATAGTGGAGTCAATTTTTTAAATTACACCATTGAGCCCTTATTTGTTTTCTCAATTGCCTTTTCCAACTTTACTATTTTTGTTGCATGTTCCCTTTGGTAAGGGAGATCCCTTATTTTTTAGGGAATCTTGGAGTGCAAGATCTTGGGGCCTTAAATTCATCCCAAAGATGTAGATTTTTGTGGTACTATACTTTCCCCTTCCTCTATTTTATTGACTTTCCTTATGTTGTCCTTCATTATTTATTTGTTTCTTATGTCATGAATAAACTAGCAATTACACATTAGTTGAAAATTACATCGGAAGGGATGTCCATGCATAATATTTTATGTGTAATTCAATTTCATACAACCTTGTATTGATCCTCTGGATCATCTCCAAGCATTAGATTGATTGAAGCACTTCTCTCACATTTCCTTTCGGTGAAGCATCTTCCCATCTCCCTCAAGGGTACCACTCATTTTTCTTCTTCTTTGTCTCCACCTCTCCGAAGTTAACATCCTAGATATGCAAAATTTTCCTGAAAGCAATTAAATGTCAACAACATGGTCTACATATAGCAAATTGTGTAGTTGCCTAATGTGAACTGACTCCAAACAATAATACTAATTCCTCAAAAACCTCTACCTTATCCTCCTCTTGGATAACTTTATTTTGTTTCCGTGCATTAATAGTTAAAATGTTGAAGAAATCATGTTGCATGTAATGATGCATAGATTATTACCATCAAACGTAATAGAAATCAATAGAATAATATGGAAATAATGATGTCATTGTGGATGGTTATCCAAAAAAAAAGTAGTAGTTTCAAATAAGCGTTCAGTAAAGATTTGAGTTGAGTGTGGTGAAATACAAATCAAGTTGGCATATTGAATCCATATTGTCTATTGGCTCTTATTTTTCTCCAGCCTAGAAGTTCTCGATGCTTTCTTCTTCCTTGTATGTCTTCTCTAAATCAAATTGGCCTAATGTAGTTTCATATTATAATTGGTGAGAGTATCAAATGCTATATTTAAGTAAAGTATAATTTGTAATCATGTTGTTGAGTAATTTAAATAGTTGTAAATGTAATTTTTAATAGTAAAATAAAATATTAATATTAGATTTTTACCTTTGGATAAACATTTTCAAATGTGCAAGATACAATGATACAATAATTGACCTCTTTCACTTAATGTTAAGATATGAAGGATATCCATTCTACCAAATTTTCAATATGTGTGTGTGTGTGTGTGTGTGTGTGTGTGTGTGTGTGTGTGTGTGTGTGTGTGTATATGTATATATATATATATATATATATGTGTGTTAACGTTTGATAGATATTTATACAAGTCATAATTAGCATACAGATATTTTTAACAAACATAGAATAGTAATACATATAACAAACCTTGAAATGTCGGCCAAACAAGTGTCAAATATCAGCACTTGTTAGACAATATACTTGACTCATTTCTTACAAGAAGTGGTCTCTTTGTTAACACGTAATGAGATCCAAATTTAGCAGGCATTGGGATGGTGTAAAGGAAGCTTCCCTTGTCCTCATTTCATTGTTAGCATTCATTGTCCTATACTTTTACGAACCTCCCTAACACCTTCAATACATAATTATTTCTGATCCCATAAAATTTCATCAAATTATTGACCATGGCACACACAAGAGCTCGACACCAACATGCAACATTTGATCCATCAATTCTTCCTCATTGGTCCAACAACTCTACTAAAGGTATTCAAAATTCTAAATAAGCATAGCACATTTTGTAGTTTGCAACAACGAATGTGAAGTTTTGAAATCAAATTAGATTAAATTCACCAACATATTACATCTCCTAAAAACGTAAATGAGAACAAATAAGCAATCATATATAAACGTTCAGTACATAATCTGGCATGTGTAGTTGAATCCCAAATGACATACCTAACATGGTCACAAATAAATAAAATTACTCTAGAGAAGAGACACACAAATAATGGAAAAGGTTTCTGTAAATAACCACCAAGAGATTCTTTCACCATCATGTCTAATAAGTATATTGATTTTAGAAAAACTATTTTGTACATATTCTAGAAAAGGTTGTGAAGTTTGGATTTACACCTACCGATTGTATTTTCTAGAAAGGTTTGAAGTCTTTTTTAACAAAACCATTTTGTGCATATCTTGTCACATGTATAGTGCATGAGGCCGCATTTCATTCACACATTTAGTTAGATAGATCACATGTCAATTTCTTGATTTGACATTTTTCATATATATCTACCTTGTGTGTAATAGTTTGTTTTCTAAGCAGAGATACCAATATTACCTTGAATTACAGAGGTAGAATGTGGTGTGTTCTAAAGGTAAAAAGGGCTACCCAATACCTACAAGGGGGACATGTAGGGCAACATGGTTAAAACTAAAATCATGAATTTTATGACCGGCATGTTGTTGTTGAATAATTGTTTATGTAAAGAACATTAAGTTAAGATAGGTCAAACATGTCGAGAGAAAGTTAGTGATGGCGAAGGAGGATTTTATAAACCAAATTTTCTTAGGGGTGAAGTAATGATTTTTTGGATGATTTTCCTTGGAAAAATTGAAACCATTGATCCTATTGCTATGAAGAAAGAAGAGTATTGTGTGATTTGATGATGGGATTCCATTTTTCTATCTATAAACAGATTCTAGAGGTTGGGAGGATATTGCAAAAGGTTGTGGAGTTTGGCTTTACACATGCTGATTGCTTTTTGGAAATGTCCCAAGGCCTTTTCAATAGAGCCATTTTGTGCACTTTTCCATAGATGGGAGCTGATAAGGGGATTGTCTTATGGGCATAACTAAGGAGAAAAGGTAACATGATAAATATGTATTTTGTTGGCGTAGAATAGGTAATAGTAATTCTCTATCTCATCTATGGTTTTGAATTCCTCATTGAAAAGGGAAAACACATAATTTTTAATGCTATTTCCTTTTCCTTCTGTCTTCAGTGGTCCCCTTGTTTGAAAAAACATGTGTGATGAGACTTTTTTTATATATTCTAGTGTTGTCCACCGTGGCAATCAAAGTGTTGACTCTAATGCCAAAACAGGGCCATCCACTTTCATTAGCTACAATGGGTATGTCTAAATATCCCTTCTCTTCCATTCTAGAATAGATAGTTTCTATTATGGAAGAAAACAAGTTTCTATAGATCATCTATGTTACTAATACAACTGGTTGCAGATTTTGTGCACACCCTACCACAACAGTCTATGAGACCACATTTTGTTGAGGTATTTTTCAAATAGTTCTCAAGTCATGTATATTAAATCATTGCATTCCATGGGATGACATCTCTCTAAGGTATTTGGTCAAATAGTTTACATGCCTTGTATGTAGTTCAACATCTTTTATGCATATTAATCACGACACTTACAACTACAACATCCGACGGAAAATAGTTTTTATTAATATTAAATGGATGTCCATTGCCAATTCTAAAGCTTTTATTTTTCCATGGGTTTGGAGTATGTTATTAAAGGTGAGTTATTTAGGCTAGGTTATTTTGAAAAACTTATCCGTGTAGAAAATGAAAACCCCATAAGGCAAAAAAATATACTCATCCCACACCGAATCAACCATTATCTTGCACCCCCAAAATTATGGAGGTGAAGTGTTGTTATAGGGTTCCCGTTCATCATATAGCTTTCGAGAAGTGTGTTTTCCATTGGGTATACAACCATACACATTATATATATAGTCCATGTTTGAGACCATGTTTATTCTAAGCAAGTAAGAAGTACAACTTGCATAGGATTGGTAAGAACAAAAACGTTGTATATACTAAAAGAAAAATGAATGTGAAGCAAATAAAAAAAGCTTCCTTCATCCCTAATTATTGCCTAATGTCTTTAATTTTGAAATAATATGTTTACAATAATTTTAAAAAAATATGTCATATCGAATATATGATTTAATTATAATTATATTTTTTTATCTACATTTAATTTGGATAAATATAATTTTATAAAATTTCCATTTAATTTAATGAAAAAATATAAGTATTGGCAGCTTTGAAGGAGGAAATGCAAGACATCTTGTTACGAAGAAATCAAACACCCTAAGTCTTGAGATTTTTGAAAATGCAAAAAATGTCATATCAAATATGATGCACATGTTTAATTATAATTATATGTTTTTTTAAGAATCTACATTTAATTTGGATAAATATAATTTTATAAAATTTCCATTTAATTTGAAGGTAAAAATATAAGTATATGGCAGCTTTGAAGGAGGAATCCGTAATGCAGCGGCGTGTCAAGACATCTTGCAAGATTGCGCCCGAAGAAATTAAACACCCTCAACTCTCGCTGGCGCGTCCTTGAGGTCATGAGCGCCTATACCATGAAAATGCAAGATAAGTATGCATTTTTTTGACGTCATGATCTTTCTTTTGATGCAAGTTCTCAAAAATGTGATGGAACAAACATGTAAACTCAACGTTGTCTTTGAGGGGGATGTCTTTATGCGCGCCTCGATAGATGAGGGGGAATGAATGTGAAGGTCGGTTGAGGGGAGTCTTCCCCTTCGAGGGGGACCCATCGAGGGGGAGTCGCGGCGGGGGAAACACCGAGGGGGATGTATGGAAAGGAAAGAATATCCTTGACCGAGGGCGATCTCGCTATGGATATTTTCAATCATGAAGCAATGCCCTTTCCTCATAGAAAAAATCTCCATGTCGATCGTCAACAAACTCTTTTCATGAATCTCTCGTCGATGTCTGCCAATATCTGGCAGATCTCCTTGTCTAAGACCTCCTTGTTGATGTTAAGTAATGGTATATCATATTAGAAAAATGTGAAGTAGAATTGTTCTACGAATAATCTAGGTTTATAAGGATAAGAAGCTAGAAGAGACTAAAAAAATTGAATGGGAAAGGAATCAAAGTATTTGCCTTTTCAAAATTTTCAAAAATGGAATATTCGCCACTACTTAAATTCGCCACTAAAATTTTTCTGCTCAATGTTGTCTTTCAAGCCTTGATAGATGAGAATGAATGTGATGGTGAATACCATTTTTTTGAAGAAGACTATGAATGGAAAAAAATAAATGGATATTCTATCATGAAGGCAATGCCTCTACCATATAAAATAATATGAGACCAACAGTTGGAGAAATTGGCTCGAACAACAAAGCAAGAAGCTAGAAGAGACTTATGATGGAAAAGAATCAAATTACCCTCAGATTACGATTAAAGGAATGAAATGCTTCAACAATCATTCAAGGATGGTAGAATAATTTCATGAAAAATAAAATATTCTACTTTTGAGAACATGGAGGAATGGCTTCCTCATGATGCATAAAGTTGAGATTCGAAGGAAATACTTTCAAACATGTTCAAAGTGAGGGAATGCAAATGTGCTATGAATATGAAATATTAGTTTCTCTCCTTCTTCTCAAACCAGGCACATCCATAATGATCAAATAATTCGAGCTTTGTAGGTTTGAATTCAGCTCATTGTTCCATAATGGTACATATTTCTCTCAACCCATTATTCGGTGTATGTACAGTATTCCCCCGCCTCTATAAATTTCCCTCCTTGTAACATATTTTCCCTTTCCTTTGTGTGCTTGTTTTCTAACTTTTGTGTGTTTCTTTTTTTTTTTTGTGTTTTGGCTTTTTCCCTTTGTGTGTTAGTTGTTTGTGTTAGTAGTGAAGAATTGACTATATTGCCCAATTTGAACAAGGAACTAGTATGCTCACCCAAGAGTGTTGAGGTTCTCCATTTCCCTTTACATTTTAATGTCTCCTAGTAAAATCCAGTTGTTTTCATCATTTTTGCTAGCCCAAAATTTGAAATTTAAAACATGACAACTAAGCAAAATGTGAAAAATTTCTCCAAAGCCTTCTCAAATCCCTCCCCTGGTCAATATGTCTCCTATGTATGATCATATTTACCTTGAAATTTCTCCTAATGAATTGAATAAACATGTTCAATATTTCAAAAGGGTGTGATGAGTTTTCATCATTCCATTCATTAAAGTGTAACAGAAGACTAGCTCTCTAACGGACTCGAAAGGTTAATCCTGGCCATTTTCAAGGCATGTGTGCATCTTTTGGGAAGGTTTCTAAAATCTCATAAACATATGGAGGTGGTATTGGAGATATTTGAACGTGTTGGAAGTGTTTTAGAAATATTTAGGGAATTTTTGTGGTTTAGGGACAAACTATGCAAAAGCGGTTTTTCGGGTGTAAGGAATGAAGGGTCAAAATATGAACATGAACTTTTTTGGATGATTCCTAGAGATCCCTAAGGAATTATGAGTCAAAAAAATAATAAATTTAAATCTTGATTAATTATCTACATAATGAGATAGTCATATTTTACACAAGACTGAGGATTTCTCAAGGCAAGTGCACCTCACTAATGAGATATCATGAAGGCAAGTGCACCTCACTATCCCTGATCAAAACAAGGAAATTTTTGGAGTTTCAGGAATAATTAGGTTCTAAAACCTATTCCATTTATCTTTTAAGGTTCCTTGGAGTCATAATCATATATAATTTCACCTCAAAATACCTTTCCAAGCTCCGGGAACATGGTTTTCAAGTCTTCTCTAGTGCAGAGTGTGTTGATCCCATACTTAGCCAAATTTTTTTGCCACGTGTCGATCCTTTCTCAATGGAACTATTTTGTGTCCCTCTTGTATTTTTCCCAAGGGGTTAGATGGGAAAAAAAAATAGTGCCCATGAGAAATTTCCTTCTCTAGTCCTACATATGACGCTCCTCAACTAGGCAGAGTGCTTATCAAAGCTAACCTCATTTCCCCAATCCTGCTCAAATTGTTGTCAAGTGTCATCATCTTGCTCAAAGAAACATTTTTGTCCCTATTTTCCATTTTTTTGATGGTGTGGAGGGGACAAAAATATCTCCCATGAGCAAGCTCCTTCGAGGTTCTTTATGCAACCATTTTCAGCCCCCTAAGAACTTGATTGGCTTTTTCACCCTCATGCACACTTCATTAGATCGGCCACTTGTCACCATCTTTCTCAAAGTGAAATTTTGGGTCCCTCTTGTACCTTTTCCAAGGGACCAAAGGGGATAAAAAAATTCACCCATGAGCAAGCCACGTCAACTCGTTCCTCGTGTGATCTCCCTCATGCTTTGCAGGTTCTTGATCATCTTTTTCATCTTGTGCACACTTCACCGCAGGCTACCAAGTGTCATGATCCTACTCAAAGTGAATTTTTTTGTGAATTTTGTCCATGTAATCCATTAAACCTATTTTTTTAACTCAACGTAAGTGCATATCCAATCCGGGGTCAAACCATAGTTAACATGGAAGCACAGAGTGAAAAATAAAGTGTTTTTGAGCTATCTCCTCTACATTGTTCACTCTCTCACCATTGTTGCTACTTCAAAACCTTAAAAAAATCATAATACACCAAACATGTTGCAAAATATCTTCCAAAACATCCATGGCCATGAAGACCAAGTTTTGCACATGGCTCTCCATCCGAAAATGAAGCACGAGATCTTGGTGTGAAGTTGAACACAAATTGAGCTCATTGTTCTAACACATTTGGTCACTTTGATAAAAAATTATGTTATCACACCTTCCAACATCCATTAATGGATTCTATAACACAACATTTAAATGACAGCAAGACCCTTATTCATTCCCGAAGATCCGGTGGGCTAAATCACTTGAAAATTGGAGAAAATAATCCTCAAAAAATCTAGTTTCACGCAAGATAATTTTTGTGAAATAAAGTAGATGATTTTTAGGGATATTGAGGAAAAAAATTCTTCTCATAATTATTCCCTCCTTAAATAATTTTTCACTTTCCCAAATATCCGGTGGGCGAAACCATCCAAACTTGGAGCGAAGGATCTTGAAAAATCTAGTTTTATTGGAGCCATTTCGTTCTCGATGGCATTGTTGATTTTTCAAGATATGGTGGAGTGATTTTTTCTCATTATTTTTCCCCTCTTATGAAAAAAATAATTTTCCCACTCATCCGGATGAAGGAATTATCCAAAATTTGGAGTAGGGAATCCTAGAATAAAACCCAGAATTCCAAGATCATTTTGTCAGTAATTTGACACCCAAGGTGTAGTTAAAAAAAATAGCATGTGTTCATGGTGAGTATGTCTAAAAATATAAATTATTCAAATGAGGTGAATTCTCAACATATATGGTCCTCCAGATAGGAAAGGAACATCGGTGAGTGAAAATGGTGCAAAGTTACTAAAAATAGCGAGTCTGGATAAGACTCGCTAAAAATATAAAGTTTCCAATTTCAATCCAAAATGTTGTGGTAACTCCAATTTTTATAATATTATTTCTTTTTCCCATCATCTCAAATTCATAAGGTTTTCTTGTGGTTGAACAATATCACAAAGCACTCGATGTTCGAAATCATCACTCCGAAAGATGTTTCAGACAAGACAATTTAGTGAAAGGAGCTAACTCATTCCAATTATGACAGGAGAGAGTCATCCAAAGCATTTTTCCATCATGAAGGAGACATCATCATCACTAATCCTCTCTCCAAAGTTTAATATCATCATATGAATCATATTTGGATGAGAAATAGATTAGAGTGAGTCACTTTGTGTGAAAGACATTCATTTGGGCGTGGGAGAAACCAGCACATCGTGGGGTGTTAAAATGATTTAAAACATTAAGAGCTTCATTCAAGTCTAAGTTATTAAGAGGATTATCATCGTGAGAATGATATAAGAATCTCACTATGAGTGAGGAAGGAATCCATCTCAATAAATTCTTACCATCGAGTAGTGTTTGTAAACACTTGATCCATGTTTAATAAGAATCTCACATTTTGCAAGTCGAGGAGGTGGAAATCGCAGTTTTTTAGTGTAGCATGGGAAATGGGAACATAGAATTAATTCTCATTCATTATTTCAAGTACCATTTAGGGATCAGCCTTTCTATCAAGAATAGGTCACCTATTTCTATGAGAAAAATATGAGTAGGATGGTGCATGAGTGGATCTCATTCAAGAAGTGCTCTAGAGTCAAGAAAAGAAAAAGGCATGATCTTCGTTCAAAGAAAAATATTCATGAAAATGGGAAATCATCTTTGTTTCAATTGTTTTCACCTACTTGGTAGTGTTATTAAACACACATTCAAACCTTGTGGTGTGATCATGCCTCGAGGCGCAAGTATATTTCCATCTGCAAATCATAAAATCATGCACTTTAGACATTTTATTTATCTCGGTCTCATACTACTATTTAGAAGGTTTTTGAGCAAAGAAAGTACTAATTAACCCCCATCCTTTGGCCACCTTGTTTATTTTATTTCGTAATTTACAGCCTATTGCACCCATTTTCCCAACCATTTCCAGACATCCCACATTATTTTAGCCTCATCTAGGGCACCCAGATTTAGTGCTTTGGGGTGCCCATGGGCACCCTGATACTTCTAGCACTTTCCCGCCATTTTTGGGCCTCTTCTAGCTTTTTTCATATTTATCTTTCTTGGGTTGGCCTTTTCGGGGTTAATTATGAAATTAGAGCAAAAGAACCCTATAAATATAAAGTTATGATACCATAATGAGGGACCTAGCACCATACACAACTATCACTCCATCTAGAGTTCATCCATCTATTACATTGGCATCCACATAGCTCCATCATAAAGTCACAAGCTAGGATATATTCATCACACTTCATAGGGGAGGGATTCTATTAGATTTCATACACACATGCTATTACATTTTCTACATTTAGCTTTGCATGTTTCACAAAGTGTGACTAGCACAAGAGCGCTTAGGGCACGACATGCACACACGCACGCGCACGCACACGCGCACACACACACACACACACACACACACACACACACACACACACACACACACACATTACATTCGGATCTGAAATGTAGTGCAATGCTCTGGATTAATAAGCCCATTGTTATGGCAGCTGAGGTCAATCTGATCCATTCATTTTGCATATTTATTTTTTTAGGTTTTGATACTTCCTTTTGATATTTTTCAAGTTATTTCTTCCTCTTAGAATATTTGGAGCATTCGGCGCAGTATAGAAAAATTAATGCGACAAACATTTAGAGTTTCAAATCATCTTCGAACTCCGTGTGAGCACAAGTTCCAAACATTTTTCATGACCAGGGTGCCCAAATTCCTTACCAAAGCACCCATGGGTGCCCCAATCCTCTTCCAGGCACCCTAGTCCATCCACATTATCCAGATCTGTCCCTCTGAAGACCCCGCACATCGTTCTTGCTTTCTCGATTTTTTTCACATCACTACAACATGCCCGACAAACACCAATTATCATTTGAGTTCTATCCTTTCCTTATTACACATTAGATTTTTTAAAATCATTATTTTATTTACTTATCTCATTTACACGTTATCTTAGCACATTTACTTCTTGTGTTATATGTCCTCCTAGATTAGATTAACTATACTTTACTATATTAGTTTATTCATATTTTAGTTAATCATTTTGGTGAACCCAACCTTGAATCCACCTTCGTTCTAGGGATTTTCTTATCTTTTCTATCATGGCTTCTAATGTTTTTCAAGTCTCTTTACTTCAATTGATTCAAATGCACCCATCTTGTAAAGACGCTCTTCAAAAAAACCCTAGAGACTATGTGTCTTCCTATCAACATATTGCCTACCCAAGTCAATACTATTATTGGTCATCTTTCTAAGGACTCCCTTGATTCCAATTCCAATCAATCTATTTGCAAATCCATTCAAGCTCTTCATTCTTTATTTCAAGATAAATTTTAGGCTATGGAATCCACAATCACATCTCTTAAATCTGAAATTCAACACTTAAGGATACTTCTCAGGCTCACGATTGTTCTTCTTCTCATATTCATCCTATGTCTTCTACATGTGCTCATATTAGTGAACCCAAATTCATACCACTCCCTATGCCTCTCACATTTAATCTCAATGCTAAGCAACAAGATATTCTTCCACAACTCATCACTCATAGAATCATTATCTTGCCACCTACTCATGGTTATCCTCCTTATAGGATTTCCAAGTATCAAGGTCTTCCATATTGCAACTATCACCAAATCAATGGACATAATGACAATGATTGTTATGCTTTACAACAAAGTATCAAGTACCTTGTGCATCATGGTTTTCTCTCATTTTTTACACAACATTCTAATACAAATGATAAATCCCATTGGGTTCCTAAATCTGATCCATCTATATCTAATGAGCATCAGGCAAGCATTTACGCAGATCCTTCTACAATAATTCAAGCACCTCCTAAGTAATTATCCCTCATAATTAATTCAACACCACATCCTATTGAGTCGTCTTTGGTCTCACCAAGTCAAACCATGTCACCACCTCCCGTAATCAACCAACCTTCTTCTCCTATCAAGTCTTTTGTAGCATCACCAATACCACCAAAGCTACCACCATTCAATATTCCTCCCCATCCTACTCCACTTTCGCATCCAATCACTTTTTTCCAAGAAACTACTCCTTCTATTGATGACCAAGACACATTTAAAATACCACCATTATTGCATGGTCCTATTGTTTCTTCAGCCTACCATTGTATTAGCCCTCAATCTTATCACGACATAGACAACGCTCTCCCATAATGGCATGGCACCTCTCGCATCACTGTATATATCTCCATCATCATAGTACACTTGGGGGCGTAAGACTCACACAATCCCCCATTATATTCACATAGGTTTATCTCTCATCTTTGCATTATCATACATCAATATCCTAGCTTAGACATACTCATCACATGTTTTAACATCAACCATTACCCAATGACACACTCTTGTGCTTCATTTCACACTTGATTGTTGAGGGATTACTACTACACTGAACCCCACACACTGCACTATAGGTTTTACACATTGCACTTCATCATATATCACGCATCATACACCCTACATTCTACATTTAATCTACAACATTTTGACACTTGTGCATTGTATCTACACCTTTATGCATGCATCTTACATCCTACACTACTTATCCTCCCTACTACATTATTTATTTATCTACATACCATACATATTACACCACGCCTTTTCACACATACTCTACATATTATTCTAGTCTTCATCATATGTGAGTCTAGCATTACACCATCTTACATACTACATCACTAGTCTATCTACATACATTACATGTCATTCTATACATTACATTTTACACATTCTACACTTTTTATGTTGCATCTTACACATCGTATACTTACATATACCACTCATCATATGGTCGGATTTTATCCTTACATATACTACATTGTCTTCTCGCGTGTTGCACTCACTACCTAATGATGCACTTTAGTTCCTCGGTCCATACTTGACTGCCGAGGGTTTACAAATCAAATGGACCTTACACTTATCACACATTTACTATTCCACCTTTCATCATGTGACATTACTAGTTTAGTGACATACACTTTAGGCTAAATCGTCACATATTCCATCATTTTGTAGTGGTATACACCTTAGGTTACATCACCACTCCATGTTATTCATCCCGTAGTGACATGCGCTTTAGGCTATATTGTCACCCATTCTATCATTTTCTATTGTTCTACACCTTAGGTTATATCACCACACCATGCTTACACTTTATAGTGATATACACTTAGTGCTAAATCATCACTCATCCATTCATCTTATAGTGATATACGCTTAGGATAAATCATCACTCCACATTTCATCTCATCGTGGTATACGCTTAGGCTATAAGGTTCATGCACATCTATTCTACATGTTGCATATCATCACCATTATGCATATATACACATTTCTCATAGCGCTAGCTAGACACGATACACACTACTCGACCATTTCTCGATGACGCACTCTCATTTATGGTTCATTATTAACTTTTGAGGGGGAAAACAAAATGAACCTCATTACATACATTTCCATCCACTTAGGGGGCATGTGGCTCCTATCACTCCATCTTGCATTCCATTCCATCCATCCACAACATGTTGCATATTATGGTTGCTTATACTCTTGCTTACTTTTGTTGTTCATGATCACTTTATTACACATGCTAGTTAGATTACTTGTATGTCATTTATCTATATCATACACACATGCACATTCATGCCTTCTTCTAGTTTTGATTGCAAATACAGATCTATTATACATGGCATGTATTCTCACCTTCTACCCATCCTACACTTGGTTGTTGGAGGCATCCACATTGTCTCTTCCAGTGTTATTGTTTCATTTTGTACTTCACTTCATAATTATCACTTTACATTACTTTTCATACACATCTTTTAACATACTCATGTGTAGCATTTGTTATGGAGGGATATTGGTTTCCAAACTTGTTTGATTTTTTGTCATTGTTTGTTATGATTGTTGGCCTTGCCCTATGTTTGATGTGCACACTTGTTTGTTAATTGCGGCCATGATGGCCTTGTGTGTCTTGCAACATTGTGAGTGATGTCTCATGTTTGCAACCCACTTTTTGTGCAGCATACTTGTCTTCTTGTGTGTTTACATTACATTGCTTGGTAGATTTTACATTGTTTGCATAGCTTATACATTGTTTTCTACATGCATGTGTGTTTACACTTGTCTTTAGCTAGCCTTTCTTATTTTTGCGTGCCTTGGTTTCTACCAAGTAATTTTTTCTGCTACAAAGATACATGTGGTTGGCCCTCTTTTGGGATCGCATGTCTCCTATCGTGACATTGCATTTGCCCCCAAAGAAGGGGGTATCATTTGGGGGTTTACATACTAACACAAAGATTCTACACCATTTCGGTTCAGTTATATTCAGCGAGTGGGTTCAGACTAGTCTACGAACCCCATACATAGTGGATTTTACAAGACATGGTGTCCTTAGAATTTCTAGGAAGAAGTTACAGGCTTGGAGGTTATAGTGGGTATTCCTCCCTACACTACTTTGGCTAGTGGCGTTGGATCACCCAAAAAACTAGAACAATACAAAGATCTCTACACACATTCAGAGAAGTAGTTAGAGCTTGGAGGACACAGAAAATTTCCTCCCTACACTTCTTCGGCCTATGGCGTGAGATCGCCCAAAAAAACTCATAGTACAAGATATCCTTCTACACTCTTTCTCGACATGGATCAGGTGCACATTTTCCATTTACATTTGTGTATTTTACATTTACATACATATGCATCTTTTACATAGCATTTTTACACTTACATACATACATATTTGACTACTTGATCATTTTCTCCTTGCAGTGTCGGTCATATGAGAAACAAGCAGTCAAATGGGGGTAACAACAACAATGATGACGATAACTACAACACTATGTGGTAACACACACATCACACTTTTATGTAGGTACACTACACTATGCAACAGCTACACACACGTGTTTCACCCTAGGTTCACTCTCATCACTTTTTCTTTGTGCATTTTTCATCTATAGTTTCACATTCCTCCATCTTTTTATCATTCCACAATTTTGTCTAGTCCTTTAGCACATTTCTACTACACTCTTCATGGACATCAGGTACGCATCTCTATCTACTTTATGTTACCAAGCTTTTCACTCACCAACATAAAGTGGGGGTAAAATGTAGTCACAAATCATGCACTTTAGACATTTTATTTATCTCGGTCTCATATTACTATTTAGAAGGTTCTTGAGTAAAGAAAGTACTAATTAACCCCCTCTTTTGACCATCTTATTTATTTTATTTCGTAATTTGTGACTTATTGCACCTAAATGCCCAGCCATTTCCAAACATCCCACATTATTTTATCCTCAGTTGGGGCATCCAGATTTAGTACTGGGGCACCCATGGGCACCCTAGTCCCACCTGGGGATGACCTAATCCATTTAGCACTTTCCCACCATATTTTGGGCCTCTTCTATCCATTTTTCTTATTTATCTTTCTTGGGGTCAACCTTTTTGGGGTTAATTACAAAATTAGAGCAAGAGAACCCTATAAATATAAAGTTATGAGACCATAATGAGGGACCTAGCACCATACACTACTATCAATCCATCTAGAGTTGCATTCATCTATTGCATTGGTATCCACATAGCTCCATCATCAAGGCACAAGCTAGGACATATGTATCATATTTCATAGGGGGGGATTCTATTTTATTTCATGCACACATGTTATTAAATTTTCTACATTTAGCTATTTCTTGTTATTTCACAAAGTGTGACTGCACAAGAGCACCTAGGGCACGACACACACACACACACACACACACACACACACACACACACACACACACACACACACACACACACACACACACCACCGAAATACATCTAAGTTTGAAATGTGTAGGCAAAGACTAGTTAGTAAGCCCATTGTTGTGGCAATTGAGGTCAGTCTCGACCCATTCATTTTGCATCTTTATTTTTTTAGGTTTTGATACTTCCTTTTGATCTTTTACAGGTTATTTCTTCCTCTTGGAATATTTGGAGCATTCGACGCAAGTATATAAAAATTAAAGCAACAGAGAGTTAGAGTTTGAGATCATCTTTTGACCCCGTGAACACTAGTTCTGGACATTTTCCTAGACCATGGTGGCTAGATTCCTTACTGAGCACTGTGAGTGCCCCGAGTCCCTCTTTAGGAGCCCCGTCTAGCCACATTATACAAATTTTCTTCTACAAGACTGACCCAACATAGTCCTTCCTACTTTTTAAATTTTTGCACATTACTACGACACACGATAGGATTTAATTTCATTAGTTTATTTACTTATCTCATTTGCATGTTATCTTAGTGCATTTACTTGTTGTGTTATATGGCCTCCTAGATTAGATCAACTATACTTTACTACATTAGTTTATTCATATTTTAGTTAATCACCATCACCTCATTCCATTCCAACAAGTGGCCACTTCTCATGAATTCCATTCAGGGGTAATCCTTTCACCCACATGATGAAGGAATATTTCAATAAGTGAGGAACAAGCATCAAGAGGTTTGAGCATCATGGAGTTGTCTCTCATGATCATTGGAGTCATTTGTGAAAGCCTGAAATGTAAGAAAGTGATCCTCACTCTCACTGTGAGATCAAGAAAGAATCATCATGAGTGATGTCCATGATCATACTGGACCATATTGTAATGGCTCACAATAGTTTTCCTAAACACTCATTCGATGAGTCTGGAATGTTCATGCATCTTGTAGAAGGAGGAAATTTTGGTTACTATATTTCAAATGAGCAATTTCTTCATCGGAAATGGGTCTCTCTCTCTCTCTCTCTCTCTCTCTCTCTCTTCTCTCTCTCTCTCTCTCTCTCTCTCTCTCTCTCTCTCTCTCTCTCTCTCTCTCTCTCTCTCTCTCTCTCTCTCTCTCTCTCTCTCTCTCTCTCTCTCTCTCTCTCTCTCTCTCTCTCTCTCTCTCTCTCTCTCTCTCTCTCTCTCTCTCTCTCTCTCTCTCTCTCTCTCTCTCTCTCTCTCTCTCTCTCTCTCTCTCTCTCTCTCTCTCTCTCTCTCTCTCTCTCTCTCTCTCTCTCTCTCTCTCTCTCTCTCTCTCTCTCTCTCTCTCTCTCTCTCTCTCTCTCTCTCTCTCTCTCTCTCTCTCTCTCTCTCTCTCTCTCTCTCTCTCTCTCTCTCTCTCTCTCTCTCTCTCTCTCTCTCTCTCTCTCTCTCTCTCTCTCTCTCTCTCTCTCTCTCTCTCTCTCTCTCTCTCTCTCTCTCTCTCTGTACTTTTTGCTATTTTTTCCTATTCACTTAAGTGACCCTTAGTTAAACATTATAAGAGTCATTTTTCCAATAATAATAAAAAGACTCACTTCCTAGGAATATGAAAGGTCACAAGTGATGAGGACAAGTGAAAGGTCATGTGGGGGTAGATGAAAGGACAGTTTGTAATGTTATAAATTAGAATGGCTTCTCCATTCCAAAGGGTTGGAAATTATTGATTGAATGTATGTTGTTGAGATTACCACTTCTACATCAAGCAATAAAAGTTGCAATTCTTCTATTTATTTTCTTATGTTCCTTTACTCTCTCTTTCCAACTTTGCAACATGACAATATTATAAAACCAAGAAAGTTTTCCATGCCTTTGATAAATAAATCAATGGAATTCTATGTCTATGATTTCGTATGTCTTATCATTGTTTGCATTTTTGTGTTCTTCTAATTGGATGTGGACTAACTCTTGATTATTGTATGTGAATTTTGTAAGCCTACTCACAACAGTAACTCTCTCTCTCTCTCTTGATTTCCAACTCGTTGTTACCTCTCCTCTCTCTACAAATTCCTCCTTGTACCATGTACAAACACTTTTCCATGAGTTTAGCGGAGTTTTCCTGTGTGATCCTCGGCCTATTCGCCACCCCAAAACTTTTAGGTAGTTTAAGTAGTTTACATTCAATAATGGGAGCCTCCCCATACTCAAGGAGGGGCTTAGCCTCGTACCGTTAGTGAAAACTCAATAATTTGCAACACGAAAAATTATTTCACCAACACATAGTTTTATACAAAATATGTGATTGTTTAGTTATTAGTACCTTCTTCTTCCTTTCATACAAAATAGGCTCTTCACATTCTCTATTTATCCTAAGAGAGCACTCTATCTTTTATACTTTGTCTTATCTGCATTATGCATATGTATTAGGAATGTGCAATCATACAAAATACATTCATGTTGACTTTTAATCCTTTTTACACTCCCACCAAGAGCCAAACCCAAGCTAGTATGCCAATATTTTATTCCTCATACAACAAAGGAAGAAAGGATTCTTTATAGGTAGCATTATTTTGAGCCATATTGGGTTGGCGGTTCAAAATCCTCCAATAGACCCCTTTTAGTGTGGGAAAGGAGAACATTAGAAGGGATCATGGGAATGGATTTGCACTTAATAATGCCAGCCACGGCTAATCAAAGAGGTTTAGTTGTGGAAGTTAGTGTAATTTCTACTCAGGACCAACGGCATTCCATGAGGCAAATGTTTATTATGGTCATTTATTATATAGTTGGCGTGCCTTTTCTATCCTTCCAAATATTGCATACATACCTATAAGGACACTGAAACTACATCAACAAAAATCCATTTTCCATCATGACTTGATGTGTATCCATACCTCGTTAAGGATTCGAGCTACAAGTAGGTTACTATGGTGACAGAAGTATGGACTTTTGGATTCATTTCATAGCTTGTCTCTTTCCTACAGGCCAACCATTTATAAGTAGAGATTGACTCAATTACATTCAGTTATGAGTTGGCAACACAAGATCGGTTAGTTCAAGGTGTTATTTGTTTTGTAGGTTTTTCTCACATTTTCCCTCTGATCATTGCTTCCCTACAAAGAAATGTCAAATATATCACTCTTTCCAAATGAATGTTCATTCAAAGATCTCCTCGTGGATTAAACACCGACCTAACCACCAAGATTTCTCACTGACAATTTCACGGGAAGCTAAACCGAGATTCCAGTGCTTTGTTGCACACAATGCACAAAGCTATGAAATGACGTGAAGAGGCACCAAAATATATGAAACTAATAGCGTTATCCCAAATCCTAACTCATTGTTATCTTCTATGGTGGCTCCAATGTGGACTAAAAATGGGAAGAGTCGTCTAGAGAATAACCTTCACCTGTAGTAGTGATAAGTAAAAAGACCATTCATTGATCTGATAAGAATCCGGATGAAATCACATCCATTTTCAAACAAGCGAGCTCCTCCCACATCTCACTTGCCAACAATCTCATGGAGAGAGTCGCTAATCTTTTTCCAGCCCACAAAGAACATAGGTAGAAAGGATTATGTAGAGGCAACACAACTTTTAAATGCATTGGCTCCATTCCTAAGCTCCTTGCGAGTGACATCATGCATAGGTTTAGTAAGGGGTTGAATGAAAATCATGAACCTTCTATTTTAAAATAGTTATCTCTCTCATCAAGATAAAACCCGGACCATTAAGCCAAAAAAATGGGTTTTTTTGCAAATGTCTTGGATATTTTTAAGAAAAAGCAAAAAAAAAACCCAACCCAATCAGTTTTTTTCCACCATCCTGTTAACTTGTGCCAAAATTGGAGTTTTAGGGAATAAAAGAATAATTGAAAAAGGTAATTTGTCAGATATCATAGTTGTGACTCCCCTTCTATACATGTCTGCAAAAAGTGGAAACAACAAAAGGCATGTAAATTATTTGAAAAAAATGCCTCAATAAAACATGGTCTCATAAAATGCAATCATTGTAGGATACGCATAAAATGGTTTTCTTAATGAATTTTTAAAGCTTTTTAAATAAATGCCTCAGTGAGATGTTGTCTCGTAAATCACATTCATTGTTGGATATACACAAAATGTGATTATTGAAAAGGCCTATGATGTTTTTTTAGTAAGTGTACTTGTAAAGTATAAAGCTAAACTTGACAAACTTTTCCAACATCTTCCCAACTTGTGCAAGAGAAAATATTGTGAGAGATGTAAAATCTACAATGGGAGGCAAAAGAAATCAAAATTTACAAGGAGAGGAATATGCTTGAAGGAAATGGAGATTTTCTTAGTCAACAAGGGGTGTAAGAGTGTTTATCTAGAGGGAGGGTGATTTTCAGAATTGACGTTTTACCACATGTTAGATTTTCAATTTCCTCATTCATAATTGTTAAGACAAAACAAAAAAATCTAAATAGCATTCAAACATGGAAGTTGTTACTTTCTAAATTAGTGGTTCACCACATGCCAAATTTATAATCAAGCAATTCATTTCATAACAAAATTGGAGTCCGTCAAATAGTTTGTCCAAAAGGAAAAAGAAATGGAAACATTGACATGTTTCCGTCGGGAAATAATTAAACATTGACATCCCTTCTGATGTACTTTACAACTCATGTGCAATTTCCAGCTTTAACGTTTTAAGAAAAAAAAAATTAAAAAAAATTGTATATATTGTTTCGTATTATGTATGATGAGCTCAATATTGTTATGCTTGTGTTAATATTTTTGTAAAGTCGAACTAATTATACATTGGGTGATCGATATGAGAATGGGCTCTACTAGGGTTTAGGTTCTAGCCATCTGTTCATGGCTGTCGTCGTCTGTACGTCCATCAAACCATAGTCCCTTAAAGAAATCTGTAGGATTTTCAATTTTTTCATTCATTAATTTTGTTGTGTGGTACTTTACTCCGCCCTTAGGGTGGCATCTTCCCATTTTTAATGGCCTCCATTTAGACACCCTCATCTATTGATGCAAGGGCTCGTTAACGGTGTGGCTACCAACCATGGCTCCGAAGAAAGCTCGGAAGTTTGTCCCAAGGTATTCGACGATGTAATGAGTCTGATAATCATGTTCTGATGTTGTTCTTGATTTACCTGTTTTTGATAATGCCTATAATTGGTTTGAAAATTACACATTGGTGGCTTATTTTTTTGGTCAAATCCCCCCAGAGATCCTTTTGAAGCAATGGGTTCACAATCATTGGCAAGAGCCATGGCGTGAAACTCGAAGGCATCAAAACCTTGGAAAGGGTTTTTCTTGTTTTTTTTTCAAACCCTGAGCATTGTAAGGCCATTGTTAACCATGGTCCTTGGTTTATCCACAACTCGTTGGTTGTTTTTTCTCATTGGACTCGAAACTTTCAAGTCAGAATAGGAAAAACTCAAGGTCCCTGTTTGGATTGAGTTTCTAGGGTTACCTTTGCCTTTGTGGTATTTTATAGGGGATCTTGTCAAACCCTTAGGATGGCTCATTTGCAATGAGAAACCCAAATTTTTAATGCTCGCCCTCAACGTCGTGTGTGCGTTGAAGTGGACCTTTCAAAATATCTTAAAGAATCGATTGATAACTAGGTTGGTAACACCTCATTCTCTCAAAGGGTTCTTTATATCAATCTACCAAAAACCTAATTTTGTTAGTCATTTGAGCACATGATTCGTGAATTTCCTCTCATGGTCGAATCACGTCCCACTCCTATAGAAAAAACACAATCAAACCCTAAAATTTCATCTAACGGATGGATAACTGTGACTAATAAAAAGGGTGCTTCAAAGGGCCTGCAAAACCACAAACTTTTGTTTATCATCTGGTTTTCAATAATGGTGATAGTGCCTCCACAAATCCTCCGTCTAAATAGTATGAACCTACTAAGCCGGACTGCATATCTTCCGCTCATATGTGGTCGTGGCTATTATTGCCCTGGTTGCTCTTACTGGATAGCCCCTTTCTTTGGGGTTTCTATCTGAAACTGAAAAGATATAAAAATGTGTTCTCGTAGCCCTTCCCCCATGCAGAGGATGGTGAATATGTGCAAGAAAAACATATACCTTGGACCTTTGGAGAGAATTTGAGCCGGTTCTCAATCAAACCTCCTTTTCTCCCAATCGGTATGAAGTACTCTCACATTGGATAGCAATGGAAATATGAATTTATATCTTTCCCAATGATTGTGTACTCTTGGAATATACGAGGACTTACCTGAAATGACCTGATGTTATTTGGTTAGTTAGGGACAATTGTGGAACTTTAGTCATATGAAAATTTGTACCTACAAGAAGTTAAGCTTTTTAACTTTTTGTTACATTCTGCAGCTCATACTATTTGACAGCGGCCATTTTTCACACCTCCATTCATGAGCAAGTTCATGGTGGGGTTATGACTTTGATTCCTCCCTACATTTCCATGCATTTGATCTCGTGGAGTTTGGACCCCACGCATCGTGTGGTGTGGACTCTTTTTTATTTTGACGGTCATTGTTTTGTTCTACTAACATATATACCTCTAATGATGCAGGAGAAAGAGCTCTTTTTGGCATTAGCTTACTGATTCTTTTTGAGATGCTTTGTGGGTGGTGTGTGGTGAATTTAACATGATAGAGAACCCATAAGACAAGTGGGGTAGGCTGCCAATGCGGTGGTGTGTGTAGGAGAGAGGAAGCTTGGTTTTACTTCAGGCATAAGCTGGGCCTTTTTGACCCTAATATCCCCTTTTGTCATCCTTCTTCAGCTCCTTGGTTTACTTGGTCCAATTTCCGGGATGGGCAAGATCGTGTTGTTAAAAGGCTTGACCGTGATCTTATGCCCTCTCAAAACATTTTCTTCTTTGTTCTGTCTCGGGTAACCTTTGGCTATGGCCTACACCGCATCAAGCTCTCATATCACTTGCCCATTTTCTCCAATATTTGTTGGAATCAACCTATTACTGAAACATAAGGGCATTTCTCTTTTATCTCAATATTGCTCACCTCAAATATGCATGGGTGTGTCTCACACACAACACATTTGGAACCTAGTCCCTCGACCTTAGATTCCTATCGGCTAAATTCACTATTGGAATACTACCCTTAATCCAACATGATTTCTAATCTCTTGCCCTTAATTGTTAAAAGTGAGAAAACTAGATTCATTAAGAACAAGTTTATTCTTGATAATATCATTGTTGTTTGGGAAGGTATGGAATGGGCTTGTCAATCATCACAACAAGATTTTTTTGTTAAGATATATTTTTCTAAAGCTTATGACAGATTGAGTGGTCTTTCATTTTAGCCATGCTCCATGATGTTAGATTTGGCCCTAGGTTTGTGCAGTCTATTCAAATGTTGTTTCAGAATGTTGGGGCTTATATTACTATTAACAGGTGCGATCTTCCGTGTTTGGTCTCTTCAGTCAATTTGCCAAGGCTTCCCTTTGGCTCCCTCCCTATATGTGTTGGTCGTTGAAGGTTTGAATTATCTTCTTGCCCACAAAGCTTCTCAAGGACTTGTTAAAGGTATTTCATTACCTTCAACTTCTCAATAGCTTATCAATGGTCATTTTTTGATGATTCATTTCTCACTCTCTTGGAGGAAGAAAAATTTGTGTGTCAAGCATTGGATTGTTTAGACATTTTTTCTTGCTTCATGGTTTGTTATTCAATGGGAAAAATCCCAATGCTCTAGGTAGTCTCAACTTTCCATGCCTCATTGGCTTGCAGAGATGAAGTGGAGCTAGATCGAGCCTAGTGTGCAGTTTAAATTCTTGGGATCCCTTTTGCCTTCCAGGCCACATCTACTCAACTTTGGGCATATGTTGTTTAGAGAGTTGAACATAAAATTTCTTATTGGATTTATAAGCCTCTCTCTTTAGTAGGTAAGTTTCAAATCTACTCCAAAGTGTTGGCTGCCACACATGTTTATTATTCTTGTTGTTGGGATCCTTCTATTATTGCTTATGTCAAACTTGAGAAGCTGCTTTGGGATTTTTATGGGCCAACACTACAGGGCACAAGGGTTTCCATAGGGTGGCTTGGGATATCTGTTGTATGCCTAAAGAAGTTGGGGCTTAGGTCTTATTGACATCAAACTTTAGGGAAAGGCTCTTTGTGTTAAATGGATTTAGCGCAGTTTAGAGGGCAATGAAGCTTGAAAGGTGCTTATTGGCATGGCATTTGTTAGGGGTCCCCTTGGGCAAGCTCACTTAGAAAGGCCTTAATTTCCAATCTTTGTTACTTTGTCTATTTTTTGTTAAGGTTAAAGGTTCATTCATTTTGAAGAGTATCTGGAAGGTTTGGGAGTTGCTCAAACCTAATTTGGTTTGGGTAGGTGATGGTTTCAGGAATGGTCTTTCTATTAATTCCTTGTCTCTTTGGTGGTCCCCTATATTTTCTTTTCAATACAAACCCATCGCTTTAGCCCCCTGGTCTAAAGCTCTCAAACTGTTTAAAAAGGCATTTAGTTTATTGGGGATTTATTTTGCAAGCATTCTAGAGACTGGATTTCTTGGGATTTTATTGCTTTAAAATTTCAGCTTTTCCCTACTAATGTAGAGCATATCTGATAGTTTATTGAAGGTATTCATGATGAGTATTTGCATAAAAGTGGGCTTACCACTGGTGATCCTTGGTGGTGTGACTGGAATTGGCCTATTGTTATGCCTTTCCATCGGTACAAACCCTCCCTCACTTATTCATTATTGGCTCCTAAAGTGATTGATTTTGCTATGCTTAATCGACGTTGGTGCCTTTCCTCTTCAGCCTTTGTTTGGTCTCGTCATTTCCAGAGGGTTTGGTTTGCTCATGTCGAGCCCAAGAAAGCCCATTTTCTATGGTGCATCCTTCATCAAGGCCTTTCGGCTGGCACTCGGCTCATCCATTTGGGGTTTACTCCTATTTGTTTGTGTTGCCAGCAGCCAGAAACTATTAAGCACATTTTTGGTTTTTCCCTCGGGTGCAAACAGTTTGGAGATGGATTCATACCCTTTTTCAACCCTTTTCTCCAGATTTTTTCTCCTAGAAAGTGGCTCTTATGGGGGACTCAGCCATGTTACCTGCAATTTACAACAAAATTTGGCACATCTTCATAACTGAAATTTTATCATTTCTTTGGAAAGATAGAAATAATGCAGTTTTTAATAATGATACGCTTGATTATGATTTCTCTGTTACTAATAAAGTGGTCATGATCTCTAATGTCATGCTTTAAATTAAAAATCATGCCAAGATGGTTAAGCTCGAGGTGGAGCATCTCAGCGCCTCCTCGACCACTGGGGTTTGGTGCTTTGTGATTTCAATCGGGTTTCACCTTGAAAGTGCCCCGCATCATCATTGGCCACCACCACATCGTCGTTCACCGCCTTTTCCTCTCTCGCCTCATGGCTGCGGATGGGTGAGAGCTCATCGCCACCCGTGGAGTCTTTCTCCTCGGTGTAGATCTTCGCACTCTCAACCACCTTCACTTGTCCTTCCTCCATTGGGTGGCTCTGGTTGCTTTTCTCCTAGTTAGGGCAATTTTACTCGGCTCTCGTTGGCTATTTCTCCCTCTCGGTCGATGGCAATTATGGTGATCAAGCAACATAATGGATGGGACGGGTGGGATCCTATTTCGATGAGGCTCACCTCTCTAGTTTGGGTTGAGGCGACAAGCCTGATAGTCCCCCTCCCCCTCGTCACATGCTTCCATGTTGTGGTTGTTGCTTAGTTTTGTACTCTCTCTTTTTTGGTTGAATTTTGCACTATTTATGTAGTTATTTTGGTGCTATGAATTTCCTCTCTCGAGGCTTCTTTTAGTTCAATGTGACTTTTGGCATTTTGGGTGTGACTTTTCCACCCATTTTTATACGAATGGCGTTGTATATATTGTTTTATTAATATAAAAGTGCACTTTTCAATCAAAAAAAAATTATACATGGGGTAAAATAATATCATACCAACATACATGAATGAGGATGGATTTAATTCTGACAAATTGTGCCACACTATATAAACAACCCGCATCACACAATTGTGGTGTTTGGCGTTAAAATCAAATAATTAAATGAAACCACCATGGGCATCTGGCTCCAACAAACCATTATTTTTTATATGCCATTTAGGTCTGAAATTCAAGGAAGCTTTATCGGCTATTTTTCAGCCCAATTTGTAGACGTCTATAATGTACCTTGGAAATTTTTCTAGTAAATTTTTTATTGGAGTGGTGAAACATTGTAGGGAAGATAAATTACAAATTTAATAAAAATTTGAGGCATTTTGAAGAACTTATGTCATTTTCAAGGTGCAATTTTTGAAATTTTTCTTTTTTTTTTTAGATTTTCGCAAAGTTCTCAAGCCTCAAAAATTTAATTAGGGTCTATTATTTGTATTTTTGATTTGATGCCAAAATCTAGCCAAAATTGGTATACAAATATTGATAAAAAGGGTGTGTTCTTAACACCGTGATTATTTGAAATGGGGTTAGCGAAGTTTTATTAAGAACATGAGATTACTATTAGAAAGTGGTTCCTTCAATTTAAGAAGGCACTTTATGGACACGAGAACTCGGCAAATCTATGTTTTTGGTGCACTTAATGGTAATGCAAAAAGGTGGTGGTACTCATTGAATTCTAGAAAATATGAACTTTTTTGAGAAAAAATTAAACATGTTTTCTTAGATAGAATATGGAAAAAAAGAAGAGGAATATGATGAAAATAATGAGGATTTTGACGATGAGATGATGATGATGATGACGATGACGCGATGACGATTTGGCGATGACAATGATGACGATGAAAAAAAATGTTACGGATGATTTAAAAAGAGATGCAACGGATCAAGATAAGATTTCAGATATTTCATCTCCTAAACAAAAAGTTGCAATCTTTTAGTTTCATGGGTGCATTCAAAAGAAGAAGGTAAGTCTGTCCATAAACCCTATCAACATACATAACTTCATTCACATGAATGTTGTTCAACATATACATGTATAAGCAAAGAATATTGAGGAAGCTCATGTTGATTGTAAGTTGATTAAAGCTTATAAAGATTTGAAACTTAATATGGACAAATATCATACTTTTATGCTTTAGATATGGATGGTTTGAATATTATTCTTGGGTATCCTCAGTTAGAGTCATTGAGGTCAATTAATATTAATGTGCAAAAGAAGTTTATGAAGATTTAGTACAAGAAGAAGAAGGGCACTCTATAGAATATAAAGCTTAATAAAGAACAAAGGCAGGTCAAGATAGAGCATGAAGATGATGGGAAGAAGGGAATAAGCATGATTTGGAATAAGAACATGAATGACATGATGAAAAAGAGGGAACAAATGATTTATCTACTCAAGAGAAAAAGGAAATAGAAACCAAAAAGGTGGGAGAGGAAAAGAAAGTTGAGGAAAAGGTTGATAAGGTTGAGGATACTAAGGTTGCAAGATATAGACAACCACATCATCATGAAAGGAAACAATCATGGAGGCATGTTAGGGCATAGGAGAGCGAATTCAGATACAAATACGTAGTAGGTCATAGGAGGAACAATCACTATGGCTATACATGGAATCAATGGCATAATAAGTATGTGACACAGAATCATAGGAATAATTAATATGCCTATCATGGAAGCCAAAGAATTCCAACTGTGGATATGGATAGAATTGAAGTAGCACAATGGATTATGGAGCTAGATTTAGAGATGTATGACCGACTAAGATCACATATTGGTGGTTGGATGATCAAGCATGGAGACAAGTGTGCAATGATTTTAAGCACACTCATTACAAGGTTTCTTCTCATGTTTTGGAAACGAAACATGTCAAGGAGGGAGGGTGTGTTATGTACCTTGGGATATGATATTATAGTATATATGGGTTGATGTAGATATCGGCATGTGGTGTACATCCCCTTGGTTATATGTTTATATAAGGTCACATAGAAATTAGTTATATTAGTAGTGAGTCACCTACATTGGAATTAAGTGTTACTTACCCACTAAGAGTATTATATGACCATATAAAGGAAAGGAATGTCATTATGAGATATGCCATGTATGAGCAAACTTACACTTGGTGGAAGGATATTGGAGGTGTTCATCTCAAACTGGAATTTCCGTATTGGGCGATCTTGGAGTCATTCCTTCCTTGATTATTTATGGGGTTACCTTGCCTTAAGTGTATTATTCTAAATATATTGAATATTAGAGCATCTTGGCCCATCAAATATTTCTTGGTATTGTTTACCTTCATTATATTCTACATATTTTTTGAATTGTTCATTTATTATATGCAAATACCTTATCAACGTCCGCCACCATATTCAACACATCAATTATGCAAGTAGCTCAAACTTGGGATTCACATGAGCATCTGGAGCAGAAAAATGCATAGTGTGGACAGTGTGGCAGCAACAATGGGTCAGGCCTCCCCATCGTTCCATTTTGGGTGGCCAAATTGTTGCATCATTTCCACCACTTCCCATTCCCAAAATCACATGGATTTGTTGAAGTCGTCGCCAGTGTCTTCTAAGATGACATCTTGCTTCATGTTGTTCCCTTAGGGCCCACCTCTCCACACAAGACATCAACATGTCTAATGAAAAGTTTTTTGTGTCGCTAGGCACTGGCACCACCATCGTTGATTTTCTCATCAATTTGGGTTGACTACTAATGTGGATTTGGTCTAAGTAGATCGGTAAGTTAATATAGTTAATATAAACATTAGTATGTTGATGAGGCCAAGTATGGCGAACTATTATTGAAGTCAATTGAAATGGTAATGTTAAAAGGGAAATAACAACATCAAATTTTCAAAGTCTATTACAATCCATAACAAAAAAAAACAACTGAAATGAAAATGTTAAAAGGGAAATACATATTTTAAATTAAATAAAATCAAATTTGTTTTAATTTCAAAATTTAAAGATTGTTTTTAAATTGTTAGGCGCACATATGTATAGACAACCTCACAATTCATATTTATATGTTTACACATCAGTGCATTGTCTCGAGGATTGTGTTTACATGGACTTCAAGAGACGAGGGAGAAGTGATTTGTGTTGGTGAAATTTTCAATTGGGTTAACCGACTCCCCTAGCTTCCCATGATGGAACCCCTTTTTGAATTCACTCATGTTGTGCTCGCCTTGTGGCATGTGTAAGTCTTTATTGGAAATACAACAGGGTGCGCAAAGATGGGCCCCAAAGTTGATGTGTTCTTCCATAACCGAAGGAGTCGACCAGACATGCTTATTATCGATTCATGCTCCACATAGGACAGGGGGCAAATTAGAGATGTTGGAGGCTTTCCATTGGGTTAACCATCTACCTTAGCTTCGATGATTGTATCCCCTTTGAATCCACTAACATTGTGCACATCTCATGTTGCTCGTTACAAGGTTAGCTTAAAATGTAGTTCATTCTTCAAATTCTCAAGCCTTTCACCAACGAATTTGTTATCATCTCTTGTCAAATGCCTCAAAAAGTTGTTACTTCTTTGTCTGATGGATTTGCCAAAATTACAAGGGGTTGGAAATGAGTTTTTAAGCATGTCATGTTTTCACATCATCCAAAACCCATCTTCATCACCCCTCTTGCACTATTTCACCTTTACTCCTTCCTCTAAGATCTTTGACAACTCCCTTCCATGGCCCCAAACTATTTTCCCTTGTTGAGTTGTGTTGTGTATAGGACTGGGTTTCACCCATAATACAACATCTTTCGAGAATGTCTATCATTATTCTTGGTGTTGTGGACAAATAACTTAGTCAAGCATATACCTTCATATGTCGGGAATTCATACGAAGCATCCCTTTGGAGAAGCTTTCAAATATTTGTCACTTTACATAAAAAAACTTCCATCTAACAAGGTTCCAACCCAACGCAACAATCCACAAAGGTCTGACATTACACAAACCAACTAGATTTGAAGGATGTGTTGAATGAGTAGGTCTTGCTTTCACATATGTCCCAAGAGGCCACACCCTTGGGAACTTGCACAATTCACCGCCTTTCTTGTTTTTAGGCTACTCATAGATTGGTTTTGGTCAGTATGTCAAAGTCCAAAAAATAGATGAGGGGCAATCATAGGGCACCTATGAGTGCCCCAACATTTCTCCACCAGCTACACATTAGAAACCCTTGTCCACTCGGAGATAAATCCTCCGACTCTTCAAGTTTCTTTTTCACTTCCGGACACTCATTGTTGTTTCTATCAACATCTGTTGTACCTATCAGCACCCGTAACACAGCCTGCATACGATTGATAGTAGTTAATGCGAAACATGATGAAAATTCAAGAAAATCTCAATTCATCCACCCCAAGCCCAAAAACTCTCCTTGGTCCACCATCGTGAATGTTTTCTCTTTTAGCTGAAATAGAGACATCACTCAAGTATTCTTTATAAACGACTTTAATTTTTCCAAAGAGTCTGTCAATTTTGTTTTTTAGCTTATTAGTCGTACAACTAGGTAAAATCATCAGCTAGCCATCTGATGGAAAACATGCAAACACTAAATACCGTAGTAGGATAATTAGCCTTGTACATGGCACCCATTTACTTTGACTTGCTTAAGTTTAGAAGACTCACTTGCAGATCAAGAATCCGAGAGCAGTTCTACTAATCAAATAAATCTGCATCTCTGAATTTTCAAGTATTCTTGAATTCTCTGCTTCCATGTTTTAGTAAGGCTGAAATACCACTTGAAAGGATATATTAGAATCCTCTAGCTGAGAAGTTAATCGCAATGATTTAAGTATAATCTGTTTCACTTTCCAACCATAAGCTCAAAGAGTTTTAATAATAGACTAAGAACCCACAAGATCAAATATAAATTAAAAATACAAAAATTACAGAGCCATTGGAGAGATAACACACAATTTAAGGATGACTTGAAAGGTCATTTCAAGCATTACACCACAGGCCAGTTAGCACAAATAATCAGTGGCAGTTCAGCAACCTCCCACTCATAAGTCATTTGTGCTAATGCCTAGATAGTTATACACAACAATCCTGATATTCTGGTAAGGAGTGTGTTGAATTGAATGGGGACAATACAGCCGCTGACCCACCACAAGATGGAATGCATGGGGGAAGAGTGAAGGATGAATCCATTTGTGGAGACGAACACAAAGAACCTTGTGGTGAAAATATTGAGGAATGAATACCCAAGGACAAGAGTGATGTATTTCCAATGTTAGCAACGTTTCTGCTCAAATTGGAGAAACAATCATGGGAACCAAATGTTTGGGCTGTGTATGATGATGCAATATGTGGAATCTGGATAATGAGAATGTGAAGTTTCAGCATGAAGAAGCAGAGAAATTGAAGGTACATGAAGCAGTGTAATTGGAGGTACTTGCATGGATGGAGAACCTATTAAGGATGATTGCTCCGACTGACCTTGAGAAGAGATTAAGGACCTTGCAGACAAAAGTGGGGTGTTTTGATATTATTGCCAATCTAGGGAAAGAAAATGAAATCTATTTAGCAAGTTATAGGGGTGACGTGTGTAAAATGGAGTGAGGTTTTTAAGGATCCAAATGAGACGATTGAATTTGTGAAATCCATTTTAGCATATATACAATCCACCAAAACCAGTATTTCCACTCTTGCCCCTAGGAAACTTCTCGTGTGAACTGGGGTGGAGCATGCGGATAGAATATAGGGAACAACGCCGCTTTTAACTTCACAAAATAGTTAATTTTGTAAAAGAATCGTAGATTAAGATTATCTATAACGTGAAGAGTAAAAAACATCAGTAAACGTGTGAAATCCTTGTTCTCGTAATGCGTTAGAAAAGGTGGGAAATCCTGTAAACGCTTTAGAAAACGTAAAGTATCTGCGAAATCTGTTAACAGTTGAGAAAATTTGTGAAATCCGGCTAATGCTTGAGAAAACATGTGAAATCCATAACGCGTTTGATTATAAATGACAAATCGGACGCATATGTTAGTGGCTTAACATACCCTCCTTGTTTCAGATTGAATTCTGAAGATGGAGAACTTGGGCAGAAGAGATTTATAGGTGAAGAGGTTCGATCCAGTCATGGTGGCCCCCTATCTTCCTTTGCCCAAAGTTACCCTCCAGCTCTCCACCATTGACAACTGTATAATTCTTAGAGCAATAGCAAACGTATTGTTAGTCTACAATTCTTCTGAGAGCATTTCTGCAGATCCAGCAAAAACAATTAGGAGGCTCTCTCCAAGGTGTTGATGTATTATTTCCCTCTTGCTGGGTGGCTGAGAAAAAAGGAAAATGGGGATCTGGAAGTGGAGTGCACAGGGAGGATGCTCTCTTTGTGGAAGCCATGGCTGACAAGGAGCTTTCTGTCTTGGGAGATTTGGATGATCTAATTAACCCATCATTTCAACAGCTACTTTTCTCGCATCCTCCGGATACTGATATTGAGGACCACCATCTTTTGGCTGTTCAGGTAGTTGTTAAGACATCTTTTTATTATATAACTTGCATGCAACATTTTGTGTTTTTAGCTTCTCTTCAGCAAGTAGAAATGAAATAGGGTCTCTTCCATTTAGGTGCCATTCATGTCTCTTCTAACATCACACGTGTGGTCTGGTTTTTGTATGTTGTTCACGTAGGTAACTCATTCTATGTGTGGGGAATTGTTGTGGGAGTGAGTTACCACCACTATTTATGTGACGGACATGGAGCAGGCCAACTGCTTAAAGCCCTGGCAGAGATAGCAAGGGGAGAGATTAAGCCCTCATTGGAACCAATATGGAATAGAGAATTATTGAATCTTAAAGACTTC